>SNQJ01S0000074.1:128953-189225 GCA_010110895.2 Picea sitchensis | reverse complement strand
TGACCCTCTAAGAGCCTACTCTCCTGACCACTTCTTTGGCACTGGCTCTTGCATAGTGGAGGAAGAGATTCTCCCTTCCTGGCAGGAGACTCCCTTGAATGTTATGGCCTCGGTGGATGAATATGATATGGTGAATGCAGTGGATATAGCGGTCACAGGGAACGCAGATGAAGCAACGGATGCAACAGAAGNCTCGCCCTCATCGTAGCCAATCATCTCAGGAAAAACTATTCCCCCATTGATCTTCGTGGTGGCCCCTCCATGGAAGAAATTCCCCCTCCCATGAACTCTTCCCCCCCACTTAGCCACAGTCCTGAATTTGACCCTCTAAGAGCCTACTCTCCTGACCACTTCTTTGGCACTGGCTATTGCATAGTGGAGGAAGAGATTCTCCCTTCCTGGCAGGAGACTCCCTTGAATGTTATGGCCTCGGTGGATGAATATGATATGGTGAATGCAGTGGATATAGCGGTCACAGGGAACGCAGATGAAGCAACGGATGCAACAGAAGAAATGGACGTCGAGATAATGGAGGAACCTCCTTCATCGACTCCACTTCGATTCGCATAGGAGCACATTCAACTCATCTTTGATTTGCGACAAAAATTGGATGAATATGCCCATATCCAGAACTTCTTGGGACAACGCTTGGACCTCCTTATGGAAGCGATGACAGTTGCTCCAACAAGCAAAATATGTCCAACCTATGGACAATTATTTGTCCCATCCTACAACGCTCAAGGATAGTTGAGTCCAAGCTAGCTCCTAGGTTTCATCGTTTCTTTTTTCTTTCGTCATTTCCGCAAATAATTACCATTATCTTTCATGCTTTGTAAGATAGTCGGTCATGGACACTGCATAGTAGAACACTTTGCTCTCTTTTTTCTGTTACAGTTTCAGTTACAATTTCATACATGTTTTCAGTTACAGTTTCAAACACGTTTTATGGCCACCTGTCTTGGTTTCCCTGTTGTGGCGGGACAGGTGGTAGAATCATATTTTTTATATAGACACGCAATGATGTGAATATATTTTTTGTCTCTTTTATTTATATAAAAAAAACATTAAAAGAAAACACAAAAGAATTAAAAAATACTAATATGTTTCTTTCTTTACATATTTCAATGTACTTTTATTTTTATTTTAGTTTACTTATTTTTACTTTTGGTTAACTATTTACAGCTTACCAAGAAAATAAAATACAATTCTTCTTATATTTGTGTTTTAGAAACAATATTTAAAACAAAATTTTCATTTCACTTGTTAGGTTCATGTAAATATTAATGATTTTAGAGTTTCTCATTTTAACAATTTTCATACTGAATTTTTTAACTTATTTTCGTACTGAATTTTTTAACTTTTGTTTTATATTTCATACAAAAGGAAACATAAAAATTACAAACTTTACATAATATATAAAAATTAAATAATTGCAAAAAATCATGCAATAAAAATTTCAATTATTTTAACTTTAGGGTTTTGTTAGTTTAACTTTCTCTTTAAGTTTTGAACTTACATTATTCACTAAAAAAATTTTAATTTAGCAGTTCATACAAAAAAACACAAAATAAAAAATAATATTAAGGAAAAATACACAAAAATCAAATATCTTCAAAATACAAAGTTTGTCCATATTTATTTTTCTTTAACTATTTAATTTTGTTATTTATTTTACAACAATTTTAATATAATTTACTTCTCATGCACATAAATAAAAGTATAAAATTCATATAGTTGCAAAAACACATAAAATATAATATTTCCAAAATGACAAATAATGATTTTATGCTTAGATTTCTTGTTAGGGTCTAATGTATTTAAGTTTAGGCTATAAAACAGGGTGACCATTTCGGCCTCTTCTTGGTTTAGCCAACTAATAGGTTGAGATGTTGGTGTTGAGAACTATCTAGTCCCTCAACATCAACATATTTTGACAACCATACTGGGGAGGATTGTTCAATGGTTTTTCTCTGGTTTTGATTTAAATGCTTATATTTATTTTTGAGACAATTCATTTACTCACCTTACCTTATCATGAAAAAACTTTATTATGATTTGATTACCAATTTTTCCATGGTTGGTTTTCCTCTTTTCGAACGTTTCCCATGGGATTCTTCTCACGATCATGTCAACCAGTTCATTTAATTTTGTCAATCTGCTGGGGTACAAGATGTTTATACTTCTTTTGACATTTTCCCTCTTACTCTTCGTGGAAAAGAAATATATTGGTATAGGCTCATAAGTCCTAACCTTAATTTGGTGGGAAAGATGATTTTTACAAAATTCATTTATGACTTTCCTTCTCCACCTACCCCTCCTCAATGTGATTTTTGTGATGGTCTCCATGTGCATTCAACTTGTATATTTTTCATAGAATCCAATCAGGCTTATCATACAAATCCTTACCTCTTCTTGAATGGTCAAGAAGATAATTTTGAATCTCATGATATTTGATCAAGAAATTTATGGGTTTGTAATGAGTCTTTAACCTATGAAACTCCTCATGTCATCCTTGCTCATGTAACCTTATATGATACCTTTCCTTTTGATCATACTTTTTTTCAAGAATCATTTTGAGAAAAATCATGTTTTATCTGATGAAACACTCTTAGAGGACAAATCTCATGAATACAATAATCTTGACTTACATAAAATATTTCCTGATATCATTATTCCTCATGAACATTCTGAAAAAAAAGTGAGAAAGAAGATTTAGAGAATGATATATTTTCATGTGATTTTTGTTTTGAGGACATGGTAGAAGATTTTTTAACACCTGTCAACTCGAAAATATTGTTCGGCCAAACGAATGTGTCAGTAAATAAATCCAATTCAAACATCTATGCTTTGATAACAAACATTATCTTCGAACCCCAACTCTTTGTTTTGATGATGATTTGACCAATCAAACCATTTCTCACATTCAAAATGCCACATTTCTTGAAACTAATAGACAAATCCAACCTCAAGATCGTGGTGTATCTCAAATTTTTCATTCATATACATACAATGAAGAAGTTGACTATGAGAAGAAAGATGATGTTGACCTCTGTGATCCACTCTATGATAAAGTATTTTATGATGATGAATGGTCAAATCAAATTTATGAAGACTCTTTTGATTTTATTGATACATAATATGAGTTTTCTTTTGAACATCATCATGAAGTTAATCAAGGTCTTGAAATGCATAATGCTTGTTCAAATCCATTGTTTCAATTATAATAATTCAATCATCTCGTCATTGATTCCCCTATTGATATGTGCACTCTTTATTTTGATAATGATGATGAGTTCAAGGGAATTCCTATGTTTTTGAATCATTTATATGAATCTTCTTTACATTACGATGATTGTATTTCTGATAGGAAGATTCTAAAAGATGAAATTAATATGATTGATGAGTGCATTGACCATATCTTTGATATTCAAACCTTGAACCCCCAAACCAAAGCTCTTAATTCAATTGATACTTGCAGTGTAAAATGCAGGACTCATCTTGTTGGTTGACACATTTTTAAGGACGACGATCATTTTTTTTGGGTCTTGATAAGTCCTTTCTCCTCACCATATGCATCTATTGGTTGGCATGTCAGTAAGTTTTTCTTGTGCAAAGTCTTCCAAGTCATGAAGTCTGGATGTAAAACAAATGATGCATACCTCTGCGCCAAGTATCATCCCACTTGAGTCCAATTTGATGCATCCCTTTTCTATGTATATAAATAAAAGAATATATAAAAATGTAAATAAATAAGATAAAAAAAAGGGGTAGATTAGGATTTGATTTGTTTCAATTTAATTTTGTTTATTTATTTATTTCTTTTTCTTTTTCTTTCAGTTTTAATGCTTTCTTTTATTTTTCTTTTATTTTTTATTAGATGGCCATACTTGATGGAGAAATGGTTGATGATTTTAAAGTTTATTTGTATATTTGACTATTTGATTGACCAATTTATTTGGCGGACAATAGGCTTGCAAGTGAACTAGTTACATTCTCTATGTATTGAAATACCTCGCTTTGTTAATCATATGATCACTAAGCGAGAAGTCCTTGCTTGCAATAGTCATTTAGTCCTTCCCATTTTCTTTCTTTCCCTTTCTCCATCCCGCCATCTTGAGATAGCTCCTACATACGAATCATGGGTGCTCAATGTTTCATTTGGGTTTTTCTCTCAACCCACATCCATGACAGTTCATCCATCTTACTAATCCTTTTTTCAAAGAGTTAAATATTTTTTGTCAATTTCTATTATACACTGGACCAAATCCCCTCATACAGCCTACTTTCCATAAATTGCTCCACAAAGTCTCACTACATGTATCACTTAAATTTATATTTTTGTATTCCCCATGTTGTATAATTTTGCATGCCCAAGTGTATTGGTCTACTTATATTTTTCTTTTAGTCATCTTGTATTATGTTTATTACACTAACAAGACCAAACCCTCTAATTTTTTCACTTTCCAAACATTATTCCCTGAAGTCCCCAACCACACATCCTTTAACTTTACATTTTTGTTTCACCTGTTATATAATAGACAATGATATATTTCATTAGTCATTTGATCCTTAGTCCCCATACATTTCAGTTCATTGATCCTGCATTACCATAATTACTTGGATTTTCACATCACTATAAGTGACGCACATATGTTGGTTGGCATATGTTGACCACAATTTCTAACAACAGTTTTTAGTCAGCAAAGATTTTCCAGGATTCTTCGTGTTCCATATTTCTTTCTGTTGAATCAAAAAATCGACACTAATTATATAGTCTACAAACGGTTGCAAGGAATAATAAAAGATTATAATGATAAATATAATTAGTAGGTGGGACCCCCTAAAAGAGAAAAAAAAAGTGAAGAGTTTATTTCAATTATTCCCAACATGACATCACATGCGTAAAAATTTCAAAGGGATAATCTATGTTATGAAATGCATGAAAATATTTTCATTTCTCCATCTTGATTATGAGGTCTTATTTAAATTGGTTGCATGCAATATTTAAAGATTTATATTGGTATGAAGAAATACATATTTTCAAAGTATAAAATGTTTGTCACTGCATGGAATTGAAATCTAAGAACAGGTTCAATTGAAAAATATATATACATATATATACTCATGCATTGAAGTTTCATTATAAGCCTAGCATTTATTTAACGAAATCGATACCAATTGACAAGATTATTACAACAATTTTAATTATAGGGGTCGAAGATGAGAGCATTTGATTGTATTCAAAGATATAATCATTTAAAAGAAGATTTGGTTTGTTTTTTATTATACTTATAGGACCAACCCCCCTCATTATTCCATTTTCCAGGAATTATTCTAAGGAATCCCAAATCATGCATCATTTAAATCTTTATCCCCCCCTGGTTGTATAAATAGATAATGGTTATAAAACAAATATTTATTGGCAGTTTTTGCATATATGGTTTGAAGCTTGGTTGGTATAAGGCATAAATATTTTGGAAAGTGTATGAGAAAACTAATTATATCTAAGTTATGAACATGCATCATACACTCCTATCATTTAATTTCATTTTTCATATATTACAAACCCCTCCATCTCTCCAAAATTCATTATGATTCCCATGTTTTAAGTCATTATTAGTTTGTGGAGATATAAAGGATGTTTTGCAAAGATGCATAATTACAAGGGAATATTGAAATAAAACAATTAAGAGATACAAAGGGATTCCCACCTATTAATTATTATTTATCTTTACCCTTTATCATTATTTAATAAATATGTCCTACTTAATTAAAATTATTTATCCTTCTAACTAGAAGGTAGTTGAACTACTTGAACTACCACATTAAAGAATAAAAAGAGAAGGCAGAGAAGGACAAAACAGAGGAAAAACTTTTCAGAGAAAAGTATGCTTGGAGCATAGTGAGGTTTTCTTATTTCATTTACCATTCATCCTTCATTCTTTTCGGTAGGTATTTGATGAAGTTGTTGGCAGCAGGGAATGTTTTCTCTTATGCAGATGACTTCCTTGAGTTTCACCGGCATTGCTCCGTTAAAAATATGAGTAGATTTTCTTATTTGTATTTCTTCTATTCTGGGTTGTCCATTGTATGATGTAACATACCATCTTGGATAGTTAAGACTAGAACTGTGGTCCAAGTCTATGTAGAGGCTTGAAGGCTTCAACCAATTCAAGAAAATGTATGAGTAATTTCATTTAAAAATAAAGATCAAACTCTTTGGGCTCTAGAATTTGCTTCTTGTTTATTCTTTATCTCATTTTTCCTATTTAATATTCAAACCATAAAATACAAATCAAATGAATTTATTCACTTTTGTAATTTTATGTATATAATATTTTACTTGTTTTCTTCTTATTAATTTAATTTTATTTTTAACTAACTGTAACATTAAAAGAAAACAAAGAAGAATTAAAAAAATACTAATATGTTTCTTTCTTTAAACATTTCAATGTAATTTTATTTTTTTTATTTTAGTTTACTTTTTTATACTTTTAGTTAACTATTTACGGGTTACCAAGAAAATAAAATACAATCCTTCTTATATTTTTGTTAACAACAATATTTAAAATAAAAAATTCCATTTCACTTGTTAGGTTCCTATAAATATTAATCATTTTAGAGTTTCTCTTTTTAACAATTTTCATTCTAACTTTTTAAACTTTTGTTTTATATTTCATGCAAAAAGGAAACAGAAAATTTACAAACGTTATAAAATATATAAAAATTAAATAATTGAAAAAAATCAAGCAATAAAGATTTCAATTCATTTAATTTTAGGATTTTCTTTTAACTTAGAGTTTAGTTAGTTTAACTTTATTTTTAAGTTTTGCACTTATATTATTCACTAAAATTTTGTTTGATTTAACATTTCATTAAAAAAAAAAAATTAATAATAATAATATAAAGGCAAAATACACAAAAATCAAATATCTTCAAAATACAAAGTGTGTCCATATTTATGTTTCTTTAACTATTTAATTAATTTATTTATTTTACAATAGCTTTAATCTAATTTACTTCTCATGCACATAAACAAAAGTGTAAAAATCATATAGTTGCAAAAACACATAAAATTTTAATATTTTCAAAATGAAAAATAATTATTTCATGCTTAGACTTCTTGTTAGCATCTAATGTATTTAAGTTTAGGCTATAAAATAGGGTGACCATTTCCACCTCTTCTTGGTTTAGCCGACCAAGAGGTTGAGATGTTGGTGTTGAGAGCTCTCTAGTTCCTCAGCATCAACAGAAACCATAATAAAAAAAACTACTAGATGAAGTCAAGAGATTAAAAGAAGAAAAAAAGCATTGCCAAAATCAAGAAAAAACAAGGATATTGGATGAAGAATTTACCAAAAGACTTGAAGAGGAAATTTGCAAGAATATTGAAGAAGCAAAAATATGGATGAAGTAAAATTAGAAATGTAACCAAGAATTGAAGAAGGACATAAGAATTTGATGGCTGACATCACATTGGAACTTTAAAAAGAAAAAGAAGACAAGATTCAAGAAGGTCACCAAAAGGTACTTGAAGAAGTTAAACTCCATCTAGAGGGTGTACATGTCAAATATGATGGTATTATATCCAAGTCTAGAGTAATCAAATACCAATAAAAGAGAACAGATGATGTCATTGTCTCTGAAAAGAAGACAAATGCAATGGATGTGAAAAATCAAGGAAACCCATCATATGTGAAACCCTACTAACACCCTCATTACCAAGCAAGGTTTCAAGAAATACAAGAATATTGGCATCGACGTTACCAAGGAAGAATGTGGAATAATCTACAACATTCATGGAACAAGGAATTACAAAACCTTTATTCGACAAAATATTATCAAATACCAACAACTACAAGAAATTGGGAAGTCACAACAACAATACATATAGAATCAAAGGAAAGAAAATTATGCAACAACTAGCTATCAAGGATTAAGACGAAAAGGAATTGAGTTTGGATGGATTGATCATCATCAGTGGCAAGAAGAGAAAGGGAATATAATGAGATCCTAATACTTGATTTCATCACATGTAATACCCTTAATTGCAAATCTTTGAGGACATTTTATTGAAGGAGGGTACTATGATATGTTCCCAAGGGGGAAATATATGAGGTTAAATGTATATGACATGACCCAAAAGGAGGGAAATGCGAGGTTAGAATATATGTAATGGGGTAAATGTATATGTAATAGTGGTTGGTGTAATAAAGATACCACATGTGCAATGTGTGAATAGGTATATATAGAGATAATGTAGTCATTATTGAAGGAACAAGTGATTTGGATGTATGAATGTATTAGGATATTTGTATGAGGTTTTCCTATTATTTGAGTTATTGTGTAATTTATCTCTCTTATCTATCTTAGAGTTATGCACCATGCTCACATTTCATGCACATGGTGTGTACTTTGGTTTATTGTGTTATTTTAAGTATTTGGTTCATAACATCAGTGGTAGCACGCTAAGTATCTATCCACTTGCTCTAAGGCTCATGATAAAACTTAGGGTTTTATAGATAAAGATGCATGTGATCCCATCCAGGGATAATTTTGAGGATGGAAATTTATCTTAAAATGTAGAAACTTTGGCAAATCTTATTGGTCCCTAATATGCAATTTGTAAAATGTTTGGCGATATTTTTGTAAAAATATTCAAAATTCTAAGGATTTTATGTAATTTCTATAAAATTTTGGTGATTTTTAAGGTAAAATAATTTTATTCTATAGAATTTAGGTGAATCATTTTTAGAAAAAATGGAAATGGTGAATCTTTTTTTGGGGAAAAGCATGGAAAATTAGCCCCTAAAATTTTCCCTGATCCCATCATGATATAAATCATAGAGGAGAGAATTCAATCACATTTTTGACCATGGATATATAGTCCTAAGATGAGCTTAGACTATATTTACCATCACCATATTATATTCCAAGAACGAGGTTTGGTCACCTCTATTGTAGAAATTGTGATTAGAGTTTGTGAGTGAGTGGAAGGGGGTGTGCTCAACCACCACTTAAATGATCATGAGAGGAATAAGAGGGAAATCTCTCGCATATAAGTGTTCTTGACACATACATAACTAGTAATGTACATGTGTATATGATGAATGGCCATAATCCAAATAATTATGACTTTTAATTGTGTATTGAGTATTAATAAAAATACAGCATAGGCCATGGAAGAAGAGGGACAAAAGAATGGGGGGATATGACTCCACAAGGGGGGAAAGACAATGGGGCTTAAAGAGGTTAAGAGGGAAGGACTTTAGTAAGTAAATTAACCTAAATTCATTGTATTCTTATTTATGTACCTTGATTTATTAATCTTTGGGATTAATTTCATGAAGGAGGTATGTGGGATATTCATAGAGATATGTTCCCCATTCATGCCATGTAAATTCATGTTATGCCTTTTTCCATGCAAGGGGATATGAATTTTCATTCTATTAAGGAAGAGGAGAATTATCTATGAGAAACATCTCTCGTAGGACTGTTGTAGAAATTATACCAAGATACAACCATGTATCATGAGGGAATTGAGATTGTATGGAATTATACTTGGTGTCCTTGAAGAATTCGAATACAATCGATAATCCCTAGAATCCAAGAAATGAGATTTCCTATATAGCCTTTGTTAGATCCCTAGAGGGAAGTGAAATATCCCAAGGGAATATTTAGTAGAGAAGGGGTTCTTATTCCTTATGGGGAAAATGGGTTGTGGATTGGGATTGTTGTAGAGATAAAATTGAATGAGTTAAAACTGGGAAGTGGGCTATGTGAAGAGAGATAGAGATAGTCATAGGTAGTTCTCCCTTATGGACCCATAGCCTCAATTCAGAGGTGGACTTGTTATAGAGATATTAAGTGTAGCGGAGACCTTATGGTTGGCTAGAACACCCTTATTTTGTAGCTAGTTGGTGGTTAATTCCCAAAAATATAAGTGTCATGAATTTAATTGTGAATATGTTGATTTAATGTTGTTTATGTCATGTATTTTATTATTTTTTAAGTTTTTTTTATTTTTGTTTACATGGTTAGTCCTACAATTATATTTTATAGTGTCATTATGGATGAATGGGTTAATTATTCTTGCATGAGACTACAATGTATGCATCCATGTGTAATAAATTAATAGTGTGTCAATGGGAAAAGGAATCAGGATATCAAATTGGAGTGAAATTTGGTGGATTCAAGAGGTACCCCATATCCTATACAGAGTATAGAAGGTATTGGGTATGCTACAAAATGGTATCAAAGATTCTAGTTATAAATTTAGGACTACATGGACCAGAAACCAATATAAGAATAAAAAATCCAATATGCATCGTGCAACTTATGTGGAACTATACAAATGACGTGGACCTAGAAAGGTGATGTGGAGTTTCCAGGGTCATGCCACATGGAGTTCAGGGTATAGGTGGTTGTGACATGTTTTTGTGGGGTTGCACAACTAGTGACCATAAGGAAGGACCCAAGATCAAGAGGAAGGTGGTTTGTGGATGGTAGAGAAGCAATTTTGGAAACCAGAATGCGACCTCTGTAATGGTGGTAAGAAAATTGCAAAGTGACGAGCAGTGTTTTGAGAAACCACCTTTCGACCTCTGCAATCACAAAAGATGTTCTATGCATCCTAGAATTTTCAAGATTATAAAGGCAAAGTGGGTGTTCAAGGTCGATGGGGTTTGACCTCCATAATGGAAGGATGTGCACCATGTGTCCCAAGTTGTAAACATTGTGGAGGGTGGAGGTGCATTAAATAGTGCACACCTTCACACTCTAGAATCCACCCAAATTGTTGATCTAGATCGCACATGTGGGGATATGTGCACCAAGAGAGGGATGGTTAGATGTGATCCCTCATCACATCAATGACCAATATTTCACCATGTGGAGTATAGAGCATATAAAGGAAAAAGTGCGACAATGGCATGAATAGGAGGTGACATGGAGGTTGGTAGGGTGGCATGGCAGCATCAAATGCTAACACATGGACACTAGCGCCACATCAAATACCACATGTTAAACATTCCACATCTATAGGAGGCCTAAATTTAATATACACTTATAAAAAAATTGGGGTTGAAAATTAGAGAAACGGAAAAACATAGTAACTTTAGAGAGCCATACATTTCAACTCAAAAGTCTAAATTGGGAATATGAATAATCATTGGAGAGCTAATTGAAAGGGGAATAAATATGAATTCTTAAATTTTGGAGAAGTGCTTCAAAATTATTCAAAATTTAATAATACAATACATATAGAATTAATGGGAAAACTAATCAAGTGCATATGTTTTCTAGAATAATACAAAAATGTTATAGACCAAGAAGTGGGGTGTAACGAATAGTTTTACTAGTATGCACACTTATTGTAGAGTCAATGCTACAACATGGACAAGTAAATAGCAACATTAAAGAGTACAATTGAAGAGGAAATGTGGAGGATGGAGAAGGATGTTAAATTCATGAAGAAGAAGTTGGAGGCTTGGATATTAGTTTAGGAAATAAAAAGACTGATTCTAATGGGCATAGAGAGGGAATGGAGCCATTAGAGATGGTAGAAAATATGAGTTTGGAGGTGGAGGTATAAAGTTGTAGAAATGATAATGAAAATATGTTAAAAACATAAAAGAAGCATAATTAGTTGAACACTCAGCTTCTACAAAGTTTAAATTAGTTGTGGAGGAAAACAAAGAATGGATCAAGTTCAAGGTATGAGGAATAATATAGAGCTCATTTAGGAAGGGAAAATCATAGATGATTCAAGCACCTAGGAAGTGATACCGAAAATAAAATACATCATTACTCCCCAACACATTCATCTAGGAAGACATATGCATTTCAAGAATCATAAAGAAACCCAAAAGTGTCCCAAATCATATGTTAAAGTAAAAAAGATGAATAAGATAGTTTGCAAGGAGAGATTAGGAAGATCTAGCCACTAATGTTTGATAGTGAAAATAAGATAGGAGAGGATGTTGAATCTTTGTTACTAGGAATAAAACAATACTTTTAGTTGTGTAATTACTCATCAAATATAGAAGCCAAAATTTCTATATATAGTTTGCAAGGAAAAGCCTCCATCTGGTGGGACCAACTAAGGCAAGTTAAGCACATCAATGAGAGGAGGATCTATTGGAATAATTTCAAGAAGTACCTCTCTAAGAAATACTATGAAAAGAATATAAAGAAGTTATTTGAACTCAAATTAGGGAATGTGACAATAGAAGAATACAAGAAGAAGTTTTTGGAGTTGTTGAGATATGTTACCTATATTAAAGAGGAGAAGGTGAAGATATCAAGGTTCCTAAGTGGGTTTCCTTCATTATATGGAGATAAAATTTGGTTTGATGAGCCTAATAATGTTGAAGAGACAATTAGGAAGGAAAAATACTTGCATGATTAGAACAAAGGTACAATAGATTTCCAGAAGTCTTGGAGAAATAAGAAAAAGGACAAGTACGATCAGAGAAAGGAGGGATTCAAACCCTCTTTCTTCAAGAACAATCTTAATACATATCAACAAAGTCAGCCAGCTCAAAGTGGTTCTAAGATGACATAATCCTTGGCGAAAAGGGAAAGGTATCCAATCAAATGCTGGAAATGTGAAGGAGGTCATTTGTATAGATATTTTCCACGTATAGAATGTCAAATGAAGAATGTGCACAACATACAAGAGGAAAATGTAGTGGAATATGGGAAGAAATATTCCAAGGATATGTGTAGCCTTAGAAAATTGATAGGAAAACCATTAGTCAAACATGATTGAGGTTGAAGGTAATACTGTTAATCAACCTATTGCAGATTTAATTAATTCAAGAGCTAGTCATAGCTACATTTCCCCTAACTAACTTTGTTGAAAGATATTATTTGGAGAAAATTATTCATGAGAAATCACGGTTGGTGTGATTGGCTACTAGGAAAAAAAGGAAAATTATTGAGGTTTTCAGAGACTTCTCATTAGATATGAATGGTACCAACACTGTTACAAACTTGAACATAATACCCCTTGGTTTATATGTTGTTCTTATTAGGATGTATTGGTTGGATGCACATTATATTTCCCTAGATTTTCATAGTAATACTTTCACTTGTCTTGATGAAGAAGGAATGAAGAGGATAGTGAAAGCCATTCCAAAACCCATTTCTATTAGGAAAATTCCATCCTTAAAACTAAAAATATGTTAGAGAAAAGGGTGATTGTTATGCATACTCATGTGTAAGAGACATCATGGTGTAAAAACCTAAATATGAAGGATTTTCCAGTGCTACAGGAGTATGCATATGTATTTGAGTAAATACTAGGTTTACCACCAAAAAGAGACATTGATTTTTCCATTAATTTGATTCCTGGAGCCTCCACAGTCTCTAAGACTCCATATAAAATGAGTATGCTAGAGTTGAAAGAACTAAAAATGCAATTAGAGGAACTATTAAAGAAGGGGTATGTGCATCCAAGTGTTTCCCATTATGGAGCACTAGTGCTCTTTGTAAAGAAGAAAGACGAGACTTTGAGGCTATGCATTGATTTTAGATAGTTGAACAAAGTCACTATGAGAAATAAATATCTCCTACCTAAAATATATGACCTATTTGATCAACTAATAACAGAAAAGATATTTAATATACTTGAGGTTAGGTTACCATCAAGTAAGCAAAAATCATAAATACATTGGCAAGATAGCTTTTAGAACAATGTATGGACACTATGAATTTATAGTTGTGCCAATTGGTCTGACAAATGTACCTTCTACCTTCATGTACTTAAAAAATGGAATATTTAGGAATTACTTAGAAACGTTTGTCATTCTATTATGAATGACTTCTTGTTTAATCAAGGTTAGAGGAGGAGCATGAAAAGCACTAGAGGTTAGTACTACAAGTGATAAGAGAGAATTAGATTTATGCTAACATAAGCAAGTGTTAATTTTACCATAATCCTATTTATTACCTAGGACACATCATTTTTAGTAAGGAATAACAATAGATACAGAGAATATTGAAGTCATTAGGGGATGGACTACACCTAAAAACATATCAAAGGTGAGGTCATTCATGCGGCTTGCTAGATACTACAAATGATTAATATAAGGATTCTCCAAGATTGTTCATCCAATTATATCTTTACAGAAAAAGGGAATTAAAATTAAATGGAAACCAAAATGAAAAGAAAGCTTCCAAGTGCTAAAGGAATTGCTTACTAGTGCACCCATTCTCAAAATTATTGACACCATGAAAACTTTGGGGTATGTATAGATACTTGCAAAGAGAGGATTGGTGGATTTTTACTGAGAATGGACATGTGATCTCTTACAAGTCCAAGAAACTTAAGGAGCATGAAACAAATTATGCCACAAATGAATTAGAACTTGCTACATTACATCATGCATTGAAGATGTTGAGGAATTACTTGATGGTAAGAAAATTCAAGTTAAGAATAGACCACAATGGTCTAAATTATTTATTTGAAGAACATACTTTAAATGCCAAAGAAAAAAGATGGTAGGAATTTCTCAATGAATACGATTTTGATTTTAAACATATAAAAGGGAAAGAGAATAAGGTTGTTTATGAACTCAACAAAAGAGTACATACAATGCATGTTACAAAAATCAGTATGTGAAAATCAGACTTGAAGAAAAAAATTGTTGAGGCCATTACCTTAGATGAAAATTATCTACAAGTTTAAAAAGGCTTACAAAAAAAGAACGTACAACAAAAGTATAAATAATATAATTTGGAAATGATGGAAATTATATAAATAAAAACCAGAGTATGTGTTCCTAATTCTCATGAATTAAGAAAGATGGTATTAAAATAAATGTGTAATGTTCCATATGTTAGACATCTTGGTTATCAAAAAATAATTGCAATAGTAAGAAGCTAATATTTTTCTCCAGGAATAAATAAGGATGTGGTTGATTATATAGCCATATTTTTCTCCAGGAATAAATAAGGATGTGGTTGATTATATAGCCAAGTGTATGGAGTGTCAAAGAGTAAAGATCGAGTATAAACATTCAACAAATTTTCTACAACCATTGTCAATTCCAAAATGGAAATGGAAAGTGGTAACCATTATTTTATTACAAAATTTCCCAAGAAAAAAAGGAAACATGATTCCATAATGATAGTGGTGGAAAAATTAACAAAATTCATTCACTTTATTCGAGTCAAGTTGTCTCATAAGGCCACTAATATATCTGAGATTTACTTGAAATATATTGTCAAGTTGCATGTGATACCTAAGGCAATTGTCTCAAATAGAGATATCAAGTTTACTTCAAACTTTTGGAAGGGATTATTCAAGGATTTTGGTGCAAATACAAACTTCAATACAACCTATCATCCACAAATACATGGGAAAATAGAGAGGGTCAATTGAGTGATTTAAGACATAAGAATGTATGAGATGGAAAATCCATCCAAGTGGAAGGATTACTTTCATTAAGTAGAATTTTCCTACAATAATAGATATCAAGATTCATTGAAGATGATCCCACTTGAAGAATTGTATAGCAGAAAGTGCAATACTCTAGTTACTTGGGAAAATCTAGTAGATAGATTAGTACTTGGGATAGATTTTCTCAAAGAAATGGAAGAGAAAATCATCAAAATCAAGCAAAATTTAAATACAACACATTATAGGAAAAAGAGTTATGCAAATGAATGTAGCTTGCTAAAGAAATTTAAAGTTTGGGATCATGTACTTCTGAAAGTGAAACCAAAGAAGAGTTCATTGAAATTAGGGAGGTCCACTAAGCTAGCAACTAGATATTGTGGCCCATTTGAGATCTTGGATAAGGTCGAATCTGTTGCATACATGTTTACATTGTCTGCTACGATAAAAGTGCACAATGTGTTTCATGTATCTTTGTTGAAAAAGTGTGTTAATGATCCTAACCATGTCATTAATTGGAATTTGATCTAGGTAATCTTAAGAAAACTTTTAGGTACAACAAATATGTATATTGGATAAGAAAGTCAATATACTCATAAAAATATCCATGGGGAAAGTAAAGGGCCAAGACCATTGTAACATGGAACTATTCTGGTTGTCACCTTAGCAAATCACTTCCCTCATTTTCATGAAGGATGGATCCAACACAAGGGAGGCTTCTCTAGTAACCTCAAGGAATCATATAGCAAGACAAAGTCAAGTCTACGGCCTCCTATGTTAGCTACTCAAACATATCACCGTTAATTCAAGGTAATAAAGGTAAGCACAAGGTGGTTAAATGAAGCAATTTTTATATTTGTATATGTGAAATATCTCAGGCAATTAATAATTTTTACCAACTCAAAATAATTCAAAGAGATTCCCCAAAAACTACAAATCAAGAGTAAAGCTATGGTTAGTATAAAACTTGTAGTAATGACAATTGCTTTAGCAATATGTCAAGTTACAACAACAAAATAAATCAACCCCTCAAACCAGTTAATCATGCAACAAACTAGGGCTAAAAATGCAAGTTAAAATTAGAGTTTAGTAACAATCACTTGCTAAAATATAAATGGCATGGAACAACCTTGAAAAATACAAGAAATCAAGCCCTAAAGGCCTGAAAATTACAACAACAATGCAATAAGTAATGTCCATATGTATCTCAAGGGGAAATATGGCAATAAAACTCTAGACGTCAAGCTCAATGATCGCTGAAAATTGAGGGTAAATGTAAAAAATCATAATCTAACCCTAGGAAAACAAAGGAAAGGGTGAAATTAGAGTTAATAAATTGGTAGAAAAGAAAAATAATATTGTTGTTTACTCCTCTCGGTCATATGGGGTCAAAGTATGAACTTTCTTGGGAGACAAATGAAAGCTTTGGGTAAACCCTAAAGTAGTCCACTAGAAACCATAAGGATTAACCAATAGAATGAAGGCTAGGGTAGTCCACTACAAACACTAGAAATCATTCTGTGTATTTTAACAAGCTTAAGATGGATCTTGGATGAAAACTAAGGTTATCCACTACAAACCCTATAACTATATCCTATAGGAAAACACTTAGGTTAGTTCACTACAAACCCTATAACTATATCCTATAGGAAAACACTTAGGTTAGTTCACTACAAACCAAATAAATTTGTCCTATGTCCTTAAACAAGATTTAAACAAATAATATCAAGGGAAGGTAGTCCACTACAAACCTTCCTAGAGTTTCAAGATAAAATTCATTCAAGAAAATTACAAGGTAACATGCATTATAACCACTTTGATAAACACATTAACACTTAATACATTCAATAAATAAACCAACAAATATTTAGAAATAGCACTTAATAGGTAAATAAATGATCATCCATGAAAGCCTAACCATGAAAATCATCCATAAAACTTCAAAAGCATCCAAAAAATCATCTCACAAAGCAGGCACATAATCATCCATAGTGAAAGAGAAGTAAAGAAGAGAAAATTAGTAGTAATCGTCCACAAGTTGCAATGATTTAAAATGAGGTAGCACTCCCTCTATATATATATGAGGAAACCAAGCACTCCACCTCTCTAAGAAATCCCTTAAACATAAAAATATATGATACAAGGTGGATAGGTCTTAGGATGACCCCCAAAAATTCCTCTAAGATAAAGATACAATGCTAAAACATGAAAATGTCCTCTTACATATCCACACTTGTGAGTGTAGAGGATCCATCCTCCAATGGTGTACAAAGGCTCCAAAATTCATGTGTCTTCCCAAAAGGTTCAATGTTTCATCAAAAGTCATGCCTTCTCATAAGGTCACATCTCCCCATCAAAAGGTTCCAACTCATCATCACAAGTGCTAGATCATCTCAAGCATGTGTATGTCATCCTCGAGTGTGACATCATCCTCTACATATGCAACATCCAAGGTGAAATTCATGACATCATCAAGGATAAGGGCTCCACAATCTCTCCAAAGAGATGTACCATCATCATCAAGGCACATATCATCAATCCAAGCTTCAACATCCTCAAGGGGTACCATGACATCATCAAGGGATCAAGGTGACACATCAAGCTCCACATGCAATGTCCTAGCTCAATTGTGCAACATCCCAGGTCCAGGAGGTGGTGGAGGATGTCGAGAAGCATGCTAAGTCATCACATGACCAAACACTCATCATCAAGTGTGCAACGTCCTCCATACATTGTGCAACACCATCATAAAGTGTGGGAGAAGAATCATGAACATCCTCCAAAGGACCATCTCAAAGGGTGTATCATCATCAAGCAGGGGCTCAAATCTTCAAATGAGACCAACCATCATGGATACAAGATTCATTAGAATCATAAAAATTGAGTCACAATTTAATGCAAAAGCCACATAAGTAATGCACATTAGGTATCTTCTTCAAACTTCACACTAGCTTATGACTTTATGTAATTTGCCAATTTTAAGTATGGGAGGGCCATCTTAGAACCCTATTAGGTGTGGCAGTACCTAAGTAGAGGAGTATTTCCTGAGAAATCCAACAAAGTGTAAGTATGAGTGAGTGGAGTGAGTGGTATGGCTTGGAGTTCACTTCATGTTCATGATGTCATTGACATCCAAGGCCACGTGTGATTTTCATCTCTATGAGAACCTTTGTAGAGGGAGTGCTTGGTGCATTGAGTTACTCTTTCCTCAGCATTGTTTATTTCCACCCTTATCTGGCCTTTTGATATTTCAAGTTTATGCATTTATTACCTCGGGATTCAATTAAATCATTTGTTTTATATGCGTTCAGTGCATTAGGACTTGGGGTGATGGCCTCATAACAAGTGGGTAGAGCTCAAGCTAACTTGGCTTTTTATTTATCATTCATATCCCTTTATTTATTTTGCATTTTGAATTGATATCATGCTCTTTCCATTATTTTTACCAAGTGCATCAACTTCGGGCATTCAAGCCCATTTTTCTCATAGGAGAATGAAGTACGGACCCTTTTGGGATACATGTAACATTCATTCCCAAACGATAGGACAAGGGGAGGAAAATATATGGAAATTTTTAAGTATGGAAGGGAACAGGTGTGTTACCCCTATCAAGGCCTTGTAGTAGTACCCCTTTTCCTCAAGAGAGACAACACTTGACTAGAGTACATATGATGTCCACCAAGGTGAAACAAGGCAGAAAGAATAACTTCCAAGCAACATGATTCATTATCTAACTTTAACCATTGATCCTTACCTAAATTCAAAATAAATCAAATGTAACACTTTGTATGAAACAATGGCTAATGTAACTAATGTGTGTTGTAGCACCATCATCGGTTGAGCCTATTGACCAAGTGACTGAGCTTAGAAATGATGAGGAAGAGGCATTTGAGGGGTTGGTGTCTATGGAGAATGTTGTTCATCATCTTTGGGACCAATGTCTGTAATGTGGATCATGAAGAATGATCTCCTCTAGTTACCCCTAGGTGAGAGGGGGTAATAGAGACAATAAAGTGACAATTGGCATGCCCATTCTTACCATGTTCACCACCACTTTAATCTATCTAATGAAGCAATTTGTATCCAAAAATATTAGTATGCTTCTTTAACATGAGAAAATTACTCATGAATATCCAACAATAAATGGGAAGGAAGTCATCAATAAGATTTTTGCATATCCTTTTGTAAGGTTTTAGGTACCTCTTCCTTCTCCCCTAATTCATTCATGAGTTTTTGCCAAACAAGATCCAAGGTTTCTTCCATCTCATTAGCATGAACTATCCATGTATTAACTTGGTCATTATACTTCTTAGAAAGAACAAGAGGAAGATTATAGTTAATTCCCATAAGGTAATCATGTCTTGCTTTAAAAAGCCTCAAAATCAACTTCGATACATCTAAGTTCACTTGTATAAGGTTTTGATTGAGGTTGTGTAGAGTCTAGATGGACCTTTCATTTTCAATCAATTGCCAAAGTAAGGGATTATGACCAATCTTCATAAACTCTTGATACTTGATAAAAGAGTCTTATATTATCACATTGAAGTAAAACAAACTCCTTCTGAAGCTAGGTAATAGATTTTTATAATGTATCAACCCTGGGATGAAACCACATATTAGTTTCCATTAGGGAAATAACCTACTACTTAAGCCTTGCATTGACATCTTATGATGGATCAATAGTAACCTATGATGAACAAAACTTCTCATGGAACTCACAACATTTTTGGAGAAATAATTCTTCTTCTTCATTATAAACAACCATAATGGAAGAAGTATAGATATTTTTCAATAGTCAATATGGTGGGTAAAAATGTAAAATTTTTAGACAAAGCACATAGAGTGTGAGAGCCCCTATGGGAAAAATATATTCTTTGTTTTAAAAAAATAAGGTTAAGAAATGAATATTTTCCCCACAAGAAAAGAAATTCCAAATAGAATGTACAATGACCCCCAAAAAATATGGATGTTAGCAAGTCATCTATATATGGGATCTACATAGTACAAGATTTATGTAGACAAGTATGGCCATAACTAGGAGGGGTAGTGTGAAACCAACGTGGACACACCATAACACTGATAGAATTATAAGAATAGGCTCCTAGATAAGGTCGACATTATGGTAGTTGTCACTACGGGAGATGAACACTCATCCATGTGTATGGTATACAACCATAAGGCCCCGAAAGATGGTATTGCTAAAGAAATATATTCCCCCTTGTGAAAACATGTTCCCTTCAAAATAACCAAAATAATATAGTAATTTTATGTATTTAGGTAGATCTCAACCATAAGGAATTGGATTTATAGAAACTTAAACTTAAGTTTATTCAATACCAAGAAAATCCTTTGTGTTTCTCTCCCATGTCATAATTTATTTTGTGCATGCACTAAAATATACCACTCAATTTGTAGGTCCAATTGATGTTAGACATGACTTGCTTGGTAGAGGGCAATTTTTTTCACAAAGATACCACTTAGCTAAGGAAAGTTGAGCGTCAAAGTCCATTGGCGCTACATGGATGCTCATATTTGGGACTTGTTGTAATACCCTAAAGAAGCTCCCTTCTCTCCCCCCACCCCCCCTGCCCCCCAAACAAAAAATAAATAAATAAATATTGCAAATGGGTTAAAGGGCCATTGCAGAGACATGTACCATATCTACAGAAAGGGATGCTAATGAGGGGGAGTATGCATGGGTGTTTTCTAAGCATTAATTAAACTGTCATTTTTCTCATCACACTCTCCAAGATCCAATAAATCAGAGATTTTTTATTCCGAACAAGAAATTGTTTAGATTGGATTTTTATGTTCTCATAGAGACCCCAAAAAAACCTTAGATCACATTTTTGGCTTAGTGAGATTGCAACTTGTTGAAGTTGAAGGAATAGAGAGTTCCCAACACCAACATCTCGACCTCTTAGTTGGATAAGCCAAGAAGAGACGAGAATGATCACCCTATTTTATAGCCTAAAAATAAAACATTAGACCCTAACTAAAGAGTAAGAGCCTAAGCATAATGATTGGTTTAATACTTTGTACGTCTATATCAGTGAAATGCAAATTAAATAAAGTACAAAGCTTGAAAACATAGTTGAATTAATCTGTCTTAAGTTACAAAACTTTGAAACCTTTATTGCATGTTTTTTGGATTGATTAATTTTCTATAATTTACAATATTGATTTTTGTAATTTTTGTTTATGTAAGTCAAATGAAAAATTAAACTGAGTTAATATGAATAAGATAAAATATAAACTTAAAAAAGGAAAAAAAAAAAAAAAACTAAATTAAAGGTTGAATATTACAAAATTGTAAGATTATTTGTAATCTACCTTTTATTTCCTTTAAAACATATTATCAATAAATAATTTGAAGAAATAAAAGTTAAACCTACAAATAAAAGAAAAATAAAAAATAAGTACAAATGAATATTGTTTTAGATTTTTTGATTTTGTTTAAAATATAATTGTTAGTAAACCATTAAAATGAAAACAATTAGGAACAAAATTATTGTAAACACAAAAATATAGCTAATGTGTTAATATTTACTAACCAAAAATGTTAAACATGTTATAAGGAGGGTTTTCTTGTTTTAATGTTAAAGTTATTGTAATGAATACTATTTTTGTGTTTTGTTTTAAATGGTATAGTTAATTGAAAGAAAATTAAACTAATAAAAATAAAATAAATAAAAATATATATACATAAAAAATTATAAGATTCATGAGATTTGTTTTTTTTTTATATATTTTTAATTGTTGTTTTAAGAAGAAATAAAATTTTGAACGGAAAAATTAAAGCAATTCAGTGCATGATAAGTAATCATTTCATTAAAGTGAAACTCTAAACATTTTTATAGATTTAATGAAACTTTTAAGTATCTGTGAAAATTTGGACGAAAGTTTTGGTCTTTAATTATCCATGATGGCATCACACAATGAATAATAAAACTCAGAAGAAAACATAAAAGAGAAACAAGTCGTATTTTTAATGGAGCAATGTCAGTGAAACTCAAGGTAAACATATACATAAGAACAATTGATCGATACTAAAGAATCAGACTAAAAATACAGCGAACTTAAACAAATAAACACATTACCTCATAAACACAATCCAAACTTGATCACGCTTTCTCCCTTCTGCCACTTACAAGACACACCCTGCAGTTTCATCAACCTCTATAGACAAAAAGAATAAAGTATGAATGTATTTGAAAGAAAATTAACCTCACAATGCTCCAAGCATACCTCTCCCTCTCAGTTTTTTTTCTCATTTTGTTGGCAGTTTGTCGTTTCTTTTATGTAATCAGATGGGTGGTTCCAATCGGTTAATTGTTGGGGTTGTTATATGAACTGAAGTGAACTAGTTGGACAGGACTGCCTTTACTTTCTTCATAAAGTAAAATAAAAAATATTTGTTGGGAGATATCACTATTTGACACATATATTTATGTTGTTCTAAAAGTAGTGGATGAAACTTTAATAAGCTTATTTGCCTTTTGTTTAGAGCTTTAGCTAGTAATCGCATGACATTCATGTATATATTATATTGTGACTATGCACAAAACAAGATATTCATCATCATCCCTGAAGTTTCGCGAATTACCATGAACATTTATTTTCGCTTGTTTTTGTTATATTCTAACCTTTAGTCGCTATTTATAGAGTTTGTTCTTCTGAATGTTTTATTTAAATATCTTAGCCATAAGTAGGTCAAATTTTACTGTTTGCATAGTCCCAAGGTGTAGGACAGTTAGTGATGGAGTGTGTTGTTAAGGCACTATGTGATGTTAAAGTCACTGGTTCGAAACTTGCGAGGACAAAAAATCCAGCCATGTTAAGGGTTGGTGTGGCTCAGGCCGGGTTGATCCCCAGGTGATTTTGACGACTTAAATGCCCCTGAGTCGTGGTTTCCCAACCACAGACTAGTCCCACAGATCATGGACAAACTAACAAACAAACAAAAAAAACTTACTATTTGCATAAGTGAAGAACATTACTACTGCAAAATCATGCCCATTCATGTGGTAACGATTAATTGATTGATTGCTCTAATGCTTTTTCTTCAAATGGACACGTTAAATCCTCCTATGATCATAGGAAAAATAATAAATTCCACTTAACCAAATCCATTCGATATCAAGAACTGCATGCCCATTAATTCTCCAACTCCATGGGCTGAGAAGATAATTAGACATAGTCTAAGAAAAGTATAGATGCAGTCCTTTGAAAATCCGCCATATGCAATAGAAAATTGTTGTAGAGGAAATTTGTGTCACTGTGTCACACAATGTGCTTTCCTTTTTCTTCAAAGTTTGTGTCCTTTGAAATTGCCATAAAATACATCACGAACACGAGGAGCATGTAGAATACATCATAAAATAAATCACGAGCCAATGGAGCGACCAAAGTGGTATTAGATTTGCCCCTTTGACTTTTCATCCCACGACCCTTTATATCTTTTAGAACATGCTTTGTCACCATATTATATAATTCAAAGTAATCGGTGGCGCTAGAAGGTAAATGGCACACAATTTACCAATGCTTCCCATTTGCATGTTATAATCCAACATAAACATATTATATATTTTTGTTTACTCATGTGAGTTGGATAATGTTAAAGTCATAACTCATAAAGAGGGTATAAACTTTATGTTGGAATATGGAGAGTGAATGACAAGGTATATTTGAGGGTATAAACTTTATTTGGAATATGGACAGTGAATGATGAGGTATATTTAGATATTGAGACAAATTTTATGTTGGAATATGGAGAGTGAATGGCGAGGTATATTTGAGGGTATAAATTTTATGTTGGAATATGGAGAGTGAATGATGAGGTATATTTGGATATTGAGACATGTTGGCAAAACTATTACATGGCTTGAATGAAATAATAAATATATAATAATGTGTTTATTATGGTATGAAAAAGTGTTAAAGTTATAACTCAAGGTTATGGTGATAATGTTATACTTATAAAGAGAGAGGTATGAGAGATATTTTGGACAAGAGAGAGTTATGAATATAAAAATGACAAGGTTAAGAATGTGAGAAATGAAAAAATAGTCATTTTTAAGTGAGAGGTAGAGAACCATGACAATTTCGCCAAGTTCTATATTAACCTTGCTAACAACTTGTAATGAACTTGTTTTCATTTGAATGAACCTATATCATGTCCAATAAAATACACTGACTGACGATCATGGTCATTTGTTAGCCAATACATGTCATAACTTGTAGAATATTCTTGAATAGAGAAATATTTGAAGACATCATCGAACCATCAAGGGACCATCAAGATGGGTGAATTTTAAAATATGTAGCAACTTAGCAAAAGAGTGAAACCATGTGAACTGATCGGGATGAGCCTAGCAATACTTTGTTGGTTGAGAATTGTTGACCGAAATGGTCATCAACACAACCAAGATTCAAGCCAAAATGAATCGAGAAAAAAAAATGGAGAAACGGGCATTTTAGTTAACAATTATCCCACGCCCTTGTATATGCTACACAAGTCAATCCACACACCACATGCCCAAAACAATGATGAAGTGCTTGAAAGAGGCTAAAAAAATAAAAATGTTTCTTGTCGTCAATCCATGTAGGTAACTTCCACAACATCCCCAAAAACTCGTGTCTCCACTATTTTGATGATGAGCAAAGGGTCTTGGGAGAGGAGGATCTACATCCTTAAGCATGTTGCATAAACCCAAACCTAGAAAAGAAGTGTAGATCGATATTCTTACATGTTAAAAAAATAAGTGCAATCATGTTGATTCATATCTTCATAGCTAAAAATTGTGCATAAAAAAGTGTACTTATGCCTATCTCAAATCAATGCTCCTTACACAAGATGTGATTTTTTGGGGGCAAGGAGACGGTTGTTTCAATATATTTGAACAAGGAAACACATTGAACCAACTTTATGCACGTGATTATTATCACCCATACATCACAAAATTAGGGAGTAAAATCATGCAAATCATAACATAAGAGAGGCAACAATGGGTATAACCAACAAAAATCTAGTACATAAACAATTCAATGTATCAAAAAAATCCCTACATGTTATCGCACAAGTTGTAGGTTGGGAAAAGCCTGAATCAACCACTAAATGGAAACAACTACGAGGTCACCTACCCATTGCCACCTTAGGCATGTGTCCCTGTCACTTTAGAGGTGACGTAGTCACCTCAAGGGAGGAATCTTGGTGACCCTAGGGGGAACGAGATGGAGAAAGATGAACATGGATATGAATTCCCTAGAGGTCAAATGTAGATGTTATGAAGGTCTTGGAATGAAGTCTTGGGATGGTTTAAGGATTTCCAAGTGAGTTGAGTGATCTTCCAAGTGTGAATAGATGCCCTAGACACAAGGAAAACCAAGCATATACTGTAATATGTTAGTTGGAAAAGCAAGTTAAGATTGTTGTCCCTAATTTGCAGAAACAATAAATGATATATATCAGCTCAATAAAGATAACAAGGGCTGCAAAATAAGTTCTAAGTATGTGATAAATAAACAAGAGATAAAGCTAGTGTAAGCTAGCTCAATTCACCAATGATTAAGCAATAACTTTAGCACAAATATCAAGGCTGAAATAAAATCTTACTACAGATATATTATCATCCTTATGGATGTAGAAAACTTGTCACAACAGCAGTAAAATCAGCCACTAAAATCAATAAAGAAACCACCCAAGAAATGCCTTAAACCAAGCAGAATATGTTGGCAAACTTTTAGCAAATTTTAATGGTTAAAGTACAAGTTATAAATGTTTTTTATATTAGGGTTTCTGCAATTAACTTATCAAACTTATGGTTGTAGCAAACCAAGCCCTATATCAAAACATTTATCCAACACAAATCACTTGTAAATGGCTCAAAGGATGTGCCTAGGTTAGTAGAGGCTTAGGGCATAAATTTAGGCCTAGTCAAGGGTTAGTTTAGGAGCTAGTTAGGGTTAGTTACCTAGGGTTAGTGAAACCCTAATGGATGTAGGTTAATTTTTACAACAACAATTTGTAGTGGTTGAAAGGGGATGCCTTAATGAGTCAAGAGAGCCAAAGGCTCAAGGAACACCTCTCAAAAGAAAGAGATTTAAAACTTGTAAAATCATGTTTTCCAAGGCAATAATTTTGTTTCCCTAATGCAACAAATAAATGACTAGTGCTCTTAATAATTGGGTTAATGGGGTCATGCAAAGAAAGATCTATAGAAGCTACCTCTTTGAGGGTGTAAATCCTCTTACTCCCCAAGGCAAGTTTCTCTAGCTAGGGTTTAAGCTAAGAGGGTGTATGCCCTTATACTTCTCTTAGAAAACCCTTGTTTAACCAATAACATGAAGCATAAAATGATGAAGACTATGGTGGGGTTGTATTCCCTTATACTTCCCACCTAGCTCCTAGCACAATAACCTTGACTTGACACAAATGATAGCATGAAAGTAAAGATGATACCATCAAGGAAAAACTAAGATAATCCACCACAATAGCAAGAGAGAAGTCTTCCAAGGCTACTGCATCACTTCCATCAACCATACATCAAGATATAACCATAAACAATAGCACAAGAGAGGCAATTTTCCAAAGGTAGCGAAAATTTCAGACCAAGTTGTTCTCACAAGAGGGAGAGTTATGTTAAAATGAGATCTTATGATCACTTATTTATACAAAATGTCACCAAGGTGAATTTTCCACATATTTAGGGGTAAACCACAATATTAGGGGTCAACAACCCTAATATTTCCCCCTTAACAAAGTAATTCATTTAAAATTCACTTTTTCACATAAGAAAACCCTAATTTAGAAGGAAGTCACCCCTTTAGGGGACGTTTTGGCACTAAGAGGAGGTCGTTAGTGATGGAGGAGAGTGGAGAGGCTTCCCAAAGTCACATGTCAAGAATAAAGACCACTTCCTTCATGATTCCTTCAGAATGTCCTTGTGCCAATGCATGTCACCTCACCACCAAGGCCTAACCCCCCTAGGTAACATCATGCATCTAGATGTGACGTTTTTCCTCTCCTAGGAAAAATGTTTTTCATGTGGGGGCTAGGCTACGTCATCCAAGTCATATTTAATTCCTTCCATGTTTGATATTTCTCATCCGACATGCAGGCCCTTGGCATCCACCTGTCAACTTCAAGCCTCATGGAAGCCTAAGCTAGGTTTGTTCTTCCTAAATTGTCCACCAACTAGGTCCTGCAAAGACAAATAAGCACTCCCTCCAAGGATATAAAGTCATAACATCATGATAAGTGAATCCAATCAATAAATGATCCACCTAAGCATGTGCATCAAACATCATTATATCAAACAATTAATTTCTCAAAGACATTATGTGACTTGTCAAGCTTGAATATGGGAGGGTCGACGAGGTGTCCTATTGGGTAGATATTTCCCTAGGTCAAGGAGAGTTTCCAAGAGATCCCTCTCTAAGCCATATAAAGTGGGTGAGGTGGTTGGGATCAAGACTCAATGGGCATAGGGCTCATGACATACAAGAGGTCGTAGTGTTGCATTCACGGGTGCCTTTGTAGAGGGTGTGTGGTACCTCCATCTGCAATGCACTTTTTTCAATCCCATTATTTTCCTTTCTTTTATTCTTTCATAATTTTAAGGAAAGGTTGAAGGCCACTACCCTGGCATGGTGTCCTGATAATGGCAATCTCACCCACAAACACCTAGTGGAAACGAGAATGTTGGCTCGTGATGAGACCCCCTTTCTCTCAATAATGAAACTAAGAGCCATTACCCTGGCTTGGTGACCAGATTATGGTAATGTCATACCACTATATATCCATGGACATGATAGGCCATCTCATGATGAGACCTCATATCATTCAACTAACCTTTTAAGCATTTTTAAGCATATTTTTTGTGGGACCCCTTTACTCAAAGATTAGGATTTCATTTCTTTCTTGGGTGATCCCTGGGCGAAGTATTTAGAAGGTTCATACATAGGCTTTTATATTTTACCCAACATCAATCCCTCTGGGCCTTCATCCCCTTCTTCCCATAGAGTGAGGGCCAACCCCTTCTTGGGTCAATAAACCCTAAAATCCCAAGAGATAAGGAAATGGGGGGAAATAGTGATGGAAAGTGGTAAGTATGGTTGGGAATGGTATGATGGCCCTTCAAGGGAGTTCCTAGTAGCAAACCCATCCCCAAGGAATACCACTTACTAGAGAACAATGTCAACAACCAAGGTGAAGCAAGGAAAAAGGCATAATGTCCAAGCATATATCATGAAATCTAGAGAAATCTAAAATACAACATACTCAAATGGATTAAATATTGAAATGATGATCACCATAATACTGACTTGTACCTCATGTATCAAGTCCCACTACCTTCCGGAAGCCAGTTGATGTGGTGGATGCCATCGGAAAATCTGTGACCTGTGTGGTGGTGAGAGGGATCTCCAACTATGAAAAAGGGTAATTTTGGTCATGTAGTCTCTCGACAATCCATATCTGAAACGTGCGGGCCTCGATACATAATCTCCTTGGTTATCCGAAAAATGGGGATAACAGATGGCTCCTACTTGGGCACATGTGCTCGTCGTAGAGTGCATGAGAACCGCAACATCTCCTGATAGACTTGTGCCTGCCAAAAATTCAGACAAAGGGATCAAAGCATCTAGGGTGGTGCTATCACCCTTTATCCATATATATATATATATATATATATATATATATATATATATATATATCAAAAAGCAACTTAATCTAGAAAATAAAATTTTATATCCAAAAACGAAAACTAATCTAGAAAAGAAAAATTTTGACATTTTTTCAAAAAATTCTAAGCTAAGAATGAAATCAATATGAAAGTAGAGCAAAATAAAAATGAAATGCATCTAAACTAGTATGAGAAATCAAGATGCAAATGCAGGGGAAATCAAGATGACTTACCTACTTACCTGGGGAATGGGCCTTGAAGAAGTCATGTGACCTGGATGTAAGGTTGGAGAAGAGATACATCCACTGGTAGTGGCATGTTTCTTATGTCTACTGTTGTCAGATAGTACCTTTATTTATCAGACTTCTTCTTGATGATGTAAGGGCCAAGCCATGAGTTGTTATCTTTCTGGTTATATCTAGTCTTTCCATTTCTTTTGTCCCACATGAGCGCAAGACTTCCTTCATGGAAGTTGATGCAAGGTGTATTGTCAATGTGTGGAGGCTCTGTGTGTACTACCTTTTTGATGATCTCTTCATGTTTCTCATCTTCTTCCTGCATAACATGGATAGACCCCAGTTCATTCCCATGGTATTTTGCAATTTTCTTCTTATCTGTCCATGGAAAAAACATATCTATGGAATCTTCCTATATGAAGGGTAACTCGAATGGATCATACTCAAAAACATGTGGAGGCATATCATAGTAGTGTTCACTGACATAATTAGGGACCCTCATATCCATCACATGTGTATCATTCTTTTCCCTATTATGTAATATTTCATATGTGCCATCGCCCATGGGAATATATGCATGTGTAAGGTTCATGCTAAGAAAACACCCCAGGGCTGAGGACCAGGTCCTCAACAACAACATCCCCCAGGCATTTGGAACATCGACACCAATATGTCCATGAGGATACTGATATGTGGAAAATAAATCAAAAATACCTCAACATCCTCACACACCCCAAAGACCTCGACCCTCCATTAATCAATACCACATACATTTCCATAAGGTCAGGTTGTCTTCAAACCAATTTGTTTCATCACCTTCAATCACATGATATTTGTTGAGGCCCATGAATCAAGCATGCAGTTGTTCAATCAGAGGCCATTCATGCCTAATGAAAGATAGAAATGAGGGTTTTTGTCCCTTTTCTGATTGAGATACATAGTGTTGAAGATGATGGGAGGATCTTCCTTCTCGATTGGCACCTACAAGAATTTCAAAACTTTATTTTTTACAAAAGGGATCTTACACATATCTATCACTGGGACCATCATATTCATTTTTCCAAACATGCTTGCAACATCTATATTTAACTAAATATCATCTGTAGGAGTTGGCTTAGGAAGCAACTCACATACTGGAGGTGGAGGTGGTGGAGCCACCTTCTCTATTGATGGAAGAGGAGTATCAGGTTGTGACGGAGGGGTTGAATCTTTATTTCTTCTAGTGTAGGTCAGATATTTCCTCGTCCTCAATTCCTTCTTCTAATCATATTTCAATTTATTCAAGGCTCGAAGTCTCCCCTCTCTTTCTCCTCTTCTTCTAGCTTCATTGATTTGCTCTTGGGTAACTTGTTCCTCTTTGAAAGTGCAAATCATATTAATGAAGTTCGTATCATTAGGAGAATCTTCGTCTCGCCAAGGGAATTAATCTTCCATGTGGGGTCCTTGGCACGGGAAGCACCAAGCTTCTACATCAACTGTCCCAACAATTTTCAAAGTATCTGGGGCCTTTGCCTCCTGTTGAGGTCTTGGTTTCCACCCTGTGGAATCGCTCTGTTGTCTAGAAAACTAAGTTCCAGGAGAATATTGATTTCTTTCCACTTTATTCATATGGATCATAAGCTGATTTTGAACATGAACAAACTGAGTATTCATCTAATCTATCTTTTGAGTTAAGAGAGCAATCGGATCAGGAGCATTGTTGTTGGAAACCTTAGTATTTTCTTATGCTTTGACACGAGGGTAGTGAAAAGGTTCCACCCTTGAATCAATGAGGTCTTCTTCAATATCGACATTGTACTCTTTGGCTAACGCCAATGATGTGTGATTTTTGTCTTTGAGAATGAATCAAAATTGCCCTTCAAAAACATTCATGTAAAGGAGATGAACTGATGATGTTGTAGGACGGATATCTGTTGGAATTTGATTGTACAACCTGTCAAACCTAGTATTGAATTCATTTAATGTCTCATTCTCATTTTTATTTATCTGATTAAACTGAGCCCCAAGTGTCCCACCATCTACCTTTGTTGACCATCTATTCTTGAATGAGTTGGAAAAAGCTTTGTAGGATGTAAGATGATTCTCAATGAGTCCTATGAACCAATCAAGGGTTTCTTCAGTCAATGATGAGGAAAATAACTTCATGGCCACATCTTCATGCTCAATACCTAAATTGTCCATGTCCCGGCCCATGACATAAAGATGATCTTCAACAGTTATCACATTGTTTCCTAGGAACTTTGGCAACCACTTGTTGACTTCCTTTAGCATTGTATTAGGGTATCCTTGGAGATTGGCCATGTTAATAGGTTTGTAGAGGTATTTTTCCCAAGGGTGAGCCATCGAAGCAAGAGGGAGGGTATTATGGAAAATGGTTTTAACAACGGGAGACATGAGAGGAGGCCTTCGTTGGTAAACCTTAGAAGGATTGAACCTCCCAGAGGGAAAAGGTTTGGGAAAGGAAGGGTTCTAGTAAGGTAGAGTCGTCAGATGAGCTTCAATATGATCTCATAAAGAAAGGTGGAAAGGGAAAGTCCCTTGGGTGGATTCGCCAGGAAATCTAAGGGAAAGGATTTGGGATAGCTTGTCAAAGTGTCATTTAGGGTTCCGAAAAGGATTCAAAATCATCCCCGGAAAAGACGCCAAAATGTTATCGCACAAGTTGTAGGTTGGGAAAATATCGACCCAACCACTAAATGGAAACAACTAAGATGTCACCTACCCACTGTCACCTTAAGCAGGTGTCCCCGTCACTTTAGAGGTGAGGTAGTCACCTCAAGGGGGGAATCCCGGTGACCCTAGTGGGAATGAGATGGAGAAAGATGAAGATGGAGATAAAGTCCCTAAGGGTCAAATGTAGATGGTATGAAGTTCTTTGAATGAATTCTTGGGAGGATTTAAGGATTTCTAAGTGAGTTGAGTGATCTGCCAAGTGTGAATACATGCCCGAGACACAAGGAAAACCAAGCATATAGTGTAATATGTTAGTTGGAAAAGAAGGTTAATCTTGTTTTCCCTAATTTTCAGCGACAATAAATGATATATATCAGATCAATAAAGATAACAAGGGATGAAAAATAAGTGCTAAGTATGTGATAAATAAACAAGAGATAAAGCTAGTGGAATCTAGCTCAACTCACCAATGATTAAGAAACAACTTTAACACAAATAGAAAGGCTGAAACAAAAGCTTATTGCAGATATATTATCAGCCTTGTGGCTGTAGAAAACTTGTTACAATAGCATTAAAATCATCCACTGAAATCAATAAAGAAATCACCCAAGAAATGCCTTAAACCAAGTAGAATATGTTGGCAAACGTTTAGCAAATTGTTATGGTTAAAGCACAAGTTATAAGTGTTTTTTATATTAGGTTTTATTCGGTTAAGTTATCAACCTTATGGCTGTAGAAAACCAAGCCCTATATCAGAAAAGTTATCCAACAAAAATCACTTGTAAATGGCTCAAAGGATGTGCCTAGGTTAGTAGAGGTTTAGGGCAGAAATTTAGGGCTAGTCTAGGGTTAGTTTAGGAGCTAGTTAGGGTTAGTTACCTAGGGTTAGTGCAGCGCTAATGGTTGTAGGTTAATTTTTACAACAGAAATTTGTAGTGGCTGAAAGGGGACGCCTTAATGAGGCAAGATACCCAAAGGCTCAAGGAACACCTCTTCAAAGAAAGAGACTTAAAACTTGTAAAATCATGTTTTCCAAAGAAATAATTTTGTTTCTCCAATGCAACAAATAAATTACTAGTGCTCTTAATAATTGGGTTAATGGGGTCATGCAAATAAAGAGCTATATAAGATACCTCCTTGGGGTTGTAAATCCTCCTACTCCTCAAGGCAAGTTTCTCTAGCTAGGGTTTAAGCTAAGAGGGTGTACGCCCTTATACTTCTCTTAACAAACCCTTGTTTAACCAATAACATGAAGCATAAAATTATGAATACTATGGTGGTGGTATATTTCCTTATACTTCCCATCTATCTCCTAGCACAATAACCTTGACTTGAAACAAATGATAGCATGAAAGTAAAGACCATACCAAATCAAGGAAAAAACTAAGATAATCCACCACAATAGCAAGAGAGAATCCTTCCAAGGCTATCGCATCACTTCCATCAACCATACATCAAGAGATAACCATAAAAAAGATCACAAGAGAGACAATTTTCTAAAGGTAGCGAAAATTTTAGACCAAGTTCTTCTCACAAGAGGGAGATTTATGTTAAAATGAGATCTTATGATATCTTATTTATACAAAATGTCACCAAGGTGACTTGTCCACATATTTAGGGGTAAGCCACAAGACTAGGGGTCAACAACGCTAATATTTCCCCCTTAACAAAGTAATTCATTTAAAATCCACTTTTGCACATAAGAAAACCCTAATTTAGAAGGATGTCACCCCTTTAAGGTACGTTTTGGAACTAAGAGGAGGTCGTTGGTGATGGAGGAGAGTGGAGAGGATTCGAAAAGACACATGTCAAGCATCAAGACCACTTCCTTCATGATTCCTTCAAAACGTCCTTGTGACAATGCATGTCACCTCGCCACCAAGCCCTAACCCCCCTAGGTGATGTCATGCCTCTAGATGTGACGTTTTTCCTCTCCTAGGAGAAACGTTTCGCATGTGGGGAATAGGGTATGTCATCCAATTCATATTTAAGGCCTTCCAAGTTTGATCTTTCTCATCTGGCATGCGAGCCCTTGGCATCCGCCTGTGGGCTTCAAGCCCCATGGAATCCCAAGCTAGGCTTGTTCTTCCAAAATTGTCCACCAACTAGGTCCTGAAAAGACAAATAAGCACATCCTCCAAGGTTCTCAAGTCATAACATCATGACAAGTGAATCCAATCAATAAATGAGCCACCTAAACATGTGCATCAAATATCATTATATCAAACAATTAATTTCTCAAAGACATTATGAGACTTTTCGAGCTTGAATATGGGAGAGTTGACGAGGTGTCCTATTGGGTAGATTTTTCCCTAGCTCAAGGAGAGTTTCCAAGAGATCCCTCTCTAATCCATGTAAAGTGGGTGAGGTGGTTGGGGTAAAGACTCAATGGGCATAGGGCTCATGACATAAAAGAGGTTGTAGTGTCTCATTCATGGGTTCCTTTGTAGAGGGTGTGTGGTACCTTCGTCCACAATGCACTTTTTCCAAGACCACTATTTTCCCTTCTTTTATTCTTCCATAATTTTAAGGAAAGGTTGAAGGCCACTACCCTGGCGTGGTGTCTAGATAATGGAAATGTCACCCAAAAAACCCTAGTGGAAATGAGAATTTTGGCTCGTGATGAGACCCTATTTCTCTAAAAAATGCAACTGAGAGCCATTTCCCTGGCGTGGTGTCCAGATAATGGCAATTTAATCCACAAACACCTAGTGGAAATGAGAAGGTGGGCTCATGATGATACCCCCTTTCTCTCAACCATGCAACCAAGAGCCATTACTTTGGCTTGGTGACTAGAGTATGGTAATTGCATACCACTATATATTCATAGACATGGAAAGGTACACATGGGGGAAAGATTATCTCAAACCGCCATGGCGATGAAATCCCCTAGATAAATGTTGTAACCCCAGCCAAGGGAAAGAAGACATCAGAGACTTGCACCAGGAAGAAAGAAGGATGTTTCCCTTAGAGACACTTTGGAAAACCTAGACCTAGGGGGATCTTTCTCTTCCACCTGAACGTTGACCTTTGAGATCCCATGACGTCACCATTATGACCTTGGATGTCATCCATAGCTAGGGTTTGCATATTGAGGTCAGTTGTGAGCTAGTTGGCACGTGTGGGCATCATCCAGGGCCTTTGGAGGCCAAATCTTATGCATTTGGAGCCCAATGTTCCACTTTAGGGGGCTCAATGTCACCCTAGAAGGACATGATGTCACCCTTGGAGATGATTTGAGGGGATAATTATTTTATTTATGTAAAAAACTTAATTTTGATGTAATTTGGCCACGTCGACCTTTATTTGACATGAAATTAATTAAAGGTCGTTAGTTATGTATAAATAGAGAGAAAGTACTCTCATTTTTTCATCATCGCTCATCACACACTAAGTGTGGTCAGAAATTTGTGCCCTATTTGGGAGTTATTAGCTAAAATATGGAGGCACACTTGTCTTGGAGGCTAAAATGTGCAACTTGGATCATTTCTTGGTGAAGTTACTTGGAAATCTAGGGTTTTATTGCTTGATTATTCTTGGTGAAGTAAGTAAATCTGCAATTCTTCATTTCATTTGAATGGTTATGGTATATTTTCTTATGCATGTTAAATATTATGCAATTGCTTGCTTGACAAACCCTAAAAGTAAAGGACTTAAGTTACTACTTCTTTGCTCTGCATTTGCTAGACTTTACTAAGGTGATTTAACTTAGATAAACTTTTAAATCCCTAAATACTAGAACTCTAGAAGCCATTATCTAGTTATTGTTGCTCTTGTTACCTTTTCAATAATCTAAGGAAAGAAGATTTGCTAGGGCCTAAAATTGTTTACTCTCTAGTGAATTTATCTTTAGGGTTTGGATGTTTGAGGCCTTGAAGTGCCAACACCTTCTCCATCCACCTATTTTCCTTAGACAAGTATAATCATTGCTGCTGCTACCTACAAGTAAAAATCATCACCTATTGACTCCATTACTCATAAAGGCATTGGTCTACTCACTCTAGTGAATGACTGATCAAACAGACACTCAAACCTTCATCCTTGAAGGTTTTCCTAACTTCTACTAACCCTAAACTAGACTAATTCATTAGCTAACTTGTTTTTGTTGCAAATAACTGCTCCAGCCATACTAATTCATACTAATTTGTTGCATACACCTACATAACTTGCACCTGACTCATTCAGAAATTGCTTGTGAGAATTTCCAAACAATCTACTAGATAAATGCTAAGTTTATATGGTGTTTTCTTGCAATTCTTAGCACTAGAACTTGATGATGTTACAAAATATTGATACATCCATCTAACCGTAGAAAATTCTCTACAAATTTAACATTTAAGGCTAGCCAGACATTGCCAAAATTGCTTATGACAATTAATTATCATTATTCCTAGTTAAAGCTACATTTTCTTGTCTTTTTCAAGCAATTTCAATGCATATTTTTTGTGGTTGTTACAAAATACTTATTGTTGTTGTAAACTATTACATTGATGCAATTCTATATCAGCTATCCTATTTTTTGAATTTATGTGGTCTTATGAAGCACTAACATCATTTTTTGTACTTGAAATTTGCCATATTTTCTTTGTTGTCTTGTTTTGGGCAGGTACACTCCATTTTTTACCATTGCATCATCCCTTAAAGACCTTAAGAACCTTTTGACTTGTGTAACCAATGAGAGGGAGATTTCCTTGCATCCTTTCCTTAGTTTTATCATCCCTTTAGGTCACTAGGGACATATCCCTTGGGGTAACTTTGATATACTCCTAAACGGAAAGGGGTTTCCTATTAAGGTGACAATGATAGGTCACCCCCTATTATGCCAATCTTTCATTCACTTGCCTTGGGATTTGGGCAAGTACAGATTGTGCAATAACATTTTGGCATCATTGTCGGGGAACATTGAGTCAATATTCCTCAATGACACTTTGTCGGTAATCCTTTCCCTCAAATCCTTCATCTTATGAAGCTTACCTAGCGACTCCACTGAGGGTGATCCCCTCATCCATTTGATAATCTCAAAAATATTATTTGGCGACTCCACTGATGACGACTCGTAGTGGATGTCAGTATACACCTTATTATATTTTGGTCCCTATTGTCCCTATGACCCCTCCTAAATGGGCCCCCAAAGAACTCTTTGACCCTTTAGACTTGGCCAATATCCAAGGAGGATTACATGATCTCCCAAAATATGTTGATTCTTGGATACCCAAATTTTCAGGAGAGGTTGGGGCTTCTGGTAACACACATTGGACTAAATTCTGTGAGATTTATGAGTTCCACCAATCCGAGATAGAAAATCCTGACACATTTATGAGACTTTTCTTGGCCTCACTCACTTGGAATGCCAAAAAATGGAGCACTAAACTCCCAAGAAAAATCCTCAGAACCCGTGAAGATTTAGAACAAGTTTTCTTGAAAAGATGGGGTGTGGTGGAAAATATGGCTTCTCTTTATTCTCAATACCTAAAAATTTGCAAACAATATGATGAAGATGTTAGGGAATTTAATGATAGGTTTAACACCTTACTTGGCTGAATTGAGCCCAACTTTCATCCAGAGAGATCTATTCTCTAACAATATTTAGATTCCTTCAAAGGAGACTTCCAATCCACCCTCAAGAACGGATTTCCTACAAACCTTGAGGAAGAAAAATATGGTACTTGCTGGATTGAAGAAAATATTAAACTTAGCAATTCTATTTCCCAGGTCAATATTTTGAATAATCAAGATGACATCTTATGGTTCGATGAGGAAAGCATGGAAGAACAAGAGCATGATTTCCCAGAGATACTAGAGGTAGAAAATGGCATTAGATGCTCGAAGACAGGATTTTCAAGCATGGAATATGCCTTGATTTTTTTGAAACAAAATGATCCCCCTGAAGATCTAAGTCATCTTGAAGATACCTTTCAAGATTTGGAGGATGAGTAAGGAGACATTGAATGCTTACCTTCACAAATCACTGAGGAAGATGATTTTGAAGAACAATCCCTTGTTGTCTTTCATGTCGGAAGAATTGGGATAAGATATGGTGAACCCACACCTTTTTATGTTACCTTCCAGATCAATGATTTCCTTCTCCATAACTACGTTTTTGACCCAAATACTCTTAGGAATATTATGAATGAAAGGGTCAGGCACCAACTAGGGCTTAGTATATCAAAACCAAATAATGATACACGAGATGGCTTTTCATGGGATCTTATCAAAGACTTTGTAGTTTTCTTCCACACTTTCCATGTTATCTCTTTCAAGATCGATGTGATGGTGATAGACACATTAAGTAGTTGGGGGTTCTTACTCTCCAAAGACTTGGTAGAAAAACTAGGCGGAACCTTTCAAGACGAAAGATCTAAGGTCATTATACCCTATCCCAGGGGAGGAGTTTTTACCCTTCACAAGGAACCTATCACTAGATGCCTCATTGAAGCTTCTGAAGAACCCACCGATCAGATCCTTTGTATAAATAATGGGGTATAAAGTTGGTTTTTCTAAGTAGGACACTCAAAAAATGAATTTTTCAAAACACATGAAGGAATATGGACCTTATAATTCGATGGTGTTCATTCGAGTTTTGTCTTAGGGGCAAGCATCGTCCTAACTTCCCCTTCTAAAGAAACTTTCTACAACTCCTATAGGCTTGAGTATCATTGCACAAACAACGTTGTCAAATATGAGGCTTTGATCATAGGTCTTAACCTAGCCATTGAAAGGGGTATAACACACTTGAGGGTTATTGGCAATTCAGACTTGATAGTATCACAAGTTTTAATAAACTTCGCCATGAAGAATGAAAGACTCAAAAGGTACCGATACTTTTCAAGGTCAATGGAAAAATCCTTTGAGGTAGTGTCAATCAAAGTTGTTCCGAGAGAGGAAAATTGCGTAGAATATTCTTTATCCATATAAACATCTATCTTGCAACCATGTGAAGGCCCCCTCTAGAATTTGTGCAAAATGGAGGTTCTATATAGACCATCGATCCCTAATAACTTAGAGCATTGGCAAGTTTTTGAAGATGAAAACCAAATCCTTAGATTCATAAAAAACAGTAGAGAGTTCAGGTGGGATGACAAAAGTCTTGAATCTTTTGAAGATATAAAAAATGCCATTTCCCAAGCCCCGGTTTTGGTCAACCCTGAATACTCACGAGATTTCATAATATTCTCCTTTGCTTCTCAAGATACCATTTCAAGTGTCTTGTTGCAAAAGGACATTGATGATCATGAAGACCCTATAGCCTTCATGAGAAAAGTCCTTAGGGATTCATAATTGAATTACTTAATTACTGGAAAGCAAGCATACACCCTGGTGAAATGACTCAAGCATTTTAGAAACTATGTGGGCTATAACAATATTAATTCTTATGTCCCTTACCCAGCAGTAAAGGATGTCTTGTCACAACAAGACTGTATGGGTACTAGGGGTAAGTGGGTTTCCAAGATCCAAAAATATGACCTAGAAATAAAACCCACCAAGATCATAAAGGGACAAGGGTTAGCTCAGATGTTGACTGAAAGAAAAGAATAAGCTATACAAATGGGAGAAAGCAAACAAGTGAATATGGTGGTGAGTGATCTAGAACACGATGAGTGGTATGCCAACATAATATATTACCTTAAGAACTCATCATGCCCAGACCATCTAGTGGACTACAAAAGAAGAGCTCTAAGACTTAAAGTTATGAAATACTGCTTAACTGAGGATGGTCTTGGTTGGAAAGACCTAGATGGAGTTCTCCTTAGATGTGTGAACAAAGATGAGGCTAGCAAATTGTTAAAGGGGTTGCACTCTGGGTATTGTGGGGGAAATTTCACCGTCCGTACCACCGCTTGCAATATCTTAAGAGCCAGATATTATTAGCCAACATTGTTTGTTGATACTCATTGTTATGCCCACTCATGACAACCTTGTCAATACTTTGCGGGTAAACAGAAACTCCCTGCACAACCTTTTTACCCATGGTTGTAGAAGCCCCTTTTCAACAATGGGGTTTGGACTTTATTGGTGAATTTAAGGATAATTCAAGCAATGGTTACTGATGGATTTTGATTGCCACAGATTACTTTACCGGGTGGGTAGAGTCTATTTACACAAAGAAAGATACTGAGTAGGTGGTCATGAAATTTTTGGAAGAAATAATCATAACAAGATTTGGGGTACCGTCCAAAATCACAACTAACAATGCCAAAGCTTTTAGCTCGCTTGCCTTAGCAGAATTGTTTTTTAAGTATGGTATCACTCTATCCCATTCATCAAACTACTACCCCCAATGGAATGGTTTGGCATAATCAAGTAGTATAAACCTCATGAATATCATCAAGAAGGTTGTGGGAGAAAATAAGAAGGCATGGGATAGCAAGATCAACTATTTCATATGGGAAGATTGAATAATAACAAAGACCTCAACAGGAAAAAACTTGTTTGAACTAGTATATGGGTTGGAGGCTAAGCTACCTGTGAATCTCCAAATCCCTATTCTCTGCTTCACCCAAAAATACACCACAGAAGAGGAAGCAATCCAAGGATGAATTGATCAGTTGATTGAGTTAGATTAATCCAGAAGGATTTCCTTAAGTCAGATGGAGAAAAGTCAAGAGAAAGTTAAGAACACCTTCGATCACAAAGAAAAAGAAAGGGATTTCAAAGAACGAGACCTAGTGTTGTTATGGGATAAAAGGAGAGAGAAACCTGGTATGCACAAGAAGTTGGATGAATTATGGGCAGGTCCTTACAATTTTATGAGTCAAGCAAGAAAAAACTCTTTTAATTTAACAACGCTTGAAGGAGAGGTTTTGAAACTTCTTGTGAATGTTATACACATCAATCATTACTTCCCGCCAGTAGCATGACAAGTAAGTACAGGTAAGTTAGATTAGATAGGAATTTGCATCAATTGTATATACCATTTTCATATCATGCTAGTATAGTTGTAGTTTCATTTTCATATTGTATTCTTCCATTTTGTATATATGCATGTTTATGATTATATGTTAGACTAGAGATTCTCTTTATTTTATTATATCATATATGAACAAGGGGTGATATCACAACCCTAAGGATTACTAATTCATTTTGTATAGATCTAGCAGGCACAGGTCATACTAGAGATGTTGATGTTCTCATGCACTCTACGGTGAGCACATGTCCCTGATTTGGAGCCAGACGTTATCCCCTACCCTAGAGATAACTAAGGAGATCATGTCTAGAGGCCAACAAGTCCTATACATGGAGTTTCAAGATTATGATGACGTGAGCATGGCCCCAGAGGGATCCTCTTTTCTTTAGTTCATCCCATTAATTAGCAGCAGTGGTATCCATCCCACCAGCCTGATCCTAAAGTAGCAGCAAGGCTTGCTCCATGAGGTAATGAGTCTGGGTATCATGGTATGTGTCACTCTGATTATTGAAGCACTTGAATATGTTGCATTGAATTCTCCTTCATTTCATACTATTTTCTTGGAAATTATGCTCTTTAACTTGTTCATACCTAGAAGGGTGACATGATGGCCTAGTAATTTGATCTCCCTTTAGGATGGGTTTCCACTGGGTGGGTCTATGAAAGGTCATCATCTCCTCCTTCCATACTTACCACTTTCCATATTTATTCCTCTCATTTTCCCCCTACCTTTTTTCGGGCATTGGGATTTTCCACGCTAGGAAGGCTTGTAACTTGCCTTGTGGGAAGAAGGGGGAAAAGGCCCAAAGGGTAAAAGTAGCTCACAAGAGTTAAAATCCAAAAAAAATGAAACCTTTGAGATGCTTCATCCAGGGATTCCCGAGAAATAAGTAAAATCTTCTCATTAAGAAAAGGGAACTCGTAAGATAAATAAACACTCAAGGTATTAGTTAGTGTATGGGAGGTCTCATCATGAGCCGACCCATTATGGCCATGGGCATGTAACAGTATGACACTACCATCTATCTAGTCACCAAACCATGGTAGTGGATCTTGGTGGCATAGCCAATAGAAAGGGGGTCTCATCACGAGCCAGCCTTCTCATCTCCACGAAATGCTTGTGGATAACGTTGTCACCTCTTATCACCAAGCCAGGAATTGTACCTCAAATCTTCCCTTGAAGTATAAAAGAAAAATATCAAAAGAAATGAAGCTAAGAATAAAAGGCATTGAATGGGCTAGGAAAAATTGCCATCTATGACAAGGCGCAGCTTGCCCTTTATAAAGGAAGCCATAGGTAAGATCTACATTTCCCTGTTATCACTGCACCCCATGCCCAAATGCTTACCCCACGCCACCTCACAAACTTACATGAACTAGATTTGGTTCTCACCTGGGAAACACCCCCAACTTAAGGAGGATTATCCCAATAGGACACCTTGTGACCTTCTCCAAACCTGACTTGTTAAATTGCATAAGGTATTTGAGTATTTGTCTCGGTAAAGGGGGGTTTGATGCACATGTTTGGGTAATTTAACAGCTTGAGTGGGCCTGATGGTTAAGAACATATGTTTCCTCTTAAGAGGTCACATGTTCAAATCTAGAGGGGGGTAGGGTATGTATACCTTCGTAGACTTTACCAGTCAAATCGCTAGGAGGAGGGGGGTCTCTTGTCCCACAAACAAGGGGGTCTCATACACCAATTTGGTGTGTTGGCTTGGTCGTGACCTTAAAAATAGATTATTTTTATTATTATTATTATAATTTAACTATTGGATGTGATTTACATGTTATGATCCATGTGACTTATGAACCCCTAGAGGGCATACTTCTTGTTGTTGAAGGATTGTTCCAGGTGGACAAGGACACATGAGGGAATGATTAGCTCAGACCTCTATGGGGTTGAAAGCTCACAGATGGATGTTGTAACCCCAACCAAGGGCAAGAAGACATTAGAGACTTGTACCAAGAAGAAAGAAGGATGTTACCCTTGGAGACACTCTGGCAGACCTAGACTCAGGGGGATCTTTCTCTTCCACCTGGATGTTGACCTTTGAGATCCCATGACATCACCATTATGACCTTGGACATCATCCAAAGTTAGCGTTTTCATATTGAGGGAAGTTTTGAGTTGGCTGGAACATGTGGGCATCATCCAAAGTTTTTGGAGGCCAAACCTTCTACATATGGAGCCCAACGTTCCACTTTAGGGGCTCAACGTCACCCTAGAGGGGCATGACATCACCCTTGGAGATTATTTTAGGGAATAATTATTTTATTTATGTAAAAAAATGGATTTTGATGTAATTTGACCAGGTCGGCCTTTATTTGACCTAAAATTAATTAAAGGTCATTACTTTTGTATAAATGGAGAGAAAGTACTCTCATTTTTTTTATCATCACTCATTACACACTAAGTGTGGCCTGAAATTTATGCCTTATTTGGGAGTAATTGGCTGAAATAGGGAGGCACACTTATCTTGGAGGCTCAAATTTGCAACTTGGATCATTTCTTGGTGAAGTTACTTGGAAATCTAGGGTTTTGTTGCTTGATTATTCTTGGTGAAGTAAGTAAAACTGCAATTCTTCATTTCATTTGAATGGTTATGGTATATTTTCTTATTCATGTTAAAGATTATGAAATTGCTCGCTTGACAAACCCTAGGAGTAAAGGGCTTAAGTTACTACTTCTTTGCTCTTCATTTGCTAGACTTTAATAAGGTGATTTAACTTAGATAAACTTCTAAAGCCCTAAATACTAGCACTCTAGAAGCCATTATATAATTAGTGTTTCTCTTATTACCTTTTCAATAATCTAAGGAATGAAGATTTGCTAGGGCCTAAAATTGTTTACTCTCTAGTGAATTTATCTTTAGGGTTTTGATGTTTGAGGCCTTGAAGTGCCAACACCTCCTCCATCTACCTCTTTTCCTTATACAAGTATTATCATTGTTGTTGCTACCTGCAAGTAAAAAATTTCACCTATTGACTCCATTACCCATAAAGGCACTAGTCTACTCACTCTAATGAATGATTGATCAAACAAACACTCAAACCTTCTTCCTTGAAGCTTTTGATAACTTCTACTAACCCTAAACTGGACTAATTCATTAGCTAACTTGTTGATGTTGAAAATCACTGCTACATTCATACTAATTCATATTAATTTGTTGCATACACCTACATAACTTGCACCTGACTCATTCAGAAATTGCTTGTGAGAATTGCCAAAAAATCTACTAGATAAATGCCAAGTTTATATGGTGTTTTCTTGCAATTATGAGAACTAGAACTTGTTGTTGTGACAAAATATTTCTACAACCATATAACTACAGCAAATTCTCTGCAAAGTTAACATTTAAGGCTAACCAGAAATTGCCAAATTTTCTTGTGACAATTAATTATCATTCTGCCTAGTTAAAGCTACATTTTCTTGTCTTTTTCTATCAATTTCAATGCATATTTTTTGCCGCTGTTACAAAATGCGTATTGTTTTTGTAAACTATTACATTGTTGCAATTCTATATCAACTAGCCTATTTTTTGAAGGTTCATGGTCTTATGAAGCACTACAATGATTTTTTATACTTGAAAGTTTCCATATTTTCTTTGTTGTCTTGTTTTGGGCAGGTGCACTCCATTTTTTATCATTGCTTCATCCCTTAAAGACATTAAGAACCTTTTGAAATGAGTGACCAGTGAGAGGGGGATTTACTTGCATCCTTGCCTTAGTTTTATCATCCCTTTAGGCCATTGGGGGCGTCTCCATTGGGGTAACTTTGATATACTCCTAAACAGAAAGAGGTTTCCTATTAAGGTGACAGTGATAGGTCACCTCTTGTTATGCCAATATTGCATTCACTTACCTTGGGCTTTGTGAAAGTACATATTGTGCGATAACACTCAATATAAATCCCTCTGGGCCTTCAAACCCTTCTTCCCATAGAATGAGGGACAACCCCTTCTTGGTTCAATACACCCTAAAATCCCAAGAGATAAGGAAATGGGGGAAATAGTGATGGAAAGTGGTAAGTATGGTTGTGAATGGTATGATGTCTCTTCAAGGGAGTTCCTAGTAGAAAACTAATCCCCAAGGAAGACCACTTACTAGGGCACAATGTCAACCATCAAGGTGAAGCAAGGAAAAAGGCATAATTTCCAAGCATATATCATGAAATCTAGAGAAATCTAAAATACAACATACTCAAATGGCTTAAATATTGAAATGATGCTCACCATAATACTGACTTGTACCTCATGGAGAAAGGCTCATTGCCTTCCAGAAGCCAGTTGATGTGGTGAATGCCATCTGAAAATATGTGACTTGTAGGGTGGTGAGAGGGGTCTCCAACTGTGCAAAAGGGTATTGTTGGTCATGTAGTGTCTCGACACTCCATATCTGCAACCTAAGGACCTCGAGACATAATCTCCGTAGTTATCCACAAAATGGGGATAACACCTACCAACAATGAAAAATAAGGGATATGCACCACAATGCTATAATGTTTCCAACCACAATATAATTCTAGTAGAAATAAGTCTTAGATACACACCGCAAAGCTATGAAGCCAATCGTATATGGTAGCTTGCCATACTAGCGACATAGAAAAAACATGGCAAGAATAGAATAAAGTTGTAGAATATAGGATAAGGATCAATGTCATTTGTCCAAGATTTGGGGGATGCAATATTTATGTACACTCGTAGGATCGTGTCCGATAAGGGAGATGTGACACCCACGTGGGGGAATCCGATAAGGGAGATGTGACACCCACGTGGGGGAATCATAACACTAATCGTACCACTAGGCTTTGTGCATGAAACATGCATTATGATGTATGTCATATTCAAGATAGACCCATTTGTGCATGCAATGCATGGAATGAGGTAGACATTGAGGGATTTAGAACCTAATGAACAATGTTTAGTTGATACAACACCTATAGACTAGCATCGTAATTTATGATCTATAAAGAAAAAAAACTAGAGATCATTTGTTCAAAAAAAGGTATTGCAATAAATATTTTTGTGTTGGAAATGAAATATTTCTAAAAAATTCCATTAAGCTTGAAGTCCAGTGAGAAAAACAGTTTCTTGCTAGTGTGGAATTATTTTTTGAAGATTTTTTTTTAATTTGGAAGAAATATTGATGCACTCAAAAGGGGAACCAAAAAGAGCAACAAAAACTTTGACTGACATATTTCATAAGCACTTGAAGAAGGTATAACATATGGACTATTGTTAGTAGAATAGAAATTAAACCTACAAAAAAATAGTTGAATGGACAAGCATAAATGGCAAAGAAAAAGAAAATGTTGGTGTAGCCATGTGGACACTCTCCATTTAGATTAAATAAAAAGCTCACAGAAAATATGGTAATAATTGATGAAATTGTTTAGGTGGTAAAACTATTTGAGTCAAAATATTATCATGCAAAGTTTCTGTCAATGAAACATTTTTCATTAAAACTGAGTAATGTTGAATTATGTTTGTGATATTAATTCATTAAAGACACTAATATAACAACATGAAAAGTAGGAACAAATGTGGAAGAAGATGAAGTCAAAGTTGTTTTGCTAAATAACTTTCCCTCCAAATATGATAACCTCATCTTTACACTAAGAAATATTCCATTATAATCTTTGGAGATGGCATTTTCAACCTTTATGTTAAAGGAAAATTGTGTGTGATGATGAAAGGGGAGAAGAAAAAGTTGTATTGTACAAACAAAAAAGAAAATCTATAAAAAACAAAAGAAAATAGTGGCACAAAAGGGAAAAGCATGTTATTATTGTGTAAATCCAAGAACAATGTATGTATGGATATGAACCCTCATACCACATAATTTATTTTGACAATTATTCAGAAGGGTACCTAGACTCTGGGGAAGTGACACAAAAAAATAAAGCATAATCATTATCAACCCAGGGAGAAAAACTTCCTTCATGTGTGGAATGGGTTATTGTACTAAAAACCATGGGAAGTTTAGGGTGGTTACTATTATGTTGTTCTTAGCCTTGGCATCGATGTGGAGGTGCTTAATATCATCCAAGAATCTAGATTGGTATGTGGTTGGTTGGATGGAATTATACAACCTAGAAACATGCTATTAAGATATTTTGTGATCAAAGCTCGGGGAATTAGCAAATCTTTTGGATCAGTGAGATTTTCACACAATTTTAGAGAAAATAATAATGAAATTCGATTGTTAGAAAAACAAGTTCTCTTGAAGATGGTCTCCTTTTCACTAAGGAAGATGATGTTGTTGTTCAAGGAGAAAACAAAGCTATAGATTCATATTATGACTTGTACTCAATGTTCAATTACCTCGACATTGTTCTTAATTGGGTTTATTCCAAATTTTGTTTCTTTTATAATTATAGGATATTAGACATATTATAGTTTTACTTGTGGCTTGGTTTTTGTCCATCACCAACTTCTAAGATTGAAGGTAAGTCTATAAGATTCTAGATGGATCATAACATGTTTTGTATTGCCTACAACAAAATACTGGATGTACCCATTTTTTAAATCAATAAAAGGTTAGACTTTTTTTTTTGTATGTGTGTGTGTGTCTAAAGTATAATGTGTTGTGTATTCAAACTTTTCAATATACCACCTAAGACAACAAAGAGGGTGACTTGAGAACAATTATATTTATATTCCAAAATGTGTTCAGGCATGTTGGATAAAAAATTTATTATAGTATAAATTATGATGTTGTAAGGACTCACACAAGGTTGTAGATATCTCCATATATATTTTATAATGATCAGCGTTAGCAACATTGCGATAATATTGCTGACATCGCAATATTATCGTCATTTTTAGGGTCGACGATATTATCGCCATGTTCTCCCCAACCCTAGGGATAACTAAGGAGATCATGTCTCGAGGCCCACGGGTCCTAAACATGGAGTGTCGAGAGCCAGAAGACTTGATCATGGCCCCGAAGGGCCACTCTTTTCTTAAGTGCAGCCTCTTTATCAGCAGCATCAGTGTCCATCCCACCAACCTGGTCCTGAAGTAGCAGTAAGTCTTTCTCCGTGAGGTAATGAGATCAGGAATCAAGGTATCTGTCACTCTTATTATTGAAGCACTTGAATATGTTGCATTGAATTCTCCTTCATTTCATAGCATTTGCTTGGAAATTATGTTGTTTAACTTGTTCATACCAGGAAGGGTGACATGATTCCCTAGTAAGTTGATCTCCCTTTAGGATGGGTTGCCACAGGATGGGTCTATGAAAGGTCATTTTTCGTTACCTCCATACTTACCACTTTCTATATTTATTCCTTTCATTTCCCCCTACCTTTGTTCAGGCATTGGGATTTTACACACTAGGAAGGGTTGTACCTTGCCTTGTGGGAAGAAGGGACTAAAGGCCCAAAGGGTAAAAGTAGTTGGCAAGTGTTAAAATCCAAAGATGAACCTTTAATATGCTTCGCCCGGGGATTCCAAAGAAAGCAGTAAAAAGATTCTCAGTAAGAAACAGGAACCCATAAGATAAATAAACACTCAAGGTATTAGTTGGTGGATGGGAGGTCTCATCATGAGTTGGCCTACTATGACCATGGGAATGTACCGGTATGAAACTACCATCTATCTAGTCACCAAATAAGGGTAGTGTCTCTTGGTGGCATATCCAAGAGAAAGGGGGTCTCATCACGAGCCAACCTTCTCATCTCCTTGAAATGCTTTTGGATAATATTGTCACCTCTGGTCACCAAGCCAGGGCAGTGTCCCTCAACTCCTCCCTTGAAGCATAAAATAAAAAGATCAAAATCAATGAAGCTAAGAATAAAAGGTAGTGAATGGGCTAGGAAAAAATGGCATCTATGGCAAGGTGCAGCTTTCCCTCTACAAAGTCACCCACAAGTAATATCTACATTTCCCTGTTATCACCGCACCCCATGCCCAAACACTTGCCTCACACCACTTCATACACTTACATGACCTGGATTGGTTTTCACCTAGGAAACACCCCAAACTTAAGGAGGATTAGCCCAATAGGACACCCTGAGACATTCTCCAAAACTGACTTGTTAAATTGCATAACGTCTTTGATCATTTGACTGGGTAAAAGGGGGTTTGATGCACATGTTTGTTTAATTTAATTATTGGATGTGATTTACATGTTATGATCCATGTGACTTATGAACCCATGGAGAGTGTACTTTTTGTTATTGTAGGACATTGCCTGATGGACATGTACACATGAGGGAATGATTAGATAAGAACTTTAGGGGTCTGAAATCCCACAGATGGATGTTGTAACCCCATCCAGGGCAAGAATACATCAGAGATATGCACTAGGAAGAAAGAATGGTGTTTCCCTTAGAGACACCCTAGCAAACCTAGACCCAGGGGGATCTTTCTCTTAAACCTGGACATTGACCTTTGGGAGCCCATGACATCACCATTATGACCTTGGACATCATTCAGATCTAGGGCTCACATTTTGAGGGCAATTGTGAGTTGATTGGAACGTGTGGGCATCATCCAGGGCCTTTGGAGGCCAAATGTTTTGCATCTGGAGGCCAACGTTCCACCTTAAGGGCTCAACGTCAACCCAGAAGGGCATGACGTCACCCTTGGAGATGATTTTAGGGGTTAATTATTTTATTTGTGTAAAAAATGGATTTTGATGTAATTTGGCCAGGTCAGCCTTTATTTGACCTAAAATTAATTAAAGGTCATTAGTTCTATATAAATAGAGAGAAAGTACTCTCATTTTTTCATCATAACTCATCACACACTAAGTGTGGACTGAAATTTGTGCCCTCTTTAAGGGCTATTGGCTGAAATAACTAGTACACAACTTCTTGGAGAGGCATTTTCGGGTGTATCTTGGCTATTTTTCATGGTGGAAGATCTTCAACTAGGGTTTGGCTTGATTATTGTTGGTGAAGTAAGTAGAAAATATACAATTTATTTATGTAGTGAATGCTTGTGGTAAATTTTACTTGTTTCGTTTTAAAGATTATGAAATTGTTTTCTTAAAGCCTTGGAGAGAAACATAAGTTACTTCTTTCTCCCTCTATCTTTTCTACTTGTCTAAATTTCTCAAGTACACCTAGTTTAGAAGTGACTACTAGAGCCCTGAAGTGTTATCACTATAGTATATTCACTCTAATTACTTATTGCATACTATTTTTCAAATAGTCCAAGGAAGGAATATTCGCTAGGGCCTAAAATTATTTATTCTCTAGTGAATTTTTCTTCAGGGTTTAGATGTTTGAGGCCTTGAAGTTCCAACAAATCCTCCATCCACCTCTTCTCCTTTCACAAGTATTATCATTGCTACTTTTCTCTAAGTTGTGTTGTTGCTATTCTTGACTCCATAAGCCCTAAAAGGCACTAGTCTACTCACTCTAGTGAATGATTGATCAAATAAACACTCAAACCTTCTTCCTTGAAGATTTTGCTAACTTCTACTAACCCTAAACTTGACTAATTCATTAGCTAACTTGTTGTTATTGCAAATCATTGCTACAGCCATACTAATTTGTTGCATACACCTACATAACTTACACCTAACTCATTCAGAAATTGCTTGTGAGAAATGTCAAACAATCTACTAGATAAATGCTAAGTTTATATGGTGTTTCCTTGCAATTATGAGCACTAGAACTTGATGTTGTTACAAAAGATTGCTACAGCCATCTAACTGCAGAAAATTCTCTGCAAAATTGGCATTTAAGGCTAGCCAAACATTGCCATAATTGCTTGTGACATATGATTATTATTCTTCCTAGTTAAAGCTACATTTTCTTGTTTTTTTCAAGCAATTTCAAGGCATATTTTTTGCAGCTGTTACAAAATACTTATTATTGTTGTAAATTATTATATTGCTGCAATTTTATATTAACTAGCTTATTTTTCGAAGAATCATGGTCTTATGAGGTACTAACATCATTTTGTACTTGAAAGCCACCATATTTTCTTTGTTGTCTTGTTTTGGCAGGTACACTCCATTTTTAATGTTGCTTCATCCCTTAAAGACCTAAAGAACCTTTTGACTTGAGTGACCAGTGAGAGGGGGATTTTCTTAAATATGTGCCTTAGTTTTATCATCCCTTTAGGTTACTCAGGACGTCTCCCTTGGGGTAATATTGATATACTCCTAAACAAAAAGGGGTTTCCTATTAAGGTGGCAGTGATAGGTCACCCCCTATTACGCCAATCTTGCATATACTTTCCTTGGGCTTTGGGCAAGTACAGATTGTGCGATGACAATTTGGCATCGTTGTCAGGGAACATTGAGTCAATATTCCTCAACGACACTTTTTCAGTAAGCCTTTCCCTCAAATCCTTAATCTTACAAAGCTTACCTGGCAACTCCATTGAGAATGATCCCCTCATCCATTTTGATAATCTCAAAAAATATTATTTGGTGACTCCATTGATGACGACTCGTAGTAGACGTCAGTATACACCTTATTATCCTTTGGTTCGTATTGTCCCTATGTCCCCTCCTAAATGGGCCCCCGGAGGACTCTTTGACCCTTTATACTTGGCCAACATCCAAGGAGGATTACATGATCTCCCAAAAGATGTCGATTCTTGGATACCCAAATTTTCAGGAGAGGTTGGGGCTTCTCATAACACACATTGGACTAAATTCTGTGAGAGTTATGAGTTCCATCAATCCATGAAAGAACATACTGACACATTTATGAGACTTTTCTTGGCCTCACTCACTAAGAATGCCAGAAAATGCAGCATTAAACTCCCAAGTAAAAGCCTCACAACCCGTGAGGATTTAGAACAAGTTTTCTTGAAAATATGGGGTGTGATGGAAAATATGGCTTCTCTTTATTCTTAATACCTAAAAAATTGCAAACAAGATGGCGAAGATGTTAGGGAATTTAATGATTGATTTAACACCTTACTTGGTCGAATTGAGCCCAACTTTCAGCTAGAGAGTGCTACTCTCCGAAAATGTTTAGATTCCTTCGAAGGAGACTTCCAATCCACCCACAAGAACTGATTTCCTACAAACCTTAACGAAGCACAATATGGTGCTTGTCGGGTTGAAGAAAATTTCAAACTAAGAAATTCCATTGCTCAGGTAAATATTTTAAACAACCAAGATGACATCTTATGGTTCGATGAGGGAAGCATGGAAGAATAGGGGAATTATTTCTCGAAAATACTAGAGGTATAAAATGACATTAAATTGGATGCTTTCCCTAGAAAAACCATCCCTTGGAGCACAATATTTTCAAACATGGAAGATGCCTTCATTTTTTCAAAACAACATGAGCCCCCTGAGGATCTAAGTCCCCCTGAAGAGACCTTTGAATATTTGGATGTTGAGGAAGGAGACATTGAATTCTTTCCTTAACAAATCACCGAGGGAGATGATTTTGAAGAAGAATCCCCTGTTGTCTTTCATGTCGGAAACATTGGGACAAGATACGGTAAACCCACAACTTTTTATGTTACCCTCTAGATCAATGATTTCCTTCTCCATAACTATGTTTTTGACCCAAATACTCTCGAGAATAATATGACTGAAAGGGTCATGCACCAACTAGGACTTAGTATATCACAACCAAATAATGATACACAAGATGGTTTTGCATGGGATCTTATCAAAGACTTGGTGGTTGCCTTCCACACTTGCCCTAATGTCTCTTTCAATATCGACGTAATGGTGACATACACATTAATTAGTTGTGGGATATTACTCTCCAAATACTTGGTAGAAAAACTAGGCGGAACCTTCCAAGACCAAAGATCTAAGGCCATTATATCCTACCCGAGCGAGGATTTTTTACCTTTCACAAGGAACCTATCAATGGATGCCTCATTAAATCCTCTGAAGAACCCATTGATCAACTCCTTTGTGTAAAAAATGGGGTAGAAAGTTGGTTTGTCCAAGGAGGGCACTCAAAAAATGATTTTTTCAAAACACTTGAAGGAATATGGACATTAGAATTCGATGGTGCTCATTCGATTTTTGGCTCAGGGGAAGGCATTGTCCTAGCTGCCCCTTCTAAGGAAAATTTATACTACTCTTATAGGATTGAGTATCATTGCACAAACAATGTTGTTGAATATGAGGCTTTGATCATAGGTCTTGACCTAGCCATTGCAAGGGGTATAATGCACTTGAGGATTATTGGTGATTCAGACCTGATAGTATCACAAGTTTTACTAAACTTTTCCATGAAGAATGAAAGACTCAAAAGGTACCGATACTTTGCAAGGTCAGTGGAAAATTCTTTTGAGGTAGTGTCAATAGAAGCATTTCCGAGAGAGGAAAATTACGTAGCATATGCTTTAGTTGTCTCAACATCTACCTTGCAACTGTGTGAAGGCCCCCTACAGAATTTGTGCAAAATGGAGGTTCTACTTAGACCACAAATCCATGATAACTTAGAGCATTGGCAAGTTTTTGAAGATGACAATCAAATCCTTAGATTCATAGAAAACAATAGAGAGTTCACCGATTCACAAGTAAATTTCCTGGCTAAGTCCATGAACCTTCAGGTAGTGAATTTGAAAAATAATACTTTACCAAAAGGGTGCATTCCTTTAGAACAACTCTTTGATGGGCATGATATATACAAAGGAAAAATCACCAAACAACAACCAAATAAGATCTTGGAATTCAATATCGGCACCGAAATAGACTCTAGGATGGTAAAGATAGGGGAGGGCACTGCCTAAGAAGAAATAAATGAAATACTTAACCTCATTAGAGAATTAAAGGATTCCTTTTCTTGGACCTATGATGACTTGAAGGCTTATAGGAGTGATGTCATCCAACATGTTATACCTTTGACAGAGGGAGACAAACCTTTCCAACAAAAATTAAGGCATATTAATCCTAAGTTGGCAACCCAAATACAAAGGAGCTCCAAAAAATGATAGATGTGAGTATCATAGTTCCCATTAGGTATTCATCATGGATGTTCAATTTGGTAGTTGTCTAAAAGAAGAGTGGTGGCATTCGCCTATGTGTTGATTTTCGGAACCTTAACCAAATATCATTGAAAGACAATTATCCCCTCCCAAATATGGAGCATTTGTTAAAAAGTGTCACTAGAGCAGGAATGATGTCCATGCTAGATGGATTTTTTGGATACAATCAAGTGTTACTCAAAAGGGAAGATCAACTCAAAACAACATTTACTATGCCATGGGGAACATTCATGTACTTAAGAATGTCATTTGGTTTGATGAATGTCGGTTCGACCTTTCAAAGAGAAATGGAATTTGATTTTAGGGACCTTATCTAGAAAATTATAGAAATTTACCAAGATGACCTCACGGTTGTGACAAAGGAGAGAAAATATCACATCTCACACCTCAGAATTGTCTTTGAGAGGTGTAGGAAATATGGTATTTCCTTGAACCCTAAAAAGTCTATTTTTGGGATACATAAGGGAAAGTTATTGGGACACATAAATTCAGAAGGGGGAATTTCTATAGACCCAGAGAAAATCCAATCTATCAAGAGTGTACGTCCCCCTGCTAATAAAAAGGCCCTACAATAATTCTTTGGGGAAATAAATTTCATTTGAAGATTTGTTCCAAATTTTGTTGAAAGAATAAATCCCATGAGTACCTTACTTAAAAAGGACATAGCGTTCAAGTGGGATGACAAAGGTCTTCAATATTTTGAAGATATAAAAAATTCCATTTCCCAGGCCCCGGTTTTGGTCAACCCTGATTACTCACGATATTTCATAATATTCTCTTTTGCTTCTCAAGATACCATTGCAGGTGTCTAGTTGCAAAAGGACGTTGATGATAATGAACACCCTATTGCCTTCCTTAGGGATTCATAATTGAATTACTCAATTACTGAAAAAGCAAGCCTACACGCTGGTGAAATCCCTCAAGAATTTTAGAAATTGTGTGGGCTATAACAATATTAAGGCTTATGTCCCTTACCCAGCAGTAAAGGATGTCTTATCACACCAAGATTGTATGAGTACTAGGGGTAGGTGGGTTTCCAAGATCCAAGAATATGACCTAGAATATGACAAGGTACAACTCACCCTCTACAAAGGAACCCACAGGTAAGATCTGCATTTCCCTATTATCATTGCACCCCATGCCCAAACACTTACCCCACACCACCTCATACACTTGCATGACATGGATTGGTTCTCACCTAGGAAACACCCCAAACTTAAGGAGGATTAGCCCAATAGGACACCCTAGGACCTTCTCCAAACCTGACTTGTTAAATTGCATAATGTCTTTGAGTATTTGTCTGGGTAAAGGGGGGTTTGATGCACATGTTTGGCTAATTAAATTATTGGATGTGATTTACATGTTATGATCCATGTGACTTATGAACCCCTCGAGGGCATACTTCTTGTTGTTGTAGGACCTTTCCCGGTGGACAGGTACACATGAGGGAATGATTAGCTCAGACCTTCATGGCGTTGAAATCCCACAGATGGATGTTGTAACCCCATCTAGGGGCAAGAAGACATCAAAGATATGCACCAGGAAGAAAGAATGATGTTTCCCTTGGAGGCACCCTAGCATACCTAGACCAAGAGGAATCTTGCTCTTCCACCTAGACGTTGACCTTTGGGGTCCCATGACATCACCATTATGACCTTAGACGTCATCCAGAGCTAGGGTTCACATTTTGAGGGTAGTTGTGAGCTGATTGGCACGTGTGGGCATAATCCAAGGCCTTTGGAGGCCAAACGTTCTGCATCTGGAGCCCAACGTTCCACCTTAGGGGCTCAATGTCACCCTAGAAGGGCATGATGTCACCCTTGGAGATGATTTTAGGCGTTAATTATTTTTATTTGTGTAAAAACTGGATTTTGATGGAATTTGGTCAGGTTGGCCTTTATTTGACCTAAAATTAATTAAATGTCATTAGTTTTGTATAATTAGAGAGAACGTAATCTCATTTTTTCATCATAACTCATCACACACCAAGTGTGGATGGAAATTTGCGCCCTCTTTAAGGGCTATTGGTTGAAATAACTAGTGCACAACTTCTTGGAGAGGCATTTTGAGGTGTATCTTGGCTATTTTTTATGGTGGAAGATCTTCAACTAGGGTTTGACTTGATTATTCTTGGTGAAATAAGTAAAAAATCTGCAATTTGTTTATGTAATGAATGCTTCTGGTAAATTTTACTTGTTTCATGTTAAAGATTATGAAATTGCTTGTTTAAACCCTAGGAGAGAAACATAAGTTACTTCTTTCTCCCTCTAGCTTTTCTACTTGTCTAAATTTCTTGGGTGCACCTTGTAGCTTCACTCTAATTACTTATTGCATACTATTTTTCAAATAGTCTAAGGAAGGAAGATTCGTTAGGGCCTAAAATTGCTTATTCTCTAGTGAATTTTTCTTTAGGGTTTGAATGTTTGAGGCCTTGAAGTGCCAACACCTCCTCCATCGACCTCTTCTCCTTTGACAAGTATTATCATTGCTACATTTCTCCAAGTTTTGTTGTTTCTATTGTTGACTCCATAAGCCCTAAAATGCACTAGTCTACTCACTCTAGTGAATGATTCATCAAACAAACACTCAAACCTTCTTCCTTGAAGCTTTTGCTAACTTCTACTAACCCTAAACTTGACTAATTCATTAGTTAACTTGTTGTTGTTGCAAATCACTGCTACAACCATACTAATTCATATTAATTTGTTGCATACACCTACATAACTTGCACCTAACTCGTTCAGAAATTGCTTGTGAGAATTGTCAAACAATCTACTACATAAATGCTAAGTTTGTATGGTGTTTCCTTGTAACTCTGAGCACTAGAACTTGTTGTTACAAAAGATTGCTACAGCCATCTAACTGCAGAAAATTCTCTACAAAATTGACATTTAAGGCTAGCCAGACATTGCCAAAATTGCTTGTGACAATTGATTATTATTCTGCCTAGTTAAAGATACATTTTCTTGTCTTTTTCAAGCTATTTCAAGGCATATTTTATCAGTTGTTACAAAATACTTATTGATGTTGTAAATTATTATATTGCTGCAATTTTATATCAGCTAGCATATTTTTCGAAGGTTCATGGTCTTATGAAGTACTAACATCATTTTGTACTTGAAAGCCACCATATTTTCTTTGTTGTCTTGTTCTGGGCAGGTACATTCCATTTTTATTGTTGCTTCATCCCTTTAAGACCTAAAGAACCTTTTGACTTGAGTGACCAGTGAAAGGAGGATTTTCTTGCATATGTGCCTTAGTTTTATTAGCCCTTTAGGTCATTGGGGACATCTCCCTTGCGGTAATATTGATATACTCCTAAACATAAATGGGTTTCTTATTAAGGTGGCAGTGATAGGTCACCCCCTGTTATGTCAATCTTGCATCTACTTGCCTTGGGATTTGAGTAAGTACAAATTGTGCAATAACACACCCAAAAATATGGGGACATTTTCCTTCGTCGATAATATCGTGATATTTTAAAAAAATTTGCAATAATATCACGAGTCAATGGAAAATGTCGCAAAGCCCACGAACAGTCACAAATTAAAAGCGATTTTTTGGTTTTAAAGTGTCATTTTGCAAAGAAAATCTGGATTTTGGAGAGAAAAGGAGAAAGCAACGATTTTTCCTTCATCCAAGGATGAGGAGTGGGATTTCTTCTACCATCACCTATTCATGGTGGAGTTGGGATTGATTTCCCTCAACCAAGGGCATATTTGAAAGTATGGTAAACAATTTGCACCTTTTGTTTTTTCAAATTTTTGCTAGGTTTCCCTCATTTTTCCAAGGAGGGACTAATTTTATCAGTTTATAGTGGAGAGGGGATTGATTCCAACCCTTTTTTTAATTTTTCAAATTTGTGATAGGTTTTGAAATTTGCAATGCCCATTTCCTATCAAGTTTTCCCCATTTGGTACATTTTATTAGTGCAAAGTGGATTGTGGGAGATATACTATGTAGGTAGATCGTAGAATGTAAAAAAAAAAAATTGTTACATGCAAAAGAAATATATTTTGAATCTTGAATCTTGATTCTTAAAAAGTTAAAATGGTGATTTTGTTTTTTTCATTGTTTTTGTGCCCAAGGTTTGATCATTTAAAGATTGAAAATGCCAAAAAAAATGGATTCTATGTGGGAATATGGTGAACCCGAGGGGGATTTAATAGAAAAATATTGTATTGCAAGTTGTGTAGGATGAGAATGATGGAATCAGTCAACAGAAATACCACCTTGCAAAAATTCTGAAACATGAAGTGGGTATTTGCTCAAATTCAACCCTGGAAATCATGCATATTGCCAACAAAACACTTGATGATATGGGTATATCCATAGAAAAAAAGGAAGATATGAGAGTTTAGTTTGGAAGGGGAGGCGGTGGAAGATCTGACGAGGGAATAACTAGAAGTGACACTATTTCTTTGACCTCAACCGCCTCATCTTCTACCTCATTTTTTTTTGTTCCTAGAACCACAACTGGTGCCCAACGTTATATTAGGTTAATTGTGAATACTAAAAATAAAGAAGCAAGAGGCTAATAAGCTTGTGGGTAACTATTTCTTACGAAGTGACACTCCTTTTAATATTGCCAAGAACAACCCATTCTATCAGTCAATGTTTGATGCAATTGTTATTGTTGGCCCAAGGTACAAGGCCCCTACCTATGAGGAGTTGAGAGGGCATATCCTTCAAGATGAAAAGGTCGATTGTGCTAATAGAATGGAGGAGCTTAAGGAATCATGGGAAATCACCTGATGCACCATAATGTCATATAGTTGGATGAACCAGAAGGACAGGACACTTCTAAACTTCTTGGTTAATTGTCCCAGGGGCACAATGTTTGTTAAATTTGTTGATGCATTTTCACATGTTACAGATGTATTATTATTATGTGACTTGTTTGACAAGTTCATTTAGGAGGTGGGTCCACAACATGTTGTTCAAGTCATAAGGGACAACACTGCTAACTATGTTTTTTTTGTTAATGATTGCGGCTTCATGAGACATTCTCTAGATCGTACTCCTCTGGACTGAGTTTAGATGATCTGTGAGAACGCATATGTGATATGTGAGTCATACTCCTCTTAACTGAGTTGAGATGACTTGTGTTGGTCTCTTTTCATACTCCTCTAGACTGATTTGAGATGACTTGAGATGGTCTCTTGGCATACTCCTATGGACTTCGTTGAGTTGACTTGAGATGGATCTCCAATTCATACTCCTATGGATTTAGTTGAGTTGATTTGTTTGAAAGTGACGTCGCTTGTGGTTTATCACATGTGGACTTGTCCCTAGTGGCAGAGCACTAGAGGATGTGTGTGAGACCCCTTGCTATATTGTCAAAGAGTAAGACTATTGTAAAACCCTAATTTGTATTGTGAAGGGTACAAGTCGACCCTATTGTGTAAAGACAATTAATATTATATAAAATACTAATTGTATTATTGAGTTGTACAAGTCGGCCCTATTGAACCAATAGACATGTCTATTCATTGAGTTAGGTCATGTATATATTAGTGAATGATCCCCATTGTGGATCATTCATCTCATTCGCTCAACGCATTACTTGGAGAGATGTAATTTGGTGCACACTTCTTACGCGCTATATTTCTTGGTCATAGAGCACACTATTGTGTGCACTATGRTTTTGTCTTGAAGGCCACCTTTGTTGGCATCAATATTTTTGGTGGAGAGGTTTTCTTCTCTTGGCAATATAGTAAAGGGTTGTTGGGTATTTCCCTTGTTTGAGAAGGTTTTTGCTGGTAAAGTAGATTGCATAATTCTGTTGGTTCTCTTTTTGCCCAAGCACTCCTCCTAAAGCAGTGTCTGAGGCATCAGTTGAGATGTGGAAAGGAAGGGACCAATTTGGTCCTCTGAGAATAGGTTCCATGGACAGTTTTTCTTTTAAATCCTCAAAAGCACTCTGACAATTATCATCCCAACAGAATTATGTATCTTTTTTCAACAGTTTAAACATGGGGCTGGCTATTTTCATGAGGTTTTCGATGAATCGACGATAATAACCAGCATGCCCCAAAAAGCTTCTCACATCTTTCTGGGTTTTTGGATAGGGAAGATTAACTATCACCTCAATTTTGGCTGGGTCCACTTTGATTCCTTCAATAGACAGATGGTGACCCAACACAATCCCTTCAGTTAGTAACATTTTGCATTTCTCATGGCTGAGGGATAGATTTGATTCTTGGCAGCGAATCAGGACTTTCTCCAGGTTACTCAAGGCTTCTTAGAAGGTGTTACCATAGACAGTAAAATCGTCCATGTAAACCTCCACACAGTCATGAATTAAGTCGGCAAAGACACCAAGGACAACTCTCTGAAATGTCGCAGGAGCGTTACATAATCCAAAAGGCAACACTTTATAGGCATAAGTGCCCCAAGGACATGTAAATGTTGTCTTGTCCTGGTCTTCAGGAG
>SNQJ01S0000074.1:109703-128903 GCA_010110895.2 Picea sitchensis | reverse complement strand
AAAATACCTTGAGTAACCCCATTGAGTGGTAAAGAGATGTCAATTATGTCAAAACAAGGCCAAGAGGGAGTGGTACTGGGTATGGAAATGGAGGTCTTTGTGATATAATGTAGGCAAAACATAGTCAAAACTAGAGACCAACAAGACCCCTTGCTATATTGTCAAAGAGTAAGACTATTGTAAAACCCTAATTTGTTTTGTGAAGGGTACAAGTTGACCCTATTGTGTAAAGACAATTAATATTATGTAAAATACTAATTGTATTATTGAGTTGTACAAGTCGGCCCTATTGTGCCAATAGACATGTCTATTCATTGAGTTAGGCCATGTATATATTAGTGAATGATCCCCATTGTGGATCATTCATCTCATTCGCTCAACGCATTACTTGGAGAGATGTAATTTGGTGCACACTTCTTACGCGCTATATTTCTTGGTCATAGAGCACACTATTGTGTGCACTATGGTTTTGTCTTGAAGGCCACCTTTGTTGGCATCAATATTTTTGGTGGAGAGGTTTTCTTCTCTTAGCAATATAGTAAAGGGTTGTTGGGTATTTCCCTTGTTTGAGAAGGTTTTTCCCAAGATAACTTATTGTGTCTTGTCCATGGTTATTCTTCTTGTGATATTGGTTTACTGCAACTATTGTATTATTGCATTGTTTATGGTTCAAGTTCATGCTAAATTGAAAAGAAACTACATGTGCTTGAGCAACTATTAAAAATTCAACATGGAATCGGAGCAGTGTTCCTGAAAGAGCCATTGAACAAGCTACCCCAACACATTTCCAACCTAGTCCTCACCTTCTTGCTACAACTACAAAAATGACCCTTACCCTTTTTCCTTGTCAAGCTAGTTTTAGCACTTTCCCTTGAGCGTTGGGCCTAATTTATTCACATAAAGGTATGGCCTAGTCCAACACTTCACCTGCAAATTTCAGATTGAAAATTGAAGATGTTGTAGAACACATCACCCACACTAAGAGGGGGGGTGAATTATTGTGTGGACTTTTATAACTTTTCTTCTTGCAAGTTAGCAGTTAAAACATAATTGTACAGATTAAGAACAATCAAATCATAATCACAATAGACACAAGAGATACCAAATGTTTGTGTAAGCTTTTGTATAATTGATATGTATATATATGTGAATATAGTAATATGAATTTTCTCAGCACCAACTATTTTGTATCAACACCAACTGAAGTAAGGATCACCAACTCTCAATCAAGACCCAACTTGCCACAAGACCCAGCTTGTTGATAGAATGTAGTTTATCCAACTAGAGTTCATATAGTAATTCAACTCTAGTAGCAGTCATCCATTATTTAATAAACTCTATTTCATGATTGGAGGTATACCATAAACACTCATAACCGCACTTCATCTTCTGTCTGAAATTCGTGCCTTCTTCGCTTTATTTTCCTCTGATATATGCGCCTTCTTCACTTCTTCTTCCCTCTGATATTCACACGAACCTCAAGTCCACATCCCCTTCATTTTTCTCCATAGGTCGCTCTTTCTCAACGAGCCTATCTTTTCCACAAGCCCGTATTCCTCACCAAGCACACCATCTAGTGAGCCAATCATGGTTTTATTTATAGTTTCTTATTGTCAAAACTTGTTTAAGTTATTGGGCCAACTTGTGCAACAAGTTATAACTAACTTGTTCATTTACAACAACTTTTGGGACCACCAGAGATCATCATTTCAAGTCTTCAACTTTACACCTTGAATCCCCTTTACTTTCATAAATCGATCACAGGTATGGATCAATTTCCTTCGTCTCTGTGATTACAGAAATCGACGCTTCCTTCAAACCATGTTCATACGATCATTGGCGTAGAACCACAGGCTTATCAATTTAAGTGACACATTACATTCTGCCTTTCAAATCTCTTTACCATATGACCAATTGTGTTATTCAGATGTTAGGTGAGATGAGCGCTTGAGCGCTTATCAATTCAATGGTCAGGATTAAATCTCTCGATGAGATGGACGATTGTCGAGACTTCGAGACTTCGAGACTTCTCCCTTCGGTACTTTAGGGTTTCGTAACCTTTCAAATATCTCGAAGCAGATTTTTCCGAACAGATCAGACGGTTCTCATTTATATCACGAAACAGTATCAATGGTCATATTCAATCCTTACATCTATCCTTTCATTGCTTAATACGACGGCCAGGACTTAATCAAGAATTGATATGGATGGCCACCATTCACTTCAGGACTTCAGATACTGTACTTACGCTATCCTTCCATTGTATTTTGATCAATGGTTGATATTGCACCCGAATTATTCTTCATATCAGACGACCCATGTCCACTTCGGGACATCGGCATTCGGGACTTCGAATGTTTCGAATAAATGTTGCTCCATTTTCCTCTGGAGTGATCACATGTTGAGTAAGTCATAAAACGGTGGAGATCGCTTGTTGTCGGTTAACACTTCCACTGTAGTAGATCGATGATCGATAATTCTCCCAAAGTGATCTTCAGATTAGACGTCTCGTGTCCACTTCGGGACTTCATAGGTTTCGAATAAACGCTGCACAATTTTCCTCCGGAGTGATCACCTGTTGAGTAAGTCATAAAATGGTGGAGACCTCTTACTGTCGGTTAATGCTTCCACTTACACTATCCTTCCACTGTAGTAGATCGACGGTCGACAATCCTCCCAAAGTGATATTCATATCAGACATCTCATGTTCACTTCGGGACTTCAGGACTTTGGGCAAGTGTTGGTGGCAAAACTCTTGAAGCAAAAATATCATAGTGACGTAACTTTCTTACGTCACTTGATACGTGTCATGAGATGAGTAGTTTCCACGTGTCGCTCAGATTTGTGATTTGCACGTACCAAAAATGTTGATTCAACTTGACACTTATCATTATCTGATTGCGCCATGCGTCCTTGTTGACGTAGTCTTGCTGATGTGGATTTCCTCATGTGGCACATGTTCTTCTCATGGATCTAACGATTGTCCTAACTCCCGATGTATCTTAGATTGACGGCTGAGAGTGAATCCGTACCTTCGTCCTTCTGGACTTCAAGACTTTTGACATTTGTTGGTGGTGAAAACTCTCGAGGTAAATCTCCTGGAGTGACGTAACTTATTGACATCACGTGTTGACATGGCATGAGCCAATTTCCTCTTGACACTTTTCATCATCTTATTGTGCCATGTGTTATTTGTTGATGTGGTATTTTGACATGGTCTTCCACATGTCCTTGCTGACGTGGTCTACCACATGTCCTTGTAGACATGGTCTACTGACGTGGTCTTCCACATGTCCTTGTAGACGTGGTCTACCACATGTCCTTACTGACGTGGTCTGGTGACCAACAACCACGATCCAACTATCATCGTATGTCCTCAAAATCCGATGGTCCTTATTCATTTTGGATTTCTGGCTCTCCGGGCTTTGGGTTTTCCAAATCTCAAATTGCTAATTCTTCTGAAGTGAGATTCCCAGAACAGTAACCTCCTCTCATCTTTGAACCTAAACTAAATGTTGTTCATCAATCATGTTCTCAGATCAATGGCTCAATATATCTACGGTGCTTCTCTTCTATCTTATCTTGTCCTTCCACTTAGAATGATCCAATGGTTGACGAAAATTCGCATAAATGAGATCTCAGATATTTTACCTCGCTTATCCTATCCTTTCACTCGAAAATGATCCAACGCTCGTGCAGACTCTCAAAGAAGATCGACATGCAAGGATGATTATGGAACCACAACATGCGAGTGGTTTAACTCGTCACCCAAGCTCCACAATTTAAAGTTGTGTGTTGTTGTTGAGTTAACCACAATCGTCGATATTCGAAGCTATAAGATTTGACGGTCCTGACTAATTGTGGGATTGGAACTAGCGTGATATTTAATTCTCCTTTCAATCTCTGCAATCTATCCCTGTCGTTGTTCTGGCGATTGCACATCCGAAGGTCACAACTCCATCTGACTTAATCTGATCGTTTGTTGTATCAACCACAGTCGTCGATATTCAAGTCTATGAGATCTGATGATCTAGACCAATTGTGGGATTGGAACTAGCAAGTCGTTTAAATCTCCATCCGATCTCCGCAATCTATCCCTATCATTGATCTGGCGATTGCAAATCCGACGGTCACGACTTAATCCAACTTAATATGTTCATTTGTTGGATCAACCACAGTCATCTATATCTGAATCTATGAGATCTGACGATCTAGATCAATTGTGGGATTGGAACTAGTGAGTAGTTTAATTCTCCTTTTGATCTCCGCAATCCATCCCTGTCATTGATCTGGCTTGCAGATATGACAGTCATGATCCTCCAATGGTCCTCAAGCCCATGATCATTCATATGACCTACATCCGTAATATTTAGACGATTGACACAATCAATTTCTTTATCAGATGGTTGTTGAGGCTTCTCACCCCAAGCTTACACTTTTCCATCAGAGCTTTGATCTCTGCATACTGTTCACTCCTCCTCCTGAGCTTATGCTTTTGATTCTGAGCTTTGATCTCTGCATATTTTTTACTCCTCCTCCTAAGATTATGCTTCCTTCTGAGCTCTTTGATCTCTACATATTGTTCTCTCCTCCTCCTGATCTTACGCTTCCTGCCTTTGCATACTGTTTGACATTTTCTGCTAACTGATATACTGTTGACATCAATGACAATCTCATCTATGGTAAATCACAATGATAATTCATCATAACAACAAATCATCACATTGACTATTGACATCAATGACAATATGTCCCATAATATCCCCCTTTGTCATTGAGGGAAACCCACTAACTTCATATACAAAACTCCCCCTGTGATTATGCTTTCCTCTTATGAATTTTCTCTCCCACTTTGACATCAATGGCAAAGGGTTTTTCCTCTTGTGGTAAATCTCTGTATGTTATTGACCAGAATCTGAACTTGGGCAACTCTTCCTGCAATCATCATTTTCTTGTCATAACTGAATGAATCCCCTTGTCATTCTTCTCTCTCTACTTCTGACTCTTCTCCCCCTTTGTTTCTAAAAGGGTAGTTTTTTCTAACAATGCATCTCTTCTTGTTATCTCTACAGGATGTCATGTACATCATTTTGTACATCAGAATGTTTCTTATGCGGATGTCGTTGTCCTACTGGAGCACTGCACAATTGTAGCTCATATTATTCAAACAACCCTTGGATATACCCATTGATTCTCATCGATCTTTAACTAGATGTATCCATCTTTATCCAAGATGCTTCTTTACTATACATTGCTCTAAAGTTGTCTAGGAAATTTTATACTATGCTTGTCACATGACTGCAATTATTTTTGCAGCAATTAACTTCACTTATGTTCACTTGTTCAGACTTTGCTATCCACATCTGTGAGTGTCCTGATTTCTTGAACCTTTCTCTCTAATCTTCTATTACTGCAACTTCATTTTTCTTCCATGTTTCATTTACTTTTTTTGTTGTATTGTATGAAGCATTTCTCATTGACTGTTTTCTTGAGTTCCAACAGTTATGGGCTTTGTGGCCATATCCACCACAACTGTAGCATCTGATAGTGTAACAATGTGTAGCAATATGTCCAACATGATTACAGTTCCAACATCTTATACTTTTGTTGAACCTACCAAATTGTTTTCTTCCATGATGCCTACAATCCAAGGCTTTATGACCATATTCATTACAAGAAAAACAATAACCGTTAAAAACACTCTCATACCTTCTTTGATACATCCATGAAGGTGTCTCTCTTATAAACTTGCTTTGAGGTATATGAGTAGCTTCTGTATGTCTTCCTTGATCTGATCTTCTAAATTTTGTAGTGTTTCTTTTATTTCTTGAACGTGAAGAACCTGAGTCATACCTACTTTCATTTTTTACAAATGAGAGAGTTGTGTCAGACATGTCTTCATCCTTTACAAATGAAGGACCCATGTCAGTCCTATTTTCACCTTTTACAAATGAAGGACCTACATCAGGTTTCTTAGGAGTATTGATTTCTTCCTTGTTGTATCCAAGATCGGATTTGTCATTTGGTGATCTCTGACTATTCAAGATCTCATCCAGGGTCATGGAGTTGTTCAAGAACTTGATTTGGGTGTTTGACTTCTCAACCTTCTTTCTAAGATTCACAACTTATGCTTCCATCTTATGACATGATTCTTCCTTTTTGTTGAGTTGGTTCCTCACTACCTCCTCCCTTATTTTGGCTTCTTCAAGTTGGATTTTAAGATTGACATAGCTTTCCTTTAGTTCTTTTAGTTCTGCAATATTTTTGTTTGGTTCATCATCTTCCTTATTTTCTTCTTTTGCATCACTGATTTCATTTTTCACTCTCTCGATCTCCTCTTCCTTTTCTTTTGTTAGACTAGTAACTTTTGTTTTCAATATTTTGATCTCTTCTTTGTTTTCTAACTGAATCTTTTGCTCAAATATGATTTATTCATTGTCTTTGAGCTTTTCTTTTACTTCCAGGATATGCTTATGATTGCTAAGCTCAACATATTCCTTCTTCTTTTCTTTTACTTTACTAATTTCCTTCTTCATCTTCTCGATCTCCTCTTTTTTTTCTTCTAACTGATTATCCTACTCATATATTATCTTTTCATTGTCCTTGAGCATTTCCTTTATTTCCAAGATATGTTTTTTACTCTTTTCAAGAAATTCTTTAGTGTAGTCATGAAGATAACTATATTCTGAATCGTTATGGTCATAGCGGTATTCACAGAGACTCCAATCAACCTTTTGTTTGGCCTTTGATATTTCTTCTTCTACTTCTTCCATGGGATAAATGCTAACAAAACATTGTTTTATTGTATCTAAGTCTTCTTCTTTACTTGCAGGGGAGGATTCAATATCAACATTATTGCAATCGAAATATTGTGGAGAGTCTTTACCTTTATTGATGGCTAAGTCTTCCTCTTCATCCTTGATAGGAATGTCTTAGGTGTCTTGTATTTTGATTTGATTCATCTCTTCTAACATCATCCATAAGTCCTTGGCGAATGTGCATAGTCCGATGGTTTCCTTGACGGTATCTGATAATCCATTGAGAAGAATATTCAATGCCACTTCATTGTTCTTTCTTGATCTTATTTGGACTGTAATCCTGGATAGATTCTTTGATGTAGTTAAGTCCCAGGGCTTGCTTACTACTGAATTCCAAACTTCATATCCTTTTGACTTCAAACATTGTTTCATATTTTCTCTCCATGAGGAATAATTTGTTCCATCAAATAAGGGAGCTTCAATTGCAGAGAGAGCCATTTGTCCACCCATTTCTTCAAAATATGCCTTCTAATGTTTAAACTGTGTTGAAGGAACCCGCTCTGATACCAATTGTAGAACACATCAACCACACTAAGAGGTGGGGAGTGAATTAGTGTGTGGACTTTTATAACTTTTCTTATTGCAAGTTAGCAGTTAAAACATAATTGTACAGATTAAGAACAATCAAATCATAATCACAATGGACACAAGAGATACTAGATGTTTGTGTAAGATTTTGTATAATTGATATGTATATATATGTGAATATAGTCATATGAATTTTCCCAACACCAACTATTTTGTATCACCACGAACTAAAGTAAAGAGCACCAACTCCTCGAAGAGCACCAACTCTCAAGAAAGACCTAACTTGTTGATAGAACGCAATCTATCCAACTAGAGTTCATATAGTAATTCAACTCTAGTAGCAGTCATCCATTATTGAATCAACTCTATTTCATGATCAGAGGTATACCATAAATGCTCATCACCGCACTTCATTTTTTTTCTGAAATTCATGCCTTATTCGCTTTATCTTTCCTCTGATATCCACACCTTCTTCACTTCTTCTTTCCTATGATATTCACACGAAACTCAAGTTTGCATCCCCTTCATTTTTCTCCGCAGACCGCTCTTTCTTAGCGAGCCTATCGTTTCCACAATCCCATCTTCCTCACCAAGCACACCATCTAGTGAACCAATCATGGTTGTATTTATAGTTGCTTATGCTCAAAACTTGTTTAAGTTATTGGGCCGACTTGTGCAACAAGTTAGAACTAACTTGTTCATTTACAACAACTTTTGGGACCACCAAAGATCATCATTCTAGGTCTTCAACTTTACACCTGGCATCCCCTTTACTTTCATAAGTCGATCACAGGTATGGATCGATTTTCTTTGTCTCTGTGATTACAGAAATCAGCGCTTCCTTCAAACCATGTTCATATGACCATTGGCATAGAACCATAGGCCTATCAGTTTAAGCGATGCATTACATTCTTCCTTTCAAATATCTTTACCATATGACCAATTGCGTTCTTCAGACATTAGGCGAGACGAGCGCTTGAGCACTTATCAATTCAACGGTCATGATTCAATCTCCCGATGAGATGGATGATTGTCGGGACTTTGGGACTTCTCCCTTCAAGTCTTCGGGGTTTCGCAACCTTTCAAATCTCCCAAAACAGATTTTTCCAAACAGATCGAACGGTTCTCATTTATATCACAGAACAAGATCAATGGTCATATTCAATCCTTACATCTAACCTTTCATTTCTTAATCCGACGGCTAGGACTTAATCAAGCATTGAGATGAATGGCCACCATTCACTTCGAGACTTCGACAATTATACTTATGCTATCCTTCCACTGTATTTTGATCGATGCTTGAGAGTGCAACTGAAGTATTATTCATATCGGATGACCCATGTCCACTTCGGGACTTCGGCATTCGGGACTTTGAAGGTTTCGAATAAACGCTGCTCCATTTTCCTCCGAAGTGATCACCTGTTGAGTAAGTCATAAAATGGTGGAGACCGCTTGCTGTCAGTTAATGCTTCCACTTACACTATCCTTCCACTATAGTAGATCGACGATCGAGAATTCTCTCGAAGTTATCTTCAGATCAGACGTCTCGTGTCCACTTTGGGACTTCGAAATTCAAGACTTCGAAGGTTTCGAATAAACATTGCTTCATTTTCCTCTGGAGTGATCACCTGTTGTGGAAGTCATAAAATAGTGGAGATCGCTTGCTATCGGTTAACGCTTCCACTTACACTATCCCTCCACTGTAGTAGATCGACGGTCGAGAATGCTTCCGAAGTGATCTTCATATCGGATGTCTTCTATCCACTTCGAAACTTCAACATTCGGGACTTTGGGACTTTGGCTAAGTGTTGGTGGTAAAAATTCTGAAGAAACAATATCGTAGTGACGTAACTTGCTTACGTCACTTGATGACGTGTCACGAGCTAAGTAGTTGCCGCATGTCACTCAGATTCTTGATTTTCACGTACCTGAAATGTCGATTTAACTTGACACTTTTCATTATCTGATTGAGCCATGTGTCATTTCTGACGTAGTCTTGCTGACGTGGATTTCCTCATGTGGAACATGTTCTCCTAGATATAACGGTTGTCCTAACTCCCGATGTATCTTAGATCGACCGCTGAGAGAAACTTCAGACCTTTGTCCTTCAAGACTTCGGGAATTTTGACATTTGTTGGTGGTGAAAACTCCCAGAGTGACATAACTTATTGACGTCACGTGTTGACATGGCATAAGCCAATTTCCTCTTGACACTTGTCATCATACTATTATCCCATGTGTTATTCACTGACGTGGTATGCTGACATGGTCTACGACATGTCCTTGCTAACGTGGTCTACCACATGTCCTTGTAGACGTGGTCTTCCACATGTCCATGTAGACATGGTCTTTTGACATGGTCTACCATGTGGTTTGTTGACATGGTCTACCATGTGTCCTTGCTGACGTGGTTTGTTGAGCAACAACCTTGATCCAATGTGTTATCACACTAAATTGCCTTGGGTTTTTAGTTTGTTTTTATCCTTTTTAAGCCTTAGATTTTAATTTTTAAGTTTCATCCTTCTAAATTTTATGTTTGTTAAGTCCCCTTAGATAAATAAAGTTTTGATTCATAGCTCTAGTTTGATCCTCAAATTGATTTTTGGACTTAGACCTTTTTAGTTCATGACTTAAATTTTGGACCCCTTCATAATTTGTCACTAGGATCGATCCCTCCCCTCCCATGACTAGACCGATGTGACACACCATTCTCCTCACTCGTGACCTCGTGGGCATGCCTTGTTGTCCTTTCTTACCTGTCCAATCATTTTTTAAATTGGAGCATTGCCCACTCATCAGGCGGTTTCGTAGCGCCTTTCCCGTTCATCATGATTTCCACCACGACTGATGTCATGTTCCTTGTTTTCAGTGCCAGGAGTTGGTTAAAGATACCTCCAAGATATTGTATTTATGAGTCCTAATAATGGTTTATGATTTGAAAATTCAAGAATGGTGCACTGCTCAAACTCATAGTTCTGACCAGGCGATTGCGGTGCGACCAAATATGATGTTGAGGTAGATTCGAGGGTTGAAATATTCGTGACTCCAACTTGATATTTCGTTGAAGCTTCAAACATGTGTCTACTCCACAGGTATCTCATGTTGCCTCCACTGCATATTAGTTTTCACAAAGAATTAACGCTCAGATTTTAGTTTATCAGGCTTGCACAGTTGTAAGGGAATCATCTTTGCATCATATCCTTGCCTCCTCCCTTTTCAAACCTATGAAATTCATTTGCTTGTATCAAAGTCTAACTACATCTTCTTGCCATAGCTACTGAGGTTGCAAGGATATAAACAATCTATCCTCTGCATTCGCTTCACACTACCCAAAGGCGTTTCTTAATCCCTCTATGTCTCCCATGCTTCCTTTCATTTTTGAGTTAAGCGTTTTTACCCAGCTACAAAGGGCCAATTGCAAATTACCCCCTCATTGTCCAAACTCTCAATACCTGTACAAATCTAAGGGTGGGATTCCCACAGTCAAAACTTGGCCTACTATCACAAGTTTGTTTAAAAAGGTCAGCCTTGTACATTTGAAGCCCAATTTTAAGTCTTCCTGGTTATTACTACCCCATAAGCCTTAAGAAACTCTCATTCTAAGCCATGAAGACTCCTCAATTCAAGAAGACACACAAAGGAAGCAAGGTGGTTAGGACAGAACCTGTGGATATGCATTTTTATTATAGAGAGCATGTGGCAAGAGAGGTCTTTCAAAGAGTGGGATGCCTCTCTTTCTGCCAGAATATGCAAAGAGATCATCCAGAGGTGACAAGACAATTTGCATTACATTTTGGTGGAAGGAGAACCAAGGTTGGAGATTTTGAATTTGATGTGACTGAAGCCTCTATCTCAGCTGCAATAGGAATCCATAATACATGTGAAAAGTGGTTCAAAGCCATGGCTTTGAGTTCATCCTATGCCAAAGATCTCCATAAACCTGAACATCAAGCCAATGATTTATCTAAAGGTGTGTCGAGAAATCAATTGATTGAACAGATTGACAGGATATTGAAGATCATCCAGAGATATTTTACATGTGAAGGGAGATTTAACACATTGTACCAGTACCATATAAGGTTGTTGTTGCATTTTACTGGTAAAGTTGAAATGAATATTCCCTATTATTTGTTAAGGAGCATAGGTAAGATGTCAGACATGATTCAATCCAAGTCTAAGGATGTGGATAATAGCCTTTTCCACTCTGGACTGATCAGAATTCTAGTCTCTGAGAAATTGGGTAAGAAAGAAATTTCATGGGAACATTTTGTTGTTGCTTCTCACTTCAAGTTGGATCTAGTATCTACTCCTCAATCACACAATGCAAGTCCTTTATCACCCACCAATGTTGTTAAAGCAGGAACCAGTAGGAAGAGAAAGGGAATATCCCCTGCTCAAGTTTCATAGGTCAGCAAGCAGGTCACGGGAGCTGAGGAGGAAGCTTTTCCTTCCCCATAAAGATATTTTTCACCTCCTCCTCCACCAGGGTTAGAAGGGGTTCCTTCTTCTACCAAAACTACATCCAAGAAAGGGAAGAAGCTACACTTCCCCTCTTCTCCTCCAGCAGTCAATACTAAGGGCAAAATACCTTTCACAAGATCATCAATTCCTAGGGAATTTGTTGAAGAACAATCTCCACCAAAAATCCATGTACAAAAGAAGGGTAAAGGCATTGGAAATCCTGTGGAAAGAAAAGAGGAAACCCCTGTGCAAAAAAAGAAATATAAAAGCAAAGCCACCAAGAAGACTGATGAAGTAGACAAGGCAATTCCTATGCAGGTGGAAGAGGAGACAAAGAAAAATCTTATTGATACTATGCATGTTACTTCTCCACCTGATAGTCAGACATTCAAAATATTGATCAGGCAACTTAGGGATGCAAGAAAAGAGGTGGCTCAGTTGAAAACAGAGGCCATCTATGACAAGGTGAAAATGAAAGAGCTCATGGATGGCTACATTCATACCCTTGACTTGGCAAGGTTTGCAACAAGAAAGGCCCAACCCCTTCATAGGCAACTTCAAAACCTTTATAGGCAGAATAGAGGTTTTCAATCTCAGAACAGGAAACTCAAGGCAGAGTTGTAGCATTTTCAAGATGAAGTAGCTCAAAGAAACTTGCAGGTATTGGTTGAAGTTGTCATTGAGAAAGGGACACCAGCAGTCAAGGAGAGCACAGCCCCACTGGAAAATCTTTTCATTTCTAAGAAGAAGAAGTCTGATGTGCCAAATGAATATCCTTCTTCTACCAGATGGTAACAAAATAGCTGGCGAAAGGTGAGCCCCATTTTTTAGGATGGTTCATTTTTATGATGGTTAACTAATATTCAAATATTATCTCTGCCGCCTATATAGGCTTTTAAGCACTGATTATCATATTTTTGGGTTTTTTGTGAAGTGCTAACTCCCTCAGCANGGGACACCAGCAGTCAAGGAGAGCACAGCCCCACTGGAAAATCTTTTCATTTCTAAGAAGAAGAAGTCTGATGTGCCAAATGAATATCCTTCTTCTACCAGATGGTAACAAAATAGCTGGAGAAAGGTGAGCCCCATTTTTTAGGATGGTTCATTTTTATGATGGTTAACTAATATTCAAATATTATCTCTGCCGCCTATATAGGCTTTTAAGCACTGATTATCATATTTTTGGGTTTTTTGTGAAGTGCTAACTCCCTCAGCAGTAAAATGCAGACATTCCGTAGCGCCCTGGCGCTATGGAATAGTCTATTTCGGTATTACACTGGTATGCTACCTATAGTGATGCCATGTCACCTAAAGATAATGGTTTTGACACTATGCAAGGTCACTACTTGATCTGCACATGTTCAAGATTGGAGGTGTTGCATTTTTTACAGTGCTACCTAAACTTTGCACACATATGCAGCACAGTGGCGCTACGTAAATTCGCTACCTAGTATTTCACAGACGGAAAATTTTGCACAGAGAATATGAGGTTTCTGCGCTACCTTTTCTACTTGTCCAGTTTTGAAGTGTGCTACTCAAATTGATGCCTAAGGAAGCTACCAAAAGACACCAGGGATTTAGGAGGACCAAGCTAACAACTTTTTGGATAGCTGATGATGGAGAAGATTGTAGAAATAGTAGATGGAATCATGAGGACAACCAAATGCTCCTGAAAGACACATGGTAAACAAGGAGTTTCACAACAAAAGGGAATCAAATCAATTTGAAGTTTGGTTGGATTAGTCACCAACATTTTCATATTTTATAGCATAGGTTGTTAGCCAAATTGTTAGATGAAATAAATTCTTAGATATTTTCAAGGGAAGGAGGCCAGCTCGTACCTCCAGTTGTTTCCCCCCTTTTGTTATAAATAGATAGATGAAATGCTTTAGTAGGTTTGGATGGTTGAGCAAGGCTCCCTTAGACTGTAATATTTTGATAAAGTGATTGTGAACTGGCTATGTACTGGATTTAAGACATTTTGGTTAATAGAAATCAGCTTCTCTTTTAGCTTATTTTCTTCGTATGCTAAATGTTCATGCTTTGAATGATTCACATGGATGATTGTGGTGATGTTATGGTGGATGTTTCATCATTATATTATCATGATGTTTATTTAGCTTCCTTAGTTTTTGAGTTCAAGAAGATCTTGTGTTAAGAAACTTTCTTCCTTAGGATTTTGTAGACCTGATGTTTACAACAACCCCTACATTCCTCTCATTCAAGTCTTCCTTCTATTCATACTTACTCCCAATTACTGATTGAAGTTAGCCAAGACCTTGATTGCTAGTGCATGTTAGCCCTATTTTTTGAGTTGGAACATTATCACTTTGAGTCTCTTTCCATTTGACCCTTTAAAATCACTCTTACATTCACATATAACCTGATGGGTACTGGGCTTGCCTTCCATGCAATCTGAAGGTGATTCTTAGTGCTAACATTCTTGGCGTCGTTGTCGGGGAATGATTTGAAGACTTTTCCTTGGGATTGAACGACACATCATACTAATCCTAAAGGTGCATTAGAACTCAGTATCTTGAAGATTGCATCTTACACTTGGTGACTCCATTGTTTCATCTCTCGCACCTAAAGGCAGACATACGAGATCGAATCCACAACTACCTTTGGTTCCATCTGAGTCTAACCCAGAGAAAATAATCAAGAAGGGAAAAGATTCTCTAAAAAAAATTCCTGCTGCTGCTACAAGTGCTTCTGGTCAATTGCATGATTCCACTCTTGAAACTCCAGTTGTTTTATCAAGTAAGATTTCTTTACCTTTTGCTGAAGTATCTAAGAAACTTGATTTTGAAGAGTTTCTTGTTGAATACTCTTCCTTCAAAATTGAATTGAAAGAAGAAAAAATTGACATTTTCTCTTCCCCTGACATTGAAAAGTGTTTCAGTCTTGATAGTTTTGAATATTTCTCTACTTTAGGTTTTGCTACACCTCTTTCTGTTAAAACTTTTGTTGCCCAAAAAGTGGAAACTTCATCCCCTTTTCAGACCCTGCCATCTTCTTCCAAGACTCAACCCTCTACTGTGACAACCGAAACCCCCCCTTCATACTTTCATTCTTCTCCTAATCTGCGCAAAGTCAAGTCTCCTTCTCCTTCTTGTTTGCCAAGAGTTCAAAATCTAATGGCAGTTGTTAACCCCCTGCAAATAGGATGGATGCCATAGTGGTTGCAAGATACATTCCTGTAGTATTACCTCAGTCGATGAATGCTCTCCCTCCTGGATATTATTTGAAATACATGCCCAAGTTTACGGGAGAAGAAGATATAACAGCTGAGGAACATCTTGTTGCTTTCTACAGCTATGCAGATAACCAAAATATTGAAAATGTGGATGTTTGGATGAGGGTTTTTGTCCAAAGCCTTTTTGGTGAGGCTAGGAAGTGGTTTAGGGGTTTGGCACCTGAATCCATTACTGGTATTGAAGCATTGGATGAATCCTTCTTGAGGCATTGGGGGGACAAAAAGGACTTTTTGTACTACATCACCGAATTCAGATACCTAAAAAGGAAAGAAGGAGAGTCTATCTCTAACTTTTCTAAAAGATTTAACAAAATGTACAACAAGATCCATGATGAGATAAAACCCACTGAAACCTTTGAAAAAATCACTTATGCCAGTGCATTTGACCCCAAGTTTTTCCTCCTGTTGAGAGAAATAAGATCACCTTCCTTAGTTCATATGCAAGATGTTGCCTTGCAGATAGAATCCAATCTAGTGGCATCAGATAAGCTCAGGGGGAAATCTGATAGAGATAGGAGAAAAAACAGAGTTGAAGCTTCAACTTCTGATTCCTCTGTTGTCCATTCTCAAGTAGATGAGTTGACCAAATTAGTAAAATCTCTTTCTACTGATAGTGAGAAGTTAAAATCAGAAGGGAAAAAGACATATATAAATGCTCAAAACACTGACAATAGAGGTAACTTCGGGAGACCAAATAATGCTCCCCAAATCCTTCCTAGAGATCCTAGAAACAAAGAAAGAGATGATCAGAGGGTACAAGCTCCTTTCCAAAACAATTTGGTTGTTGATGAAGAAGAAGAGGAGGTAGAGGTTGATCATGAGATTCAGTGCTTAGGTGACACATCTCCATCCCCACACTTGACTCAATATTCTTATGAGTAATCCTTGATGGGTATTCAAATTAATGAGTTAAGCAAGGGAGAGAAAGCAAAAGAAAATACTAATAAATATAATTTGAGATCTAAAAAGAATGAAGAAAAAATTGATGCCCCTAATCAGCCTACCCAAAAAGAAGATTCTGCCAAGGCCGTGCCAATGAGCAGCAAAGAAAAAGAATCTCAAAGTCCACAAGTTATGATCAGAAATCCTTCTCCTGAAACCAAAGAGATCTTGAAGCCTTCTTCCTCTTTCAGTTTTGAGAATGAGATCCAGAAAATAAAGATCCATGTACCTTTTTTGGAATTGATAAAAAATGAAGAATTTAAAAAATATCTATCCAAAATGCTACAGCCTGAATCTTCTCCAAATGCCACTGATTCAATAAATATGCAAGATCAAAAACCAACAGTGATTTTAGGTCCTTTGATAGAAGATAGAGACGATTCTTCCCCACCTTTATATACCTCGTTGAATATACATGATAAGGTGTTGCATAATTGTCTCATGGATTCAGGGGAATCCCACAATCTTATGCCAAAATCTATTATGGATGAACTTGGGTTAGAAATCACAAAGACTTACCATGACTTATATTCTTTTGAATCCAGAAAAGTGAAGTGTCTTGGAGTCATTAAGGATATGGTGGTGACTTTATTTCAGTTGCCCATGGAAAGTATACTTATGGATATCGTAGTTGTTGATGTTCCCCCCAAGTTTGGCGTGCTCTTGTCAAGATCCTGGATAAAAAGACTTGGGGGAACCTTGCAGATGGATCTCTCTTATGATATTATTGTCGTTTTTGGGAGAGAGCATAGAATACTTTACAGGGAAGCTCAATTAGCTTAAATCATTAGTGATGAAGAAAACCCCACAAATCACCCTTTTTTTGCTTTTGATACTGATATGGGATCTAGCATTTTGCAGCTCACTGACACTCCTGAAGCCCCTTTAGAAATTAGAAAACAATCCATTACCTTTTCTGAGGAGTGTCTTCTAACCACTTATGTATGGAAGATGTTCTTTGATGGAGCCTATTCCAAGGAAGGTGTTGGTGTTGGGGTGGACTTTGTCTCACCAACTCAAGAAACTATATCTTTGTCATATAAACTAGAATTTGAGACTACTAATAATGTAGCAGAGTATGAAGCTCTTGTCTTGGGGTTGAGGGATGCTAAACACATGGGGATAGAAGAGCTATTAGTATTTGGGGATGTTGAATTAACAGTCCATCAGATTAAAAATCTTTATCAAACAAAGCACCCTAGGCTGAGATCTTATATAAATGAAGTGTGGGATTTGGTGGACAGTTTTTTCTTTGCTTTTAACATATCATTCAATCCTAGAGAAGAGAATACCATGGTTGATTCTTTGGTTGTATCATCAAGCAACTTCAGAATTCCTATACCACCCAAGATCAAGTATGATGTAGAAGTCAAGTACAAGCCTTCTATACGAGACAATGTAAAATATTGGAAGGTGTTCGAAGATGATTTAGAGCTTAAAAAATTCTTCGAGACTGTTGATGAGTTTTATGCATTACACATTGATCAGGATCATGATTCAGAAATTACTCTTCATCCTGATGTTTTCCTCAATAAAATTTATAATCATCATATTGTGCAGCTACCTAGCAATCATATTCCAAAAGGACTAGTTCCTTTGGAAAGATTATTTGACGGGAACGATGTGGCAGTGAAAGGGAAGTTATCCACCGATGATGTTGATATAGCTGAGTGCAATTTGAGCACTGAAAAGGAATCTGAAATACATTAAATTGTCAAGAATCCTATAAAAAGATCAGAGGGAAGAATATAGTAAGTTATTGAAGGAATATGTTGATGTATTCACTTGGACTTATGAAGATCTCAAAACCTATGACACAAGCATTATAGAGCATAGGATTCCATTAAAAGAAGACACCAAACCCTTCAGGCAAAAGTTGAGGCAAGTCAATCCTATGTTGTTTCATGTCATGGAGAAAGAGGTAAAAAAGATTTTAGATGCAAAAATTACCATTCCTTTGAGGTATTCTGAATGGGTGGCCAATTTGGTCCCAGTAAGAAAAAAGAATGGAGAAATCAGACTTTGCGTTGATTTCTGAAATCTGAATAGAAGCTCAAAAAATGATAATTACCCTTTGCCCAAGATGGAGCACATATTATAGAAGGTGACAGGAGCAACCAGGATGTCCATGGTTGATGTTTTTTTCGGGTACAATCAGGTCTCTGTTTTGCCAGAATATAGAGAGAAGACGACCTTTACCACTCCTTGTGGTACATTTATGTACGCCAAGATGCCCTTTGGTTTGATGAATGCATGGGCAACTTTTCAGTGAGCTATGGACATAATATTTATTGGAGAGAAGAATAAGTTTGTTTTTATCTATTTAGATGACATAACAGTGTACTCTCAGTCTGATAAAGAACACTGCGATCACTTAAGAAAGATTTTCTTGAAATGCAGAAAATTTGGCCTCTCTTTGAATCCGAAAAAATCATTGTTTGCCATGAAGGAAGGAAAATTATTGGGGCATATCATGTCATCTGAAGGGGTAAGGATTGATTCCAGCAAGTTTGAAGCTATACCAACATTGTCACTACCTAGATCCAAAAAACAGGTTCAATCTTTTCTGGGAAAAATATTTTTTTTAGAAGATTTGTGTCAAATTTTGCTGAGTTGGTTAAGTATATCACAACCATGCTGAGGAAGGGTAGTGAAATCAAATGGACTATTGAGTCCCATGATTCTTTTGATCAAATAAAGAAAGTCTTGAATGAAGCCCCGGTTATTGTCATCCCAGACTACTCCAAAGACTTTATTATTTTTGTGTTTGCCTCTTTTGATACAGTAGCAGCAGTCCTATTGCAAAAGAACGTTGAAGGCTTAGAGAAGCCCATTTCCTTTTTCAGCAGGGCATTGAGAGATGTTGAATTAAAATATGACATCATGGATAAGCAAGCCTATGCATTGGTTAAATCCCTTCATTCCTTTAGATTTTATGTCCTACATTCTAGAGTTATTGCTTATGTCCCATCAGTTGTTGTAAAAGAAATTCTTATTCGGCCTGATTGTTAAGAACCTGAATAGATCTGTCAATATAATAACCACAAATACTGAATAGATCCACAAAGAAATATAGAAGAAACCACACAATATTATTACCAAACCCTTGAGGTAGGGAAACACCATACAATGGATCCTATTATGGAAGGGATCCTCTCCTGTTCACTTGCCTCTTCGAGGGGGCATCCTCCTATT
>SNQJ01S0000074.1:92597-108381 GCA_010110895.2 Picea sitchensis | reverse complement strand
CCCCTTTATATAGTGCTACCATCACCTAAGAACATTCTAGAGGAGGAATCTTCTAGAAGTAGAGCCTTCTAAGAAGTCCTCTTACATTTATTATATCTAACTACCATAGTGGGCATTATTTAATAATATAGTGGACCTAGTCCACCTTACATTGAATGACCTCCACTATTATCACTATGGGACCTCTGAGCCCCCCCACTACCTCTCTAACTACCTTACACTGATATAGACGGAAAAATGAGCAAGTGGATTGCTAAATTACTTGAATTTGATTTGGAAATTAAGACTACCAAATTGGTTAAAGGCCAGGGTTTAGCCAAGCTCTTGGTTGAATCAAATTTCTCAGCATTGGGGGTGAATTTCATCCACTCATGTTCATAAAATCAGTAGGCTGAAATAACTGATAGAGGTTCTCAAATCATCTCTGCATTGGCAAATTGCAGCTGGTACAAGGACATTATATTTTTTCTGCAAATTTTACCGCCTCCAAGGGGTATGGAAAAGAACAAGGTGACAGCCTTAAAACTCAAATCAATAAAGTATTTCCTTGTTGATCAAATTTTGTATTGGAAGGATCCATTAGGAGTGTTTTTAAGATGCCTAGACCCCCAAGAAGCCCAAAAGATTATGTCTGATTTTCATGATAGTCTATGTGGGGGGCATCACTTTTGGAGAACCACGGCATACAAAATCCTCATGGCTGGGTGCTTCTGGCCTAGTTTGTTCACTGACGTTTGTGTTAAGATCAGAGCCTATGCTAAATGTCAGAAGTTCTATGGAAAGCAACAACGTAAGTCTTTTCCATTAAAGCATGTGGTAGCTTCAGAACCTTTCCAGCAGTGGGGCCTAGATTTTATTGGGGAAATTCATCCCGCTTCCAATGGTCAACATAGATGGATATTGACTGCTACATATTACTTTACTAAATGTATTGAAGCTATTCCTGCAAGGAATGCTTCCCACAAAGTGATCATTGGTTTCCTTGAAGACATTATGGCAAGGTTTGAGTGTCCTGACAGAATCATCACTAATAATGCTGCATCTTTCAAGGCTGAACCATTGATTCAGTTTGGGATCACTTTGATTCATTCTACCCCTTACTACCCTCAGGGAAACGGGCTTGCAAAATCCTCAAACAAAATCATTATAAATATTATTAAAAAGTTGTTAGAGGATAAAAAAAAGGCATGGGACTCAAAACTCAAATTTTCTCTATGGGCTAACAGAGTGACGGTAAAGAGGTCCCTGGGAATTTCCCCTTTCCAGTTGGTGTATGGAGTTGAGGCAATTTTTCCTTCTCAGCTTGCCTTACCTGTGGAAAAATTCTTCCAAGATTACCAAGGGGAGCCTGATCATATGATCAGAAGGATTCAGTAGTTGGTTCAAGTGCAGCAAACTCGGGAGCAGCTTGTAGACAAAGATTATGATCATCAACTGAAGATCAAACAGGAATTCGACAAGAAAGTGAACAAAGAGGATTTTCAACTGGGTGATATGGTGCTCAAGTGGGATGCATCGGAGAAAGATAAAGGCAAGAACGATAACTTTTAAGCTTTATGGATCGGTCCTTTCAAAATCTCTGAGGTATTCTCTAATAACACTTTCAAGTTGCAGAATATGGAGAATGAAGAGGTTTTTGGTGGCCCTGTCAATGGACATTTCCTGAAAAAGTACTTTGCTTGAGCCTTGAGTGGCTCTTCATGTCATTGTAAATATCATTTTCTTTTATTTTTGTTTTAATCACCGACCCCATAGCCCTAAGATAAGGCACTTAATCTACTCATTCTTGGCAGCCCGCAGGGGGCATGCCATCCCCTGTGGAGCCAATGTTATCACACTAAACCCTTGGGTTTTTAGTTTCTTTTTATCCTTTTTAAGCCTTAGATTTTAATTTTTAAGTTCCATCCTTCTAAATTTTATGTTTGTTATTTCCCCTTAGATAAATAAAGTTTTGATTCATAGTTCTAGTTTGATCCTCAAATTGATTTTTGGACTTAGAACCTTTTTAGTTCATGACTTAAATTTTGGACCCCTTCATAATTTGTCACTGGGATCGATCCCTCCCCTCACATGACTAGAATGATGTGACACACCATTCTCCTCACTCATGACCTCGTGGGAATGCCTTGTTGTCCTTGCTTACCTGTCCAATCATTTTTTAAATTGGAGTGTTTCCCACTCATCAGGCGGTTCCATAACGCATTTCCCGTTCATCATGATTTCCACCACGAGTTATGATTACCACGATTGATGTCATGTTCCTTGTTTTAAGTCCCAAGAGTTGGTTAAAAATACCTCCAAGATCTTGTATTTACGAGCCCTGATAACGGTTTATGATTTGAAAATTCAAGAATGTTGCACTCCTCAAACTCATAGTTCTGACCAGGCGACAGCAGTGCGACCAAATTTGATGTTGAGGTAGATTCGAGAGCTGAAATATTTGTGACTCCAGCCTAATATTTCGCTGAAGCTTCAAACAGGTGTCTACTCCACAGGTATCCTGTGTTGCCTCCTCTGCACAATAGTTTTCACAAAGAATTAGCGCTCAGAGTTTAGTTTATCGGGCTTGCACAGTTGTAAGGGAATCATCTTTGCATCATATCCTTGTCTCCTCCCTTTTCAAACCTGTGAACTTCATTTGCTTGTATAAAATTCTGACTACATCTGCTCACCATATCTACTGAGGTTGCAAGCATATAAACAGTCTATCCTCTGCATATGCATCGCGCTACCTAGAGTCACTGCTTAATCCCTCTGTGTCTCCCCTGCTTCCTTTCATTTTTGAGTTAAGCATTTTTACCCATCTACAAAGGGCCAATTGCAGATTACCCCCTCATTGTCCAAACTCTCAATACCTGTACAAATATAAGGGTGGGATTACCACAGTCAAAAATTGGCTTACTAGCACCAGTCTGTTTAAAAAGGTCATCCTTGTACATTTGAAGCCCGATTTTAAGTCTTCCTGGTTATTACTTCCCCATAAGCCTTAAGAAGCTCTCATTCTAATCCATGGAGACTCCTCAATTGAACAAGACACACAAAGGGGGCAAGGTGGTTAGGACAGAACCTGTGGATATGCATATTTTTGATACAGAGCTCGTGGCAAGAGAGGTCTTTCAAAGAGTGGGATGCCTCTCTTTCTGCCAAAATATGCAAAGAGGCCATCCAGAGGTGACAAGATAGTTTGCACTACATTTTGATGGTAGGAGAACCAAGGTTCGGGATTTGGAATTTGAGGTGATTGAAGCCTCTATCTCAGCTACAACACGAATCCCTACTACAGGTGAAAAGTGGTTCAAAGCCATGGCTTTGAGTTCAGCCTACGCCAAAGATATTCTTAAACCTGAACATCAATCCAATGATTTATCTAAAGGTGTTCCAAGGAATCAATTGATTAGACAATTTGACAGGATATTGAAGATCATCTAGAGATATTTTACATGTGAAGAGAGATTTAACACATTGTACCAGTACCATATAAGGTTGTTGTTTCATTTTACTGGTAAAGTTGAAATGAATATTCCCTATTATTTGTTAAGGAGCATAGGTAAGATGTCAGACATGATTCAATCCAAGTCTAGGAATGTGGATACTAGCCCTTTCCACTATGGATTGATCAAAATGTTAGTCTCTTAGGAATTGGGTAAGAAAGAGATTTCATGGGAACATTTTGTTGTTGCTTCTCACTTCAAGTTGGATCTAGCATCTACTCCTCAATCACATAATGCAAGTCTTTTATCACCCACCAGTGTTTTTAAAGAAAGGACCAGTAGGAAGAGAAAGGGCAGAACCCCTGTTCAAGTTTTAGAGGTCAACAAGCAGGTCACAGGAGCTGAGGAGTAAGCTTGTCCTTCCCCACAAAGAGATTTTTCACCTCCTCCTCCACCAGGGCTAGAAGAGGTTCCTTCTTCTACCAAAACTACATCCAAGAAAGGGAAGAAGATACACTTCCCCTCTTCTCCTCCAATAGTCAATACCAAGGATAGAAGACCTTTTACAAGATCATCAATTCCTAGGGAAGTTGTTGAAGAACAGTCTCTACTAGAAATCCCTATACAAAAGATGAAGGGTAAAGGCATTGGAAAGCCTGTGGAAAGAAAAGAGGAAACCCCTGTGCAAAAGAAGAAATATAAAATCAAAGCCACCAAGAAGCCTAATGAAGTAGACAAGGAAATTCCTATGGAGGTGGAAGAGGAGACCGAGAAAAATCCTGTTGAGACTGTGCATGTCACTTCTCCTCCTGAAAGTTGGACATTCAAAAGATTGATCAAGCAACTTAGGGATGCAAGAAAAGAGGTGGCTCAGTTGAAAACAGAGGCCATGTATGACAAGGTGAAAATGAAAGAGCTCATGGATGGCTACAGTCATACCCTTGACTTGGAAAGGTTTGCAACAAGAAAGGCTCAGCCCCTTGATAGGCAGCTTCAAAACCTTTATAGGAAGAATAGAGGTTTTCAATCTTAAAACAAGAAACTCAAGGCAGAGTTGCAGCATTTTCAAGATGAAGTAGCTCAAAGAAACTTGCAAGTATTGGTTGAAGATTCCATTGAGAAAGAGATATCAGTAGTCAAGGAGAGCACAGCCCCATTGAAAAATATTGTCATTGCTAAGAAAAAGAAGTATGTTGTGCCAAATGAAGATCCTCCTTCTACCAGAAAGAGTGTGAGGTTAAGTGTCAAGGTAAAAAAATAGTTGGTGAAAGGTGAGCCCCATTTTTTAGGATGGTTCATTTTTGTGAGGGTTAACTAATATTCAAATATTATCTCTACCACCTATACAAGATTTTAAGCGTTGATTCTCAGAGTTTTGGGTTTTTTGTGAAGTGTTAACTCCCTCAACAGTAAAATGCAGACATTCTGTAGCGCCTTGGCGCTACGGAATAGTCTATTTCGGTATTACACTGGTATGCTACCTATAGTGTTGCCATGTCACCTAAAGATAATGGGTTTGACACTATGCAAGGTCACTACTTTCTCTGCACATGTTCAAGATTGGAGGTGTTGCGTTTTTTATAGCGCTACCTAAACTTTGCACACATATGCAACACAGTGGCACTACGTAAATTCGCTACCTAATATTTTGTAGAGGGAAAAGTTTGCATAGAGAATATGAGGTTTCGATGTTACCTTTTCTACTTGTCTAGTTTTGAAGTGTGCTACTCGGAATGCTACCTAAATAAGCTACCAACAAACACCAGAGATTCATGAGGACCAAGCTAACAACTTTTTGGATAGCTCATGATGGAGAAGATTGTAGAAACAACAACTAGCATCATGAGGACAACCACATGCTCCTGAAAGACACATGGAAAACAAGGAGTTGCATAGCAAAAGAGAATCAAATCAGTTTGAAGTTTGGTTGGATTAGTCACCAACATTTTCCTATTTTATAGCATAGGTTGTTAGCCAAATTGTTAGATGAAATAAATTCTTAGATATTTTCAAGGGAAGGAGGCCAGCTGGTACCTCTAATTGTTTCCCTCCTTTTGTTATAAATAGATAGATGAAATGCTTTAGTAGGCTCGGATGGTTGAGCAAGGCTCCCTTAGACTGTAATATTTTGATGAAGTGATTGTGAACTGGCTATGTACTAGATTTAAGACATTTTGGTTAATAGAAATCAGTGTCTCTTTTAGCTTATTTGCTTCTGATGCTAAATGTTCATGCTTTGAATGATTCACATGGATGATTGTGGTGATTTTATGGTGGATGTTTGATCCTTATATTATCATGATGTTTATTTAGCTTCCTTAGTTTCTGAGTTCAAGAAGATCTTGCGTTAAGAAACTTTCTTCCTTAGGCTTTTGTAGACTTGATGTTTACAGCAGCCCCTACATTCCTCTCATTCAAGTCTTCCCTCTATTTATACTTACTCCCAATTACTAATTGAAGTTAGTCAGGACCTTGATTGTTGGTGCATGCTAGCCTTGTTTTCTGAGTTGGAACATTTCACTTTGAGTCTCTTTCCATTTGACCCTTTAAAGGCACTCTTACATTCACATATAACCTTATGGGTATTGGGCTTGCCTTCCATGCAATCTGAAGGTGATTCCTAGTGCTAACACAACGGTCATCATTGTTGGGCCTCAGAAATGTCGTACTTTCATCCACCTTTTCCTTCACTATTCCTTACATTTCATTGTCCCATTAACCTTTTATCATACCATTTCCATACATACATTTGGGTTTCACCTTATTATTTTCCACTTTATTCATTTTAGTATTATAAGTGAATTTATGATTAAATATTAGAAAAATGACATATTTTCATTATATATCAAGGTTGGATGAGTTTGATAATGTGTGCAGGCATATTTGAAGATTTCAACAAAGTCAAATATTACCACCTAGCCTCAAATTCGAATTTCATCTTCAAACTTTGAAGATTTGAAGAATATTTGAGACAATCATTCAAGCATATTCAAAGGAGAAGATCATGGAGATTTTGATAGGATATTTTATCCAAGATATGAGTGGAGGATTTGAAGGAATAAGTTGAGAGAATAGTGGATATGTAATTATGACACTCTTCAACACTTTCATGTATATAAGTGAGTGGTCTCTCTTCATGAGGATAATCATGTTATTCATAATTTGGGGGATGTTATTCATAGAGATCATGTAATTCATAACTTGGTCTTGTAATTAGGAGAAGGGGATTCTTAGCTTTGTTATTCTTTCATGATTTGTCATTTGACTCTTGTAATATAATTTGAGTTTGATTTATTGTGTGAGCTCACATATGTCATTTTTCGTTCAACTCTTCACACGTTGTATTGTTTTTTCCTTATGCAATTTCCTGCTTTCCTAGTTAGTCTTTCGATGCTTTCCTAGATTAATTTCATTTTAGCAATTTAGATTAGATTACTTCTACTTCAGTCCTGCATATATAGTGTGTGTGCTTCGTAAGCCTACGAACCTCGAATTGACAAATTAAATAGTTGGGAAAATACTACAATGGAATTAAATGACAATATTTCCGCCTAACATTTTGGCATCGTTGTCGGGGAGATTGAGAAATATGAAGAGGAGTTACAGCAAGATCTGAGCGAGGAAAAACACGCCTATGAAAGCATTATCGAACAATGGTTCCAGGTAAGCACCCGATTAGATAAATTTTATTTCTTAGTTAGTTTGTCGTTACAACAACAAAATTCATTTATTCATGTAAATTTCTATCTTTCATTTGAAAAATTGCACATGAATATATTTTTGTTAATGTTGTGTGTCTTTCTCCATTGGAAGTTTGACTACACGTAACTAATCTTTAAGTTTCAATTAGCATAGAGTAGGTAGGCCAACGAATAAAACAATGTTTTTTTAGAATAAGTATGCTCTCCTCTGCGCTTCGAGCGATCGCGAGGATCAGAAAATAGGAATGATTTGGATTTCAGGAATGAATGTTCTTACAAACATACTTAACAGTAAACAAAATAAAACCAAAAATTTTCTATGCTGAAACAGTGCAATTTTTACATGTTACAACATGCTAATACAACGAATTTTTTTTTACAGACTGTTACAACATGATGATACAGTGAAAATTTTACATGTTACAGCATGCTAGTACAACAACATTTTACATGTTGTAACAGTGATTGAATAAATTTGTAGATCTGCAAACAATAAAACAACAGTGGCATTAGGATAAAATAAAATATATATATATATATAATAATAAATGGCCTGCAAATTCATGAGTTTTTCTCCACTGAACTGTCGCGGCACGCTGAAACAGTGGTTGAAACTATGCATCTTCTCATTTTTAACTTCCAGTCTAGGTTCATCCATGGGTTTGAGTAGCAGAAATATCATATCTCACCCTCATTGTTAGTTGTATCTTTTGACATTGAATACAGTCGGTAACATTAAATCCTTACATGCTGCAACCAGCAAAAGTTAAAAATGTGGAAGAATCAACTAAAATTTCGAATAGTTTTTGCAAATTCTAGTTATTGCGAATCCTTACCATTTTTCTCATATTTGCTAAGTCTAGTGGGAATAAAATATTTAAAAAAAAATTCAACGCTTATATGGAAAGATCAGTCATTAAAACTACGGAAAGATAGCCTCTATTCGCAGAATTAAGAGGAAGATTTTATGCAAAAATATTCACACGATAAGGGCGATCTCAAATCAAATCATAACCATATCAAATCATAAATTTGTTTTATATTGATCCATTCAGAGATTTGTTGATTTTTGCAAGATAGTTATGGACTCTTAGGAGATCAACATGATGGTTTTGACCTTGTCTCCTGGATGTTTTCACATGTGCTTTGTGGAATGTGATCCTGAGTTTTCTGCCATTTACACTATCCTTCTATCCCACTTCTTCGATCTTGATTTGAACACCACCCTTTACTCTTTCCTCATAATCAAATCATTGATGTAGACTATCATATATGAGAAACCGGAACCACTCGATAACTAAAAGACTCCATGAATATTTGAGTCTTTCCAGTGCTCTCAGTACTCAAAGCGACTATCTCTCTTTTGTTGTCATCATACCCGATTTGTTATAATTTATCCCGGAGACTATTCTGCAAATCCAGCCACGTTTTCCAGATCACAATCATTGAATATTTTATTTAGGTATTCATATCGTTTTTCATACTCACGATAGTCTGTGGAGATGTGCACTGACTTGGAGAATTTATTATCAAATCAATTTATTTTCGGATATCATTTATGTCAAATAACAGCCAACTTAGATCGGATAAAACAATCAAAGATCTCAATTAATAACACAACTGGATCATGCCTATCCACTGCATGCTACAAGAACGCAAAAATGTTATAACGAATAAGCTGGAAATAAGGAATAATGTGTGGCTAAGATCAATCAATTGCCTAATTCGTTCGTGAAATCCATTGACAGACGTTTGGATGCTTGATAATCTGAACATGTTGAAGTAACAAATCATGAACATTTGATTAATGTGCAATAGGACTTGGATCTATCAGTCTTCAGTTGCTTTGACAGAGGTATTCATAACCTCCACCATCCTACTCACAATTTTGCACTGTTTGTGAGATGACATTTGCAATAAATATTGATCAGTTGATTGCCGCCAATAAAACTGAATTTGTAACCTGGAATATTACATGCAAAAGATGTTGATAAAGGTTCAGGTTTGAAATTGCACGATCATCAACATTTCACATCTGGTCTAAGAAGAAGGCTATCATTGAAGGCCTTCCTAAGTATTACATGGAAATCTTAACACGGATAAGACGAAGGCGCATGCTCCAGCATCCTTACTGAAATAACTGACTAAAGGAACACACGGGTAAGTGCATGACGAGGGGGATCAATGAGGTAAGAAGATTTGTTTTTCTTTCTCTCCCAGATTCTCAATATACCCCCAAAATCCGGTTTTAGATCGTTTATCTCCTCGTTCAACAACATTCAAATATTTTTCTGCCGAAGGTTGTAAGAGTAGATCTGATTTGATTAATTTGTGGTAATCTTGTTTGATTGTTTTTAAGGATGCACTGATTTCATTGTATTTGATTTGATTTGCAACGATCTTATTTCCACCATCAGCCTCCACGAATTTTCCACGAGGGCACGCAACCCAATGTTATGAACGCCAATTTGATTGAGACACATGGTCACTAGGTGAATGTCAATTATTGCCCAGTATGGAAAATCGATGAGCAGATCCAATGCAGGAAGGGGGCATAAGATTGATGTCCACTTTAGGATGGTGGAAAGTTGTGGAGCCATCTCCCAAAGACCCTATTCTCGGAGTCACCGAAGCCTTTTTAGCGGATACAGATCCTAACAAGGTCAATGTTGGTGTGGGTGCTTATCGTGATGATCAAGGGAAGCCAGTGGTTCTTGAAATTGTGCATGAGGTTGAACGTCGTATTTTGGGAAAAGAAAACATGGAATATCTACCCATGGGAGGGAGTGTGAAATGGTTGAAGAATCTATCAAACTTGCATATGGAGAAAACGTAGATGTCTTGAAAGATAAGTGTGTCGCAGTTGTCCAAGCCCTATCTGGCACTGGTGCTTGCTGTCTTTTTGCAGCAGTTGTCCAAGCTCTATCTGGCACTAGTGCTTGTCGTCTTTTTGCAGAGTTTCAAAAGCAAGGCTGCAGTTGGAACCGCCACTAGAATTACAGTATTACTGTTATGACAATGCACCTGTCTATAAGGCTTTATGGCGGGAGTTCAGAGAATGTGTGTATGTAGAGGTCGACTCCCCCGGAAATAGTGGAACCTTCTGCATCCTGATCTGATTAGAACGCGTTTGAAAAGGACTACGTTGACATGAAGTTCTACGTAATAATCAGCAAAATATTTTCATCAGGCAACTTATCGTGGGATTTTGGAGAGCAGGAACTCACCTTCAACATCTGGACTCGGAGAAACGAAGAGACGCATCTAGACTTATTCGCCCATACGTCGTTGCAAAGTGAGACTAATGAAAAGAGCAATTCAAACAATGTAGCTGACGCCATTCATTTTCGCTAAGATTTCTAGCAACGTCCGAGTGTTTAGATATGGAAAGGGGCAATGATGAGTATTAATAGATCCCTTCCAGGATGTGTTGGCCTCTTCATAGGTCTCACACAACTCTTGCAACAGTTCTTGTGATTGGATATGCTATGACACAACTTTTCCCGTCAACAGGTGAATATTTAGCTCTAGTTCCTGGAAAGACCATCCCTTTTGCATGGAATCTCATAACTATAGAATATTTAGAGAAATCACTTTTTGGGTTGATCCTAAGCATAATCGACCTCCTTTTTAGTGGGCAGTTGCTAGAGCCTATATGGGATCCGAGAGAGTTCTTGAGATTTATTGCTATTGTCAACATTGTCACTTCAATCAGTGTGTTCAACACTACTATATTTTTGTATTACGTTAGGTGGAAAGAGATTTTCCTGTACACACCACTTTCTGGCTTCCATGGAGTCTTGTCATGGTTCTTTGTTGGTGTAAAAAAAATCATGTTTGATCAAGAAATTACCATTCTTTTTGTTTTGAAGCTGCATGCCAAGTGGCTACCGTCCCTTCTGTTTTTGGTGTCAAAAATCATAAGCATTTTGGCAACAGATTCCACATCATATCTGCCTTTTATAATTTTTGGCACTTATGACAGCTGGCGAATAAAGTTTAAGCAACGGGTTTTCTTCAGGCCACGAGACAACTACCAATCTATTAACCTAGGCAGTATTCTTGCTCACCACGTAATAAATTCCTCATTGTTTGGGATGCGTGTACAGATGACCAAGTAGTGAATTTGATGAACATGTTGTTTACAATTGTCATATTTAGTTGGACATAAAGGAGAAAGGCGGCATAGGATACATTTCTCATCACATGGAAGTTGTGTTTGAAGAGCTTATTAAGGAGGGAATGATTGAGAAAATGGATTCGTTCAACCTGCCAGTCTTCTTCTTAATATTATAGCGATGGAAACTGCCAAATGTTAGGATTATGTGCACAATCGAACTAATCATCTTGGAGCCTTTCTTGTTCGCAAACGACATAAAGCATTTTCTGATGTGAGATTATAGATACCAGGATTGGATTCTTCTGTCAGGGTTTTCTGTAAGGTGTAAGGAATGTTGTTTTGCAGATTCGGAGGTTGCTCACAGCATGCAAGGTCAATTTACATCATACACGGCTAGGTCTCCATTGACACACTTTCTATTTGTCGAATCGGACCTATCCTTTGATGTACAACTCAATGTATTGGTATTATGTTTCAGCTGTGCGTTTTTAAGAATTTATTTGTTATTTTAATTTCAGGTCATGCAAGGAAACAGGTGTTCACTTTGAGTGGCAAATGGACCAATTTGGCGTACTGAGACGATAATTTTTTTCATAACATCTATATGTTCTTGGAATTTCTGATTAATGTGTTTTTGCAGGCATTGTATTTCAGAATCGACTGTTGTGTTTGCTTACTGGTTGTCACAGAGACTTGTATGCCCTAACTATTCATGATTATGCAGAGAGAAAAAAAACAATGGAGTAGCTTGACTAATTTCTTGGGTAAATTTGACAAGCAGCATATTTAATATTCCATGACTTTAGTGACAATTCTCAACAACTGGTTATTATGCACATGGGAAGATTTGATACAGCCAAGACAAATAAGTATGCAAGGGAAACAGGTATAAAAACACAGTCTATTTCTTTGATTTGTTGCATTTGCACTTATTTCTGCATGATATATTTTTCGCAAATCTCACAGTTTTTATGCAGGATTAGTGCTAAAGATTTTTCAGGTTTGAAGACAATCAAATTTTATGCCGAAGTGATATTTTTCAGAAAAACATGTTTGCTAGACAGCTTGAAGGAGTTGTTACTCATCAGAAACATTTTCCTGATACACAACAACTTTTTGTGCATTTTGATATTTGTTGTTACACAACGACCATGCTGATACACCATGTCGCGATACCCATATTTCTGCATTTTGCCCAATTTCATGTTGTGACACTATCCCATTTCTCCTTCAAAGTTGATTAATCATCCTGGTGTTGAAGCCATCTCCCATTGCCTTAACCTTCATGATTTCACACGCCTATCTTTCTGAGATGCATACATCATTTCCTTTATCTTTTTCAGTTCATTTTTGTCTTTCCAGTTTTCCTTCTGAATAAAACAAACTCCCTTTCCATGATTACATTTCCTTGCCATAAACCATGTTGCAACTGAAATCTTTACATCTATAGTCCTACCAATATTTTTATAAACTCATGTTGACTGATGTGGGATTCCTTAAGGCCCACCTTTAACAGTCTTGCCCCATCGACCTCGACACCTTATCTCGGATATAGACTAGAGTTCATTTTGAGTACCTTGAGGCTTGCATGCCTTAATGGCAAGCTCTCTCGCTAGCAATCATGGGAATACATCAATGTCCCTTGATCGTTAGATCTTGCAAGTGGATCGACATCATCCCATCTATTCGCACTTTGCAAGATGTACTCGGGTACCTTGACACTCATTGACATCACTAGTGAGTTTGTCTTGCATTGGTTAATGACATTCATCAATGGTCGGTAATCCAATGATTTCTCTTCATGCTCGACATCGACACATTCATTCGCATGATGAGAATTGTACCATCGGTTTTGTAGCGGGTGAAGACTATACACTTGTTCATAATCCCCTCAACAGTTGCAACAGTTTGATTTCAGATCTATGACAGTACCACAGTTCCATATTCTCTGCCTTCCACATTTTTCATGATTCAGCAGTAGTTCATATTCGTTCACTTCCCATGATCCAGTTACAACAGCAGCAGCATTAGCAATTCCATTTTCCTGATATTGCAGCAATGACACCTTCCATCTTCCATCATTCACAGTCAGATATTCTTTGCTCCAGCAGTTACAGCAATTGCAGCTACAGCACCAGTCACATTTTCTTGATCCAGCAGCCGCAATAGCTACATCTACTTTTTGGGTAAGTGGAGGTATGTTCTTTTCTAAGCTTTAATCACACAATTCATCATATGCTTACTTGAATATTTTGGAAAATTTCCTCGCCATGCTCTCTTTCCTTCCATAACCTACACTAAGTTGCATGAGGATATGCAACCACTTCAGTTGGGGAGGGGGCGGAGGACTATCTCACCACATATTCATTACCATTATTCCATTTTACCATCTCATCATTCCATTTATGATTCACTAACATTTATTTTCCAATGACACTTTGTTGCATTTCGATTGTTATACATATTGGCATGATTCCTAAAGATAAAAGAAAAGGCTTTATTATACACAATGATGTTTTCTTATGCACATTGATAGCTTATTATTTCCAGTGAGTATATGACTAAATTATTGCGACAAGAAAATCAATAAGTGAAATGAATGTTGTTAACACAAGAACCAACATTCTTTGTATTCATGGTTGTCACACAAGAACCAACCATAAGAAAATGTAAGTTGTTACTCATGTATTTCACATGTTGTTACTCTTGTATTTCATACCCTGGAAACATTCATTCTTAAAAGGACATCATCAATCAAAGCCATAGTTTGAATGCCAAAAGTTCTTAAGAAAATCCATGCATGGTTGCATGAGGACATGCAACAAGTTGAGTTGGGGGGCATGTTGGACCTCAGAAATTTCGTATTTTCATCCACCTTTTCCTTCACTATTCCTTACATTTCATCGTCCCCTTAACCTTTTATCATACCATTTCCATACATACATTTGGGTTTCACCTTATTATTTTCCACTTTATTCATTTTAGTATTATAAGTGAATTTATGATTAAATATTAGAAAAATTGCATATTTTCATTATATATCAAGGTTGGATGAGTTTGATAATGTGTGCAGGCATATTTGAAGATTTCAACAAAGTCAAATATAACCACCTAGCCTTAAATTCGAATTTCATCTTCAAGCTTTGAAGATTTGAAGAATATTTGGGACAATCATTCAAGCATATTCAAATGAGAAGATCATGGAGATTTTGATAGGATATCTTATCCAAGATATGAGTGGAGGATTTGAAGGAATAAGTTGAGAGAATAGTGCATCTGTAATTATGACACTCTTCAAGACTTTCATGTATATAAGAGAGTGTTCTCTCTTCATGAGGATAATCATGTTATTCATAATTTGGGAGATGTTATTCATAGTGGTCATGTAATTCATAATTTGGTCTTGTAATTAGGAGAAGGGGATTCTTAGCTTTGTTATTCTTTCATGCTTTGTCATTTGACTCTTGTAATATAATTTGAGATTGGTTTATTGAGTGAGCTCACATATGTCATTTTTCGTTCAACTCTTCACACATTGTATTGTTTTTCCCTTATGCAATTTCCTGCTTTCCTAGTTAGTCTTTCGATGCTTTCCTAGATTAATTTCATTTCAGCAATTTAGATTAGATTACTTCTACTTCAGTCATGCATATAGTGTGTGTGTGCTTCGTAAGCCTACAAACCTCGGATTGAAAAATTAAATAGTTGGGTAAATACTACAACAGAATTAAATAACAATATTTCCGCATAACAATCGTATGTCCTCCAAATCCGATGGTCCTTATTCATTTCATATTTTTGTCTCTCCGGGATTCGGGTTTTTCAAATCTCAAATTGTCAATTCTTCCGAAGTGAGATTCTCCGAACAATAACCTCCTCTCATCTTTGAACCTGAACTAAATGTTATTCGTCGATCATGTTCTCAGATCGATGGCTCGATCTATCTACGGTGTTGTTTTTCTAGCTTATCTTGGCCTTCCACTTAGAATGATCCAACCGTTGATGGAAATTCACATAAATGAGATCTCGGATCTTTTACCTCGCTTATCCTATCCTTCCACTCGAAAATGATCCAACGATCGTGAAGACTCTCGAAGAAGATCAACGTGCAAGGATGGTTGTGGAACCACAACTTGCGAGTGGTTTAACTCGTCACCCGATCTCCGCAATTTGAAGTTGGGCATTGTTGTTGAGTTAACCACAATCGTCGATCTTCGAAGCTATAAGATCTGATGGTACTGACTAATTGCGGGATTGAAACTAGCACGATATTTAATTTTCCTTTCAATCTCCGCAATCTATCCATGTCGTTGATCTGGCGATTGCACATCAGACAGTGACAACTCCATCCGACTTAATCTGATTGTTTGTTGGATCAACCACAGTCATTGATATTCGAGTCTATGAGATCTGATGATCTAGACCCATTACGGGATTGGAACTAGCGAGTCATTTAATTCTCCTTCCGATCTCCACAACCTATCCCTGTCGTTGATCTGGCAATTGCACATCCAACGGTCATGACTTAATCC
>SNQJ01S0000074.1:66755-92547 GCA_010110895.2 Picea sitchensis | reverse complement strand
AGTGACAACTCCATCCGACTTAATCTGATTGTTTGTTGGATCAACCACAGTCATTGATATTCGAGTCTATGAGATCTGATGATCTAGACCCATTACGGGATTGGAACTAGCGAGTCATTTAATTCTCCTTCCGATCTCCACAATCTATCCCTGTCGTTGATCTGGCAATTGCACATCCAACGGTCATGACTTAATCCGACTTAATCTGTTCGTTTGTTGGATCAACTGCAGTCGACGATATTCGAGTCTATGAGATCTGACGATCTAGACCAATTGCGGGATTGGAACTAGCGAGTCATTTAATTCTCCTTCCGATCTCTGAAGTCCATCCCTATCGTTGATATGGCTTGCAGAACCAACGGTCACGATCCTCCAACGGTCCTCAAGCCCACGGTCACTCATATGATCGACGTCCATAATATTTAGACGATCAACACGATCAATTTTTTGATCAGACGACTGATGAGACTTCTCACCCTAAGCTTACGTTTTTCCTTCAGAGTTTTGATCTCTGCATATTGTTCGCTCCTCCTGAGCTTACGCTTTTGATTCCGAGCTTTGATCTCTACATATTGTTCGCTCCTCTTCCTCAGATATCGCTTCCTTCCGAGCTCTTTGATCTCTGCATACTGTTCGCTCCTCCTCCCGAGCTTACGCTTCATGTTTTTGCATGTTGTTTGACATTTTCTATTAACTGATACACTGTTGACATCAATGACAACATCATTTATGGTAAATCACAATGATAATTCATCATAACAACAAATCATCACATCGACTGTTGACATCAATGACAATATGTCCAACAAAAGTTCGGATTTTTGGCCCTAGGGTTTCCAAAGTTTCTGCAAATTTCGATTTTTGAGGTTGATGCAGCTCGTTGGGGTATTTTTGCAGCTCGTTGGGATTATTTTGACTCTCTAGGGCTTCTTGTTGGCGGTAATAAGTCCAACAAACCTCCTAGAGACTTCCTCTTGAAAAACGTTAGGTTTTCTACAGGTAGGGTTTCTAGCCTAGTTGTTAGGGTTTGTGAAGAATCTGCAAGCCATGAGGAACAAAACTTTGGTGGAAGATAGGCTTGATGGATCAAGCAACTTCATCTCTTGGAAGTCAAGATTACACATCACTCTAGAAGAGAGTGACCTATTGAAATTGATAGAAGGAACTCTACCAGCAACAACAACTGATGAAGAGAGGGTTGAATGGAAGACAGATGATGTCAAAGGTAGGAAGATAATCATCTACTCAGTAAGAGATCATCTATTACCTCGCATTTCTACCTTGAAGACATCTTATCAAATGTATGATGCATTGAAGAAAATGTTCAAGAGCAACAACACTAACAGAGCTCTTACATTGAAACACCAACTTCAAAATCTCAAGATGACGAAAGATGACATCATTGCTACCTTCTTCATGAAGATTTCAGAGATCAAAGATCAGTTAGGTGTCATTGGAGAAATCATAACAGACATAGAGCTTGTCATGATTACTCTCAATGCTCTTCCAAGCGATTGGGAACCATTCATTCAAAGTATCAGTGGAAGAGCAGAATTACCCTAGTTTGATCGTTTATGGGCAGACTGCACTCAGGGGGGAACTAGACTTATAGCTAGAGGCGTGCAGGACTCACATCATGATGACAATCAAACCCTTGCTTCTCATGCAAAGAAAGACAGAAGAAAAATAAGTTTCAGCAAATCATTCAATGACAAGAAAACTTCAACAGTTCCAGGTCATGAACAAAGAAAAGACACATCAAAGATTCAATATTTCAGATGTGACAAGTATGGACACATTGCGAGAAATTGTCCTACCAGGAAGAAAGGAAGACAACATGCCTCCATTGTCAATGTTGATTCAGAACCGCCATAGAGGGATGAAGGCATAAAAGATGAAGCACTCTTCTTCATTTCAGCACTCTCAGGTATGGTTCCTACCGATAGTGATATTTGGTCGATTGACAGTGGTGCTTCCAGACACATGATTGGATATAGAGAACATCTCACTGATCTTGTAGAGAAAGAATCTCATCTGCATGTTGTACTTATGATAATGTCAAATATATTGTGAAGGGAGTTGGATCTTCTTCTTTCCAACTAGATTCTGACATACCACTTCAATTAAGTGAGGTACTATACGTACTTGGAATGAAAATGAACCTTGTCTTTGTTTCTTCCTTAGAGGATAAAGGCTACAAGGATATTTTCTCTTAAGGAAAATTTCTTGCATGGCACAAGAACTCACGCATGGATTATGCTCGGGTTATTGGTGTTCGAGAAAACAACTTGTACAGATTGACTATCAAACCAGTCCAAGCCTTGTTGCATGATACTATCAGCTTGAGCGAGCTATGACATAGGAGACTTGCTCATTTACATTATAGAGCCCTTCTTGCCCTGGGGAAGATGGTGACAGGCCTTCCAGAGATACATATTGAGCATGATGGCATTTGCAGAGGTTGTGCTCTTGGAAAGAATGTCAAGGGGTCCTTCCCGAGCAGTGACAGTAGATCCAAGGGGATCTTGGACTTGATACATACAGATGTTTGTGGACCTATGTTTGTTGCTTCCTTGAGGAGATACTTATACTATGTGATCTTCATCGATGATCACTCTCGGAAGACGTGGATCTACTTCTTGAAGACCAAGGATGGAGTCCTTGCGAGACTTCAAGAGTTTAAAGCTCAAGTTGAGAACCTGACTGGGGGAAAGATCAAAGTGTTGATATCAGATAATGGAGAGAGTACACCTCCATGGATTTCTGATTTCTATATTGAGGCAGGTATCAAGAGGGAGTACACCATTCCTTATAACCCTCAACAAAATGGGGTTGAAGAGAGGAAGAAAAGATCCATTGTTGAGGACACCAAAGCGATGATACATGATCATAATCTACCTATGATATTGTGGGCAGAGGCATCCATGACAGTTGTGTACGTTCAGAAAAGGAGTCCTCATAATATTTTGAAGAACATGACTCTCAAAGAAGCTTTCACCGGAGTGAAGCCTGAGGTTGCACACTTCAGGATATTTGGGTGTCAAGTATACATTCATGTACCCAAGGAAAAGAGGACAAAGCTAGAACCTTCAGGCAGAAAGGGTACATTTGTGGAGTATAGTGAATCTTCGAAGGCATACCAGATCTACATCCCTGGTCAGAGACAAATCGAGGCTAGCAGAGATGTCAACATTGAAGAAGAGATAGCCTTCTGAAGATCCAGAGAATCTCATATAGAGATTGACAGCGAGAAGAAAGAAGAGACAGTACCTTCTCCCCCTTCAACAGTTCAGAGGGAGACAGTTATTGATCCAGTTGATCTTGTAGCTCCAGTTGATGTTCCCAAAGACATTGCAGTAGGAAAGAAGAGGCTTGCATGGGCTCAACTGACTCTGCAAGGGGCAGAGGGACATGCATCTCCTCACAGTACATTCTGAGAGAGCAAGAGACCACAGAGATTTTCGAGCTGTGTTTCAGCTATGAGCCACGTCATTGATACTGATCCTTCTTGTCATGGAGAAGCAGCAGGTCAACAGGTTTGGCAAGATGCCATGACCAAAGAGTATCAATCCACCATGAAGAATGATGTGTGGGATATTGTTTCGAGACCGAAAAGGAAGTCTGTAGTGACTTCCAAGTGGATATATAAGATCAAACATGTAGTTTATGGAAGTGTCAAGAAGTACAAAGTGAGATTTGTGGCTAGAGGATTCTCTCAAGTGGAGGGAATAGATTATGAAGAGACATTTGCTCATGTTGCCCGATACACTTCCATCCATATGATTATTTCCCTTGTTGCATCCATGGGTTGGAGACTACATCAGATGGATGTGAAGATAGTCTTTCTCAATGGAGAGATTGAGGAAAAATTTTACATCGAGCAGCCAGATGGATTCGTGATACATGAGGAGTCTCATGTGTGCAGGTTGAAGAAAGCCATGTATGGACTAAAGCAAGCATCTCGTGCATGGTATGAGAAGATTGATGGATACTTGATGAGTTTGGGCTTCAGCAAGAGTGTTGTTGATCCCAACCTATACTACAACATTGTTGGTGACGAGTACCTGATTTTGGTCCTATATGTTGATGACTTCTTTCTCACCAACTCAGAAAGTCTTATTGTTGAATGCAAGCGTGCATTGGCATCTGAATTCGAGATTAAGGACCTTAGTATGATGCACTACTTCTTGGGGCTAGAAGTGTGGCAGAGGACGGATGAGATTCTGTTGAGTGAGGGGTAATACACAATTGAAATATTGAAGAAATTTGGGATGATAGACTGCAAACCCATGGCTACACCGATGGTGATGAATCTGAAGAAACTGAGCGAGATTTCTTTCGATTCAGGCGAGATTGATCCACCTCTTTACAGACAATTGATTGGATCATTGATGTATCTAGTTAACACCAGACCTAATATATGCTATGCAGTGAGTACTTAGACAATTTATGAGTCAGTCGAGACAGACACATTGAATAGCAGTGAAGCATGTGTTGAGATATTTACAAGGCACAGTTGGTTATGGACTGAGATATGCCTCATGTGTAGACATGAGATTGCAAGGATATGCTTATGCAGATTGGGCAGGAAGCGCAGTGGACCGGAAGATTACCTATGGTTGTTGTTTTACTTTGGGATCTGCCATGGTTTCCTGGTGCAGTAGGAAACAGAGTTATGTGGCTTTGAGTACCACACAAGCAAAGTAGATTGCATTATGTGTGGCAGTCTGTGAAGCAGTGTGGCTTTGCAAGCTCCTTGCAGACTTATTTGGACATGATATGGATTCCAACGTTATAACCAGAGCAGTGAGAAGCTCTCAGAGAATCATCTATTTCACAATAAATCGAAACACATCGAGATCAAATACCATTACATCATAAATATGGTGTAAAGGAAAGCAGTACATGAGCAGTGACTTTCTACACCACGAGCGAGTTGCAGATGTCTTCACCAAATTGCTTGCCAGGATGAAGTTCGAGTACTTCCGTGAGAGACTTGCCCTGGTGGAGAATGTCTCCCTAGCTAAGAGAGAGCGTTGATGATTTCAGCTTCATGAGACATTCTCCAGATCGTACTCCTCTAGATTGAGTTGAGATGATCTGTGAGAATGCCTATGTGATAGGTGAGTCATACTCCTCTTGACTGAGTTGAGATGACTTGAGATGGTCTCCTGGCATACCCCTATGGACTTAGTTGAGTCGACTTGAGATGGCTCTCCAATTCATACTCCTATGGATTTAGTTGAATTGATATGTTTGAGAGTGACGTCCCTTGTGGTTGAGCACATGTGGACTTGTCCCTAGTGGCAAAGCACTAGGGGATGTGTGAGAGACCCCTTGCTATATTGTCAAAGAGTAAGACTATTGTAAAACCCTAATTTGTATTGTGAAGGGTACAAGTCGACCCTATTGTGTAGAGACAATTAATATTATGTAAAAGACTAATTGTATTATTGAGTTGTACAAGTCAGCTCTATTGTGCCAATAAACATGTATATTCATTGAGTTAGGTCATGTATATATTAGTGAATGATCCCCATTGTGGATCATTCATCTCATTCACTCAACACATTACTTGGAGAGCTATAATTTGGTGTGCACTTCTTATGTGCTATCTTTATTGGTCATAGAGCACCCTATTGTGTGCATTATGGTTTTGTCTTGAGGGCCACCTTTGTTGGCATCAGTATTTTTGGTGGATAGGGTTTCTTCTCTTGACAATACAGCAAAGGGTTGTTGGGTTTTTCCCTTGTTTGAGAAGGGATTTCCCAGGATAACTTATTGTGTCTTGTGCATGGTTATTCTTCTCATGATCTTGGTTTACTGCAGCTATTGTATTACTGCATTGTTTATGGTTCAAGTTCATGCTAAATTGAAAAGAAACTACATGTGCTTGAGCCACTATTAAAAATTCAACATTTGTAGGTAGGATGCTTATGCAGACGTATCCTACATTGTTTTGGAATCCTTGTGTTGCACATTGTATAAATTTGATTTTAAAGGATATGGGAAAAAATCCTTATAGCAGAGATATTATTGAATCGGCTAGGAGCATCACAAAATTCATATATAATCATGCATTTGTGCTTAGCTTGATGAGAAGATTCAAAAATTACAGGGATTTGGTGTGTCCTACAATCATGCACTTTGCCACTAGCTTCATATCTCTTCGATCTCTCTTGGCTTGTATGTGGGAGTTGAAGAGAATGTTCCTTTCAGATGAGTGGCATGGTTTATCATTTAGCCATAAACTGGAGGGGAGGCCATATGCAGAGTAGTGTCATACCAAGAGTGCTTCTAGGCGAGAGTGGATGAGGTAGTTTCCATTAGTGAACCTTTGGTAAAGGTTCTTCAGTTGGTTGATGGAGACCAGCCCGCAATGGGCTACTTGTATGAGGCCATGGATAGGGCCAAAGAAGTCGTTCGTGCATATTATGATAAAAAGGGAGATGATGGATTTGAGAAACAACTACAGATACGGAGAGTGATTTATGAGCGATGGAACAATACACTTCATTGCCCGATTATCTTGATTTATGAGCAATGGAACAATACACTTCATTGCCCGATTATCTTACTCATGTGGCTTTAGATTTGATGTTGAGGTTATGGATGGGTTATTCACATGTGTTTAGAGGATGGTGTCGGGTCAACAAGAACATGTGGAGATTTCCAAAAAAATGGAAATATATAGAATGTCTGGTGGGACTTTTGGCTTTGACATGGATATTCATGATAGAAAGACCAAAATGCCAAGTAAGCTTCATTAAATTTCAAATTTCGATGTCTCTTCTTAGTTCTTGTTACTTTCTTTCAATTTTTAACTTCAAATTTCAATGTCTTTTCTTATGTTTCTCTTATTTGTTGTAGATGTTTGGTGGACAAGTTATGGTGCTAGAGTACCCCATCTACAAAAACTTGTCATTCGAGTGCTTATCCAAACATGTAGCTCTTTAGGATGCCAGCACCACTGGAGTGCATTTGAGAAAATACACACCAAGAAACGCAACATGTTAAAAATTTTCAAATTAAATTTTTAATTCATTATAAATTATAAATTATTATTTTATGCTATGTCACCCCCTAGAGTCTAGAATATGTATTATAATTATTAATTTATAATTTATGACCTTCATATTGATTGGAATCACAGTGCCTCAATGACATGGTATATGTCTACTGCAATCTCTGATTGTGGGTGAGGCAAATTCAGAAAACACCTGATGTGGACGCCATTTCGTTGGATGGGATTGACACCACTACTGCATGGAGGGTTGAGACCGAGAGGTCTATCATGGAATCGATGCCTTTTTGGTTAGAGGAGGAGGCAGAGGGGGCAATAGCAGAGGAGAGGTAGAGGATGAGGATGTTACAGGGCAAAGTCAACAAACACTTTTAGAGTAAGTGATTATTGACATGAAGAGTGCGCCAACACCACCATCTTCGAAGGCTCCAATAGAGGGAGTTGTACTTGGCAGTAACACCAAAGTCTAGCTCGTGCTTCTTCTACAGGACATCAAATTCCAATGCCAACCCCAGGGCCTTCTTCCTCTAAAGGAAAATCCATTTCTAGAGCCATCATATTTTCCCATAAAAGGGGCAGAGGGAATCATTTGTTTATTTATCTGATTTCATTGTATATGATTCATGATGATGAGATACATTTCTCATTTATTATATTTTTTGATGACATTTTGAGGCTTTAGACTCGGGACATGATTAAGTGTTGATCTGTAATATATTCAAGTTTACTAGACAATGTATACATTTTATATATCAGTTCTCTTTTCATATTTACTTGGAAGTGCATTTATTTGAAGTTGTTGATGCTTTAGTTACTTAAAATTTTGAAAAAAAAAATGAATATTTTTGTATTTTTTTCATTCTTACAATATTTTTCGATATTTTCCCCGATGTTGCCGATATTTTCGTTTTCGGACCCTCGACAATATTTTTGTTTTCGGACCCGATGTTGGTAACACTGATAATGATAGGGAAAACAATCTAACCATTCACAATTATATGATCATTATTTCATAGATCATAGGATTGATTGGTTCATCAAATATTTTTACAATGGCCCTCTACCCTCTTGTCTTACTAGGGTGGATTGGATCCTCACAGTTCCCTATATCCTCTCTTAATCTCCTACAAGAATATCCTATAAAAAGAAATATAGAAATCATTATTTCCTTTGCTAGATAGATCTCATTCTTCTTTCCTTCCATTGTAGGTAGTTGGTATGCCTCCCTGGGGCATCCTCTCTGAAGGCCTATCATGTAGATATGGAAAAATGATTTTTTTCTTATTTTATCAGTTTTGAGGATATTTATTAGTATTAACAAGATATTGTTTTGGGTTTATTAATTCACATTGACATCAACTATGACATATGGATGGTCTATGAAGTAGTACACGCACTAAAATCTTTGCTAATTTGAAAATTGGGTTTGGATTTCAAGTCCCCAAGTTGATGTGATAGTACCCTCCCTCCCACCAGAACTAACATCACATAGAGGTGCATGTGTACTTTATGGGTCCCCCTTAAGGTCATTGTCTTTGCAATGTGTTGTTTAGATGCAAGCTCACTGAGCCAAAGTGGCATACCTCTTGTTGAGGATTTTGTTCCACATTAATTTAACTACTTACAAACTTGTGACAGAATTTACGTCCTCGTGTATATGAATAATACGAATAATACATTAGTAATATGCTTACCACTAAAATCTCTTTATGAAAATGGTATATCTAAAAATCTGTTTTTCAAACATATGAAATATTTCCTTTATGAAAGTGGTATATCTAAAAATCTGTTTTTGCAAAAATATGAAATATTTCGACGTCTTGAATTTCTTTCTTATCCAAATAGCGTCAACAATCATCTTGAACATCCTCGTAAGTTTACACTCGTTATATGATTCACTATAACTAGCTCAAAGAATTTATACATGTTAAGGCTTCTTATTTCAAAGTGCTTTCATCACTTTGGGAAATTGGGAGTTAGTTTCCATCACGTTCGCAAGATTACCCAGTTCCCAATTTTGGCCATGTGCCTCATAATTCACATCCCTGAAAAAGCCATATCTACCCTCTCAACGAAACAAAATCAGTAAAACCAAAACCATCACAAAGAAAATACAAGAGCTAAAAAGAGTGCAAAACAGTGAATAGGAAAAGCTTTCCAAATCCTCAATATTTAGGTCACACTGTGTTTTCAAACTTTATTGGCATTATAGACTAAAATATGACATTAAAAAACAGACATTCTCTTAAGATTCTTCATTTATATAATGATTCTACAAAAATTGTATTATTCACACTTCGATTACAAAAGTGTGTAGTGGTTCATTTTTCAAGTCCTTTACATATTGAAATTTACTGTGATCCTGCTTCAAAATGAAGACCATTGACCCTTTAATATTACAATGTACCCCGTAGTCTGCAAATGCCCAAGATTGGAACCTTTAAGAGTCTAAAAGGTAAGCAAAAGTTCCACAAAGTTGAAAAATATACGATAGATGCGGGTACATTTTGGGCCTATAAAGAAAAATCAAATCACATCCCAAGCGTCTGATAAAATGAAAGAAAATAAAATGATGAGCCCTTGCGGCATAGGTGCATTTTACCACTAACTGCTTTGAAAACTTGGTTATAAAAAATGCCATCCAAGCTAGTAGATGCCTCATAATTTGCAATCAAATATGCATGGACTACGTTAAAGATTGTATGACAACTTCAATTAGGGATACTTCAAAACTATGTTCGGGCTTATATATTACATACGTTTTCAAGTTAAATGTAACAACAGTTACAATGCAGTGTACACCCACAGACATGGTCATTACTAATTAGTAATAAAATATAAACCAACCAATAAAAGTACTTACGAAAAAACATAAAGATGGCCGGTTTTAACCTACATGATTCCTAAGATTTAATCCATTCACAAATGTATCTTTAATCAGGATGTCATTATCACAAATTAAGAGAGATATTCGAACACACTAAAAAATAAAAACAGTAATTTTTTCTCCTTGACGCTAATTGCTTCTGCTAGCCAGCATTTTTGGATATCCTTGCCTTCACTGCTTCTGCTTCGTCAAGATTCAGGCCTTTCTGAATTCGAGTCTTAATAGCATTTTCCTATATAAAGTTTCAAACATGCAATTAGCTAGATTGTAAACACCTATTGAAGTTTAGAAAGAAATCTCTCTTGTTAATTTGGACTGGAATGAATAAATGCATGTTTCAGAATGAGATATATAATTACCTGGTTAAGACACTCTAGCAAATGGCATGCACCATACATTAACAAGATCTCAAGTGCTCAAGAATGAGGGATTACTGGAACTCTATTTTTTTGCATGTATAACAACTTAAGTTTGAGCCCCTAGGGATAGCCGGGTTGGTTCAACCCTTTCTGCTAAGGAAAAATGCCCAGGGAGGTCACAAGATCCATTCCTGCCGAATCTTGCAGGGTCAGTTAATAGCACCCTTCATCCGGATACCCTAGGGAAGAGGACGAAATCCATGGGGTGTTGGCAAGGTACCAGCATCCTCATTCTGAATGCTGAAGTGCAATAGGGTGAGGGGAATTATTTCTCAATGAATAAACAAATTAAGTCCACAAAATCGTAAATAAAAAAGTGAGTAATGTTGGAAAAATAGGAAGGGCACACAAAAAAATTCAAATGTAGTGAAAATAAAACCACAGGCAAAGGGGTACATGAGCAAGGCCTCAAATCTTGAATATGAGGCATTATTAAACCTCTACCTTTTCATGTATAACCAATGATTTAGGGACCATATTGTGGAAAAGATGAATTAATGTGGAGAACATCATAAATGCTTAAGGTCTAAACAAGTTTTTGACATCATGATGAAGGATAAGCTACATACGAAATCATGAAAACAATTAGTTCTCCATGGTGGAAGAGGTTTTAGATCATAGAAATTGACCCACAAACAGAAATTAATAGATGCACAAGTAGAGATTTTAAATTGTTGTATTTATAGTAATTGGTAAAAATTTTGATGAAAAACAAAGAGGATTATTAAATTAAGAAGGTGCCTTCTTATCTAGACAATAAGAATGTCAGTGAACCCCGCTAAGGTGTGTACGACATCATAGCTCCACACCAACTAAGCCTATATTAGGGCAATTTTGCTAAAGAAGTGTATATCATTAAAGGTCTCCAAACTACATCAATTTATAGTATATATACCCTCGTATTTTCTCACTTCACCACCAATGCATCATTTCCAAATCACATGGTAGCTATTACTATTCGATCCTTGACATGTGTGCATCAGTAATGGAAATGAACTTAAGGAGAAGGTTTGTGTTGCATCCAAAAGGTTTATTAGTAGTACTATTGTTTATTTTCTAGTGGAATTCTGGGTTTTAGAGGTAATCAACCCCCAAATTTGGTTGCAGTGGCCTACATTCCAGCAAATACCAAAAGAAGAAGGGAAACGATTAACACATCTGAAGGGAAACGATTTGTACCATAGGTCTAAAATTGAATAACGACCTGCATTAAGAGGGAAATTCCATAATTTCCGCAAAAGAAAGTTATATAAGTCTCAATTGAACATTTATACAGGCATATTTAGTAAATAGGAGCAAAAACTAGTATTTTGTGGTCTGCGTCACATCTAGAAGTTTTCTACGACTTGTTCAATTTCAATGATTAATTTAGAGGCCAGACTGCAGCAAGGGCAATGTAATGTACGTATATATCAGAAACAGAGAATTAAGAGCAATTATATGAGGAAATTCAGAATGAAGAAAAGTTTTCTACGACTTGTTCAATTTCAATGATTAATTTAGAGGCCAGACTGCAGCAAGGGCAATGTAATGTACGTATATATCAGAAACAGAGAATTAAGAGCAATTATATGAGGAAATTCAGAATGAAGAAAGTAGTGAAACAAAAAGAGAGCATTGAACCTTCTAAATAGGAATCCCTTTATTGATATTCCAAAAGGTGAGCAATGTTTTCCTATGCCTTTGAGGGTCAACCTCCAAATGAGCAGAACTCCAATAAAATAATAATTCTTCAGAAAAGAGTACATAGTTCTACCTCTATATATAGGTTCTCTCTACCAAAAACCCTAACCACTAATGGCCCCTACATTAATGACTAGGCCACATTTATTAATGAGTACCAACTACCTAGCGAGGCTTATTCAATAAGGATGGCCCTTTACATTAATTAACCACACACCAAGTACCTAGTGATCCAATCTGTAGGCGACTTGTTCAATTCGCTTGAGGATCTAATAGGGGCCATCGAACTTGTGTGCTAGCTTCTAGTGGCCATTCTCTTTGAGAAAGGTCTACTTATGGATAGGAGATGAAGAAACCCCTGATCCCATTCTTCAAAGTGGCACTCAAAGCAATGCTGATCTACCTATTGCTTCATTCAATTTTGAGCCAAGACCAAATTTTCCTTGAGTGCACTGACTCATGTCAGCTTGGGCATTAAGAGTTATGTCACTACCTAAACCTTGGATGTGCCTAGTGTTACCCCTCATTTTGCATGAGGCCTATACTAGTGAATTTTTTCACTACCCTTGTGATTTTAGAGCTTTGGATGGCTAGGGTTTTCACTTGATTCCTTGGATTGTTGATGACATGGATGATGATGTGTTAGAGGTTTTGATGGTGTATTGCTTGGTATATTTGCTTATCATAGAGATAGCATTACACTTCATCATGTGATGTTCTAGTCTCCATTCTTTGCTAGATGATTGGATATGAGGATGTATGGACCCCTTGGTGGAACACCCTAGCACTTTGGAGCTAAGTGGACATTGTATTGGCATCTCCATTTGATTACCTGCATCATGGCATAGAGTGCTTGGCATGTACTCACCTTTTCACATGTGGTTTGATACTTGGATGGTGGATGGGTATGAGCATAATTAGTGCTCCTTTTCTCCAACACCCTAGTTCTTATTGAAGACATTCACACATGGATGGGTTGCTTGTGGTCATGATTCTATGTAGACATTTTGAGGCATATGCACATTCATCATCACTTCATGCCTATGAAACATGATTCGTTGAAGCCCCCCCCGTGTCTCGAATCCCACGTGGGGACACCGATTCGACCTAATTCGTGTCCGACACAAGTTTAGGTCGTGTCCTTCACACGTGACACGACCTAAATTTGTGTCAGACACAAATTAGGATGGTGTCCCGATTTCATGACACGTGTCACAGAAATTGGAGGCCTGCACCCTCTAAAAAGCACATTTCTCACTCTTTTTGTCATTATTTTCTCAACAAGTCAAGGTGTGGGTGATTTTGGTGAGCAAGGAAGAGGGTTTTGTGCAGGTTTGAGTGCATTCCAAGTGTTGTCAAGTGGATTCTTGTGTGCAAATTATTACCGACAATGCACCTGTTTGCAAGGTTGTTGGCATGATTGTGGAAGCTAAATATCCACAAATATTTTGGACACCTTGCATTGTTCATTCTTTGAATTTAGCACTTAAATCTATTGTTGTGCAAGTGACATGGATGGGAAGTCTTATTGAGGATACATGTCATATCCACAATTTTGTACAAAACCATACCAATGCCCTCACAATCTAGAAAGCATACACACATCTATCATTGTTGAAGATTTCAGATACTTGGTTTTCCTCCTCATTCATCATGCTTAAGAGGTTGAGGGAGGTCAAGAGTGCTCTTGGGTCCATGGTTATTTCAGAGTATTGGTCTTTTTGGAGAAAGACAGATCAAGCTTCTTCAAAAAGGGTCAAGGATACAATGTTAGATGATGGTTGGTGGGAGAGGGTAGATCTTACCCTTAAGATCATGGACCCTATCATCTCTTTGTTGCGGTTTGCAGACACAGACAAGCCCATCCTAGGAGAGGTTTATGAGGGGTGGGATTCCATGATTGAGTCTGTGAAGACCGTTGTTTTAGAGCCTGAGTGCCTTGAGTATGGGGCAGCAAGAGAGACCTTATTCGCCACCATATAGAATATTCTTATCATCTGGTGGAATAAGAATTGCACACCTTTGCATTGCTTGGCTCACTCATTGAATCCCAAGTACTATACTAATGAATGACTCAATTGTGGGCCTTCACGCAGATTCCCTCCTCACATGGATGGTGAGATTTCACAGGGGAGGAAGGATGCATTTAGACGGATATTTCAGGATAGAGCATACCTTGATGAGGTGGAGGAGGGTTTCATAGAGTTTTCCACTAGCACTGGGAGATTTGGAGGCTATGATGTGCTCAGAGACAAGGAGGCTAAGAAGCCCTATGCTTGGTGGGTAACTCATGGGGCAACATGCCCTCTTATACAACAGTTAGCAATGAGGCTCCTCTCTTAGGTTACTTCATCCTCTTATTGCGAGAGGAATTGGAGGGAATTTGCATAGTTTGAAGAAGAGCAGGCTTGAGCAGTCCATGGCAAAGACAATGGTGTATGTGCACAGCAATTTCCATCTTATTTACAGGCAGAGAGAAGAGTGGATGAAGGGAAAGACAAAGATGTGGGATGTGTTTCCTGATGATATAGGTTTAGACAACAGTGTTGAGTTGGCATTAGCCAACTTGGATCTCAATGATCCAGTGCTAGAGCCAATCACTTTTGATGATGGTGATCCTCTTGAGGGGTCATCCTCCACAGCAGCAGATGCACAAATTGCATTGGATATAGAGGAGGAGGAAGATGGAGAGGAGAGCAGTGGTGAGGACACTGATATTGATGATTATTTCATGGAGGACAAGTACTACTAAGTCTTGACAGTTATTCCATCTACGGTGTCGGTTCTAGTATCTACCCTATGACATATTTCTATTTTGTATTTGCATTGGCATTCTCACCTATAGTGTTAGTGACTCTGACTCGGTATTGCTATCTAGATTCTACTATCTAGTATGAATCATGATCATTGTAATACATTTTGATTTTGATGACTTAATGAGAATGTTGCAGGAGCAACTAATGGTTCTAATTTCTTGTGTGTTCAAACTTCAGTCTTTAATGTTCGTCATTTTATCATCATTGATGTTACAATGTTGAATCAGAATGTATACAGTATAAATTATAATTTATAATGAATTATGATTTAATCATTTATCATTTATGTTACATCATACATGTTTAAAGTTTTGTATCGTGTAAATCTTCTAGTTTCTAACAAAATATGAATCTTTATGTCTAAATTTCATTTTTGTATGTGTAATTTTCAAAAAAWTTTATATAATTTTTTAGATATATATATATAAACGTGTCCTCCGTGTCTTGTCGTCAAGGTCAAAATTTTACGTGTCGGACACTCGTATTTCCGTGTCCCATGTCATCGTGTCAAGTGACTTAGCTTCATGCATATTTTGATGAGGTCATCCCTCTCCTTGATGAGTTGGTTGGATTATTGGTAACTTGGCACTTGATTCATGGCTTACTTGACTCATTCTTACTTGGATCTACCACCTTACACATCTCCTCATGCATTATTGATCGACACGTGCCATCTTGGGGGATTGCTTGCACAACATGTTGAGGATGTCCACCTTGGAAGAGCCACATGTCCACTTGAGAAGGTTGCTTGTACTTATGTCTATGCATTATGGTAGAATATTTTGATGGACCACTCTTGAGGGGTGTTGGTTACTTCAATCATTGAGTGTTGCACCTTTGGAGATTACATGGCACACTTTCTCTTGCTTGTCGATGGGACATCTCACCTTGGGAGGAGTGTTTTGCACACATGTGAAGGTGTGAAGGTATAATGTTGGAGATGGTTGGGTATTATTGATGTTTTACATGTTCAGGCTTTGTACCATGGATTTATTTGCTATTTGAGGAGGATAGCCACCCTTACTCATGCCTTCATTGATGAACGTACCTCTTGGAGACCTCATAGGATGTTGACTTGGTGCATTCTTTATCAAGAACATAGCATCCACTTTAGAGGTTACATTGGACATATTCTCATGCTTATTAATGAGACGTCTCACCTTGGGAGTGTTAATTTTCCTATTCCAGCCTAGATAAATTACTTCCTAGTGAATTTCCTTGCTGAAAATTAAAGTGCAGCTCACTAAATAATGTATACTGCTGAAATAATTAACTCAAACAAATAGCAAATGCAAATTGGAAACCAATCTCACAATGACACATGCACAACAGATTTTTTCCCTTCAAATCAGCTTTTACTTAATAAATAATCCAAGCTTATAAGGGCTTTCCCAACTTGGGAAATAATCTTCCCACTAAGAAAAATACAAATATGCAACTGCAAACCTAGCAAAAAATCTAGGTTACCGAATCCGCCCCCCCTTGTCGTCGGATCCGTGGATCCACGTATCAGAACCGGATCCGGATCCGACAAGGAACCGCCAACGTGACGTTTCTATTTCAAACGGATACGGAGCCCGAAAACCGGAGACGGATCCCAAAAACCAGATACAGATCCCACCCACAGGAAACGGATCTCGATTTTTTCCTGTCCCCACCTCACGGATCCAAAAAAAAATTCATATTATTTTTAGGTTTTTGGTAGTCATTTAGGGTTTTAGTCACATTTTCTTTATATAAACATGCCCCCTACCCCACTTCCGACAAGATAAAACAATCCTTGGCTGTTAGTGAGGCTTAAAGCTTGAAGTTTGGGTCCGGTTTCAACAGTCAGCGAGTCAGGACTCACAACGTGCACTCAGCAGGGAGAAATCTTCCAACACTCAGGCGCACTCAGCAGAGAACACCGACAGTGGGAGCCGACAGTGGTCAGGCTACTACAGGTTAGTGTCTATACAATTTAGAATTAATTTTTTTTTCCAGTTTATTTAATTTAAATTTTATACATTTATCATTTTGCAATTTCAATATTGAATAAACTATTTAGTAATTTAGTATCTAGTACATACTAAATTGTAAATCCCTTTGAATTTTAGTCTATTTTTAATTTCTTTTATTTTTTATAGTAAACTGTAAACACATTTAAAGTTTTGTTTGTAATTGTTTTGATTCCCAAAACATATTACAATCATTTTGAGAATGGAATTTGTTTCCCCATCATTTCTTGACTAATAGCATACTATTTTGTCTTTTCCTTATCATCATGCTATCTTATCTGGGAGATACAATCTGTTGTCTTAGATGTATGATCACTTGCAGTATGCTATCATAACTGTCCTATCATTACCAATAAAATTATGATAACTGTAGGAATTGACCTGTATTTTATCATCTCATTTTTAATATTAGCCTTAAAAGTTAATACCTGGTGTAAAGAATGTGTCATTCCATTTTTCAGTAAAGAGACTTCTATAAAGAACCTTGTCTTTTGTGCTTTTCTCTTGATTCTTTGATTTTTATCCAAACAATTGTTGGTTACAAACTCCGTTATATGAAAGCGAAGTACCAAAAGTTTCCCTATTTTTCTGTTAGACAAATCTCAAATCAGACTTGAACGGTGTGACAGTTTGTCACACCAATCTGCTACCCATTTGTCACACCAATCTGCTACCCAGTTTGTCACAGTCATACTATATGATGCATATTGATATATGAAGTACTACTACAGTACTACTACTACAAATATATACTGCAGATATTCATATTAGAAAAGTTATTGATTAATTAAAATTTAAAATTTAATACTTTCATCTTGAAGTTCAAGAATTTACTTAATGCGACCTAGGGAACTGATTGTTGAACTGATTTTTTAGTGTTTTAACTTTTAATTCATGGTGCCAATCCTAGACAATTAGCAAATCCTTAAACTCTTTTTTAGGTTTTTAACTTTTAACTTTTCATTCAATGTCTTTATTTGCCCCCTAAACCCTAGATAATTTTTTATTTTGTAATATATGCAGTGTTGTAAACATGGAACCATCACAACAAAGTGAGGGGGTAACTAAAGACCCAAGATCTCCTCTATGGCAATATGTGGAAATTATTAGTAAAAATATCGGGGGTGGTTCATATAAGTGGAGATGTAGTGAATGCAATAAATTGCAGAATGGCTCATACACTAGGGTGAAGGGCCATCTCACTGGTTTGAATAACACAAGGGTGGCAGTATGTCCTGGTCCAGATGATGCAAATGGCAAACCTGGACAAGGTTTGAGTCCTGCAAAACTTCAGTTCTACGCATCTTTGCAAGATGTTGCTGATAGGAGATATGCGAAGGGAAAGGTCCCTATGCAAGCCTCTGCAGCTAGGCCTCCAATGCCATCTAAACCAACAGTGACAACTAATAAAAGGCCTACTCTGGGACCTCTTGAATCATCATTTAATAACCAAGGTAGAGAAGTCGTTGATGAGCATGTAGCTCGTTGCATCTATGCAAATGGGCTACCATTCAATTTGGTGCACTCTCCTTATTGGCAACAAATAATTAAAGCTGTCAATGAAGCACCAAAAGGGTACAAGAGCCCTGGTTACGAAAAAGTTTGCACCACTTTGTTGTCATCAAAAAGACAATTTGTGGATAGACAACTACAATCAATTCGGGACACATGGGATGAAACAGGGGTGTCTATTGTCTTTGATGGATGGAGAGATCAAAGAAACCGCCCTTTGATTAATGTTATTGCAATATGCCCCCAAGGGGCGATGTTTTTAAAGGCTATTGATTGCAGTGGAGTGGAGAAGGATGCAACGTTCATCTCCACAATTCTTATTGATGCAATAGAAAGTGTAGGGCCACAAAATGTTGTTCAGGTTATCATGGACAATGCACAGGTTTGTAAAGTTGCAAGCTTGATTGTGGAGGGTCGATATGATCACATCTTTTGGACTCCATGTGCAGTGCATTCATTGAACCTTATGCTTGCCAAGATTGGCAAGATTGAGTGGATCAATCAAATATATGTAGCAGCGAAGGAGATTCAAATGTTCATCACTAATCATTCGATGTCACAAGCTATTTACCGAGGTTTTGCAAAGTTGGAGCTACTTAAGGTACTCCATAATTAATTGATATTACTTCTGTTATCATTTCTTAATTTTTATAATTTAATTGTATATGATTTCTGATTTGATATTTGACTTTTCAAAACTTGTAGGTTGTTGAAACCCGTTTTGCCTCCCACACTTTAGTCATAAAGAGGCTTGTGGAGGTCAAACAAGCATTACAGGCGATGGTCATCAACCCACTTTGGGAGTCGTGGAGGACTTTCGCTTCTGATAGAGAACAAAAAATCAAGTCCATCATTCTTGATGATGAATGGTGGGACAAGGTCCAATACCTTCTACAGTTTACAGAACCAATATTGACCATGATCAGAACATTTGACACAGATATGCCTTGCTTGGGAGAAGTTTATGAAAGCATAGATAGCATGCTGGAGAGGATAAGGGAAATTATCAAGGCAACTGATGATGATCCCCTTGAACTATTCTACGATGAAGTGAAGGACATAGTTACCAAAAGGTGGAACAAAATGACCACACCATTACACCTTTTGGCCTGTGCACTACACCCCAAGTATTATCATTCCAAAATCTTGTCTTTACCAGGTAGAACAGCGCTAAACAAAAATTCTAAAGTGGTACAGGGATATAAGACAGCTTTGAGGAAAATATATAGGGATGTGGGAATTGCAATGGAAGTTCAAGAAGAATTTGGAGCATTTGTACAATCCACTAGTAACCTTTCAGATCCACTAGCCATGGATGATCGGGAGCATATGGATCCTATTACTTGGTGGGGCTTCCATGGCGTGGATAGCCTTCATCTCTCAACTCTAGCCACAAGATTGTTATCACAGGTTGTCAGTTCTTCATCAGTTGAGAGGAATTGGAGTACATATGGCTTCATCCATTCGGTGAAGCGAAACAAACTGGGAGCAGTGAAGGTTGAGGATCTTGTGTACGTTCATTCCAATCTCCGCCTTTTATCACATTCTAATCCAGAGTATAAGGGGGGTTTGAGCAGGATGTGGGATGTGGAGCCTGAGATCTCTGATTTAAATATGACACTTAATGCCATGACTCACCTCAACCTACTTGAGGATGTTCCTCCATCGGTCCATACTTCTTCTACAGCTTCCAACATTCATGCCCCCCCCCAGCCTCCAGCTGAAGCTTCCAACATTCCTAGCCCCCCAACATCTAGTCAGCATCTATTCATGATGTGGAACTACCATATGCAGACAATGAGACCATACATTATAGACCCATTTTAGAATATGTAGTTAGACCTACTCTACATTATCATATTAGTAGAGTGTTCTATGATGAGACACTCATTTTTGTATGAGGCATGATGCATAATGATTTCAGTCTATAGATTTATAAATTATCCAATGAGTTCAGTTCTAATGTTATGATTAATGAATGGTTTTAATTCAAGGTTCTATGATGAGACACTTATTTAAAATTTTTGTACGAGGCATGATGCATAATGATTCCAATCTACAGATTTATAAATTATCTAATGAGTTCAGTTCTAATGTTGTAATTTATGAATGTTTTTAATTCTTAACTTTAAATACGTTTTTTTTTTTTTAAATATTATTATATTTTTTGTACGTGGCGTTTCCCTTCCATATCTGGATCCTGGTTTTTCAGAAATATGGTGTACCTGTATCCATATCCGTATCTGTATCCTGGAAACCTAGCAAAACATAGCCTTGAAGACAAAACCCTATGCTCAACAGTTGTACGACCCTCCCTGGGATGTTGATCCATGTTATACGACACCTGTACGGTTGTTGTACATCCCTGTATGAAATCCGCGCAGCCTGTGGCCTGTTGTATGACTCGTGGTTGTACAGATGTACGACCTATTATTGTACAACCTTTGGCCCCCTCTAAGCTACCGAACTATACGACCCACCTGCACAAAAACACAGATCTTTTGTTGTTGTCCAGAAATCTATCCTTTGATTTTATGGCTATTGATTTGTCTTCTCCTTGTTGTTGTACCTGCACTTTCCTCTCTTTGAGCTAATCTCTAGGTGAAAGTCCTTCTTCAACTATCTGAGATCTTGAATCACGGTCCTTCGTGATTCAACACTTGAGAAAAAGTCATTTTCTCTCTTGGTGTGTCTTCTCCTCTCACCTTGGCTACCTTTTATAATCTTGAGTTGAGCCAAAACCCTAACCTCCAAAGTGATCAATGGATAAGGCTAACATTAAATCTCCCCCACTTGAGATCAATGGCTAAGACTCATTTAATTAATTAAATTAACTAATGCCAAAAACTTAGGCATGTCATTTAATTAACCTCCATTAATTATAAAATGACATTCACTCTAATAATTAAAATATTAAAGTGAATTTCAAAAGTTCTGAGAGGCATTAATGACGACTTCTACATGTTAGACACAAACACATGTAGAAGTACTTGTCCGATGCTACAAATATCAGCAGGAAGGAGCTTTTCATGGTCCAAACCCTCATTTTTGGAGATTGTCCTCCTTTTGGAGCTTTATTGCACACTTATCTATATTATGGTTGAGGATGTCCACCTTGGGAGATGCCACAAGTCTCTTGAGAAGGTTCTTCATGGTATCATGCCCTATTTTGAGGAGACATACAACTTCCCACTGAGAAAAATACAAATATGCAACTGCAAACCTGGAAAAAAATAGCCTTGGAGACAAAACCCTATGCTCAGTAGTTGTACGACCCTCCCTGGGATGTTGATCCGTGTTGTACAACACATGTACGCTTGTTGTATAGCCCTATAAGAAATCTGCACAGCCTGTGGCCGGTTGAACGACCCATGGTTGTACGAATGTACGGCCTATGGTTGTACAACCTTTGGCCCCCTCTAAGCTACCCAATTGTACGACCCACCTGCACAAAAACACAGATCTTTTGTTATCCAAAAATCTATCCTTTGATTGTATGGTTATTGATTTGTCTTCTCCTTGCTATTGTACCTGCACTTTCCTCCCTTTGAGCTAATCTCTAGGTGAAAGTACTTCTTCACCTATCTGAGATCTTGAATCACGGTCCTTCATTTCAACACTTGAGCAAAAGTCCTTCTCTCTTGGTGTGTCTTCTCCTCTCACCTTGGCTACCTTTTATAATCTTGAGTTGAGCCAAAACTCTAACCTCCAAAGTGATCAATGGCCAAGGCTAAGATTAAATCTCCCTCACTTGAGATCAATGACTAAGATTCATTTAATTAATTAAATTCACTAATGCCAAAAACTTAGGCATTTCATTTAATTAACCTCCATTAATTATAAAATGACATTCACTTTAACAATTAAATTATTAAAGTGAATTTCCAAAGTTCTGAGAGGCATTAAGGATGACTTCTACATGTTAGACACGAACACATGTAGAAGTACTTGTTTGATGCTACAAATATCAACAGGAAGGAGGTTTTCATGGTCCAAACCCTCATTTTTGGAGATTGTCCTCCTTTTGGAGCTTTATTGCGCACTTATCTATATTGTGGTTGAGGATGTCCATCTTGGGAGATGCCACAAGTCTCTTGAGGAGGTTTTTCATTGTATCATGCCCTATTTTGAGGAGACATACATCTTGAAGAAAGTTGTTTGCACTCACAGTTGAAGAGGTCCCACATTGGAGAAGATCTAGGAGGTTCCAAACCCTAGATCTAGGATTTCCATTGCATATTTTGAGGGTGGCCTAACTTCAAGAGCAATTATCTTTTGATAGAGTGTCCAGATTTCCACCATTTCAATGCCATTAAATTGCAGAGTGGCCATAAGGTTTCCAAAATGTGGTCATAATAGGAATTCCAACAAAATTTGACGCAGTTAGGATGTTTTCAAAATCTACCACCGAAAAATTTTCGCCGCATTTTGACCACTTGTTGGAGGAGCACCCCGCCTTTATTGCTTGAGCGCTTTGCTTATTTTGGGAGATCATTATTGATGTATGCCCATGGTAGGGAGTGCCCTAGCTCTTGAGGCCACATGGCACACATTTTTATGCACTATTAATAGGACGTTTCACCTTGAAGAACTTTGCGGAGGTTATTGCATAACTAACTCCTTTATTTTATTATTGTTGACTTGTCTCATGGAGTTGGTTACATGACAGCATTATTGTATTGTTTTCCTAGAATATTTTATTGATCCTTCTTGGAGAAGAAAGTGGATCTTCTTGTCGCCTAATCCACACCTCAGGTCACGTGGAAGAAATCTTCAATCCATTGGGTGTGGCCTTGGGGGCAAGTCTCGAGTCAAGTAGTTGTCACCTAACACTCGACTCCTCCGTCTAGGCTAACTCCTAGTGAAGCCAAGGGGGGTACTCCCTAAAAAAAGAATCTAAGGCCGATTTGATCTAAGTACAAATACAAATCTAGGAGTTAATATGAAACAAAAGCAAGTACAACTATTCTAGTAGCGTATAATGACACAAGTAAAGAATTACTTAAGTAAATCAAATACTTCAAGATAATTGATAAGCAAATATAACACTTGAAAGCAAATGAGAAATATTGATGATAAGTGCAATGGAAATATATAGACCAGTGCCAAAGTAAAGTGTTGTTGCAGGATGTATGTATTGCAAGTGCTCTTCACAAATTTTATTATTAAGGATGATTGGCTGAATTAATGGGTTAATTCAGTGAAGTGGCTTGATGTTGCAAGTCCACTTTGTGCATGCAAGATTGTAAGTGTGAAACAAAAGTAAAATCTAATCTAAGATTTGGCCCTTTCACAGTTATCCCTCAAAAGGGTACCCACAAGACTACAGGACTTCCAACGGGGAGAGAACCTAAGATCTCAAAGTTTCCCCCTGAACTCACATGCAATCCCACGAGTATCGGTCCCTTTTTAGCAATAAGTGAAAAAAAATTGTCCTAGTTAGAACTACTCCGCACTACTCAGCTCCCTTTCCGAATGCACCCGAGATCAATCAAAGCTCGCAAGGGTGTAGAGCATACTAAGGCGATGAGGGGGAAGGTTTATTGCTTTGTGAAATTGAAATAACTGAAAGGAAATGCAAAATTGAAATCTGAACTAATTTAATCTAGAAATTGAAACTAAAATAATGTTGTGACGCTTGGGTTTATTTTAACTTTGCAAAAACGAAAAAGAGTGAGTAAAAGAGACCAAACACAAAAAAGGAGACAACTCCCCCAGGGGCTGGGGGGTAGCAGGCCTAGTGGGTTATCCCACTCTTTCTTTTCGGTTACAATAGTTTTTAGAAGAATGTCTCTTGGCCTTTTATACTTCAAGACCAAGTAGACTTACAATACAGTGGAAGAACAAGTTTAGATTGAAGAAGAGGTTGGTTAGGGGGTCCTGGCTGCTCCAAATCCTCGAAAATTTGACAGAGCTTCTCCTTGGCTGCTCACAAAACCTGCAAAAAGAGCAAGCAAGAGAGGCCAAAAGATGCCAAAAACCACTTTGAAAGTGCTTGCAAAAAAGGTGTTAGACTTGCACAAAAAAAATCTACGTAAAGAATGAACAAAAAATAAGTAAACTAACTAAGACCAAGCATTAAACCAACTAGTCTAAGTGTCTTTTATTCGATGTTTGGACAGTAAGAAAAAGTTACCTAGATTAGCTAGATCTAGAAATAAAAGACTATTAAGAAAAATGAAAGATCTATCCTTTACTAAGTAAATAGATGACTTTTCCCACACTAGATCTATCAATAGGTATACAAGTTATAAGCAAAAAGTAGATATAATCTAACTTTGCATGCAAGGTTAAATGCTTAAGATTTAGAATGAAATTTCAGATCTAACTATTGCATGCAGTAAAGTAACCAAGATGATGTTAACTTTAGTGAAAGAGAGATAGAAGGAAAGAGCTTGCAAGTGTGGAACTTCTTTGGGCTATGGAGTCTTTCGGTGTTGCACTAAGGGATTTGTCCACTAGAGCCTTCGAGCTTGTGGGAGGATGCGCTAGGCTAGTCCACCACTTCTTAGAGGATGGGCAATCTGCAAGATTAAAAGAGTTTGCAAAAGAGGGTTTTCAATCGCCTTTTCCTGTTAAAGAGGTGATTCCTACACAAGATACCTAGATACCATGTTAGTTCATCTGAAAAGACATGCAAATCAAAATCTCTAAATGTAAAAATACTATAACATCTAAGAAGCAAACAAGCTTGGAAGATATTACCCTACTGTGTGATAACACACCTTCAAAGGCCCATTCAACGGAAATACATGCAAAATAATAATTCACAGTTACCTCATATGATTAGAACAAGAACATCAAGCATCCACACAATGTTGCACAACACCAAAGTGACCTCCGAAGTCTTCAATCTTTATTACAATAGAAAATGATGATTACAATATAGTACACAAGCATTTTCACAACCTCCAATTCTAACAAAAATATGGAGCGAAAACTCGTTTAAATAGCGGAAGAGGGCGTAGGTCCCAATGCAAGGGCATTGTTAAATTTATAAGCAGCTGCAAGAGCCATTCTCCTGGAGGATGGCCAAAACCCTAGACGAGATCTAGGGCCCCCAGTGCACTCCTGGGATACTTGGTCTGGGACCAAACAATTAGTTCCATGGCAAAAGACCCTTGTTAGGGCCCCCAGTATACGACTAGGGTTCTTGGTCTAGAACCAAGCAGTAAAGACCCCTAAGAGGGCCCCCAGTATACGAATGGGGTTTTTGGTCTAGGACCAAGCAGTTAAAGCCCCTAGATAAGCCTAGGGCCCCTGGACATAGTCCAGGGTACCCATGCCTGTGGCATGGGTTGATCCTTGGTCTTGGACCTTGGTGGATAAGACCCTAGAAAAAGTTTTGGGGCTACTTGATCCTCGATCAAGTATTTTGTTGGTGTATGACCTTCCTTGAAGAAGGACATGACCACATGAGGGATAAGTCCCATATGCAATGATGATAAAGTAAT
>SNQJ01S0000074.1:44704-60523 GCA_010110895.2 Picea sitchensis | reverse complement strand
GTGAAGTCCTTCTGGTTCTATTCCTTTGGTGGCAAGAAAGTTCCTTCATCTCTTGGCAAGAGATCCAACCTATATGGTGGATCTATGAGCTGAACCTTGTCTGAGCATAACAACAACTGGTTCTGCATCTCTTGTGGTGGTTGACTTCTTCAGAGGTAAGGTTTAAAGATAAGGTAAGCTATCTATTAACCACATTCAGATCTGAATCTTGTTTTGATTTTAGTATTGTTTGATTTATCTAGATTTATGTTTCAGCATTGACAACTATTGAATCTAAACTGTATATTGAGTTTACCTTTCTGTTTCTACAGTTTGATTGATTGTTTAATGATCAGATTGCTTTTGATTTTAGATCTGTATTTCTATATTTAAGTTTGAGTTCAGATCTGTACTACAGTCTTAGTCTTTATCTATATCATCAGATCTCCTAGATCTATACACTGTTTAAGTAGTGGAGATTGATGTCTGAACTGTAGATCTAGTTGTTATACTCATTAAAATTAAAAGATACTACTGTTATGCTTTACTGCCCTAATTCTAACAGGCACCAATCCCGATGTTGGGTGAACCACTTGTGGGAGAGGATGGATGCCACGTCTCAAGCAAACTCCACATGAGGTCGCCACAAGTCAAGTTAGAGGGGAGAGAAGGTGACACCTAGCCAAGAAGAGGTGGCAACCTTCCTTGGGATTGACGTCCCTCTCTTTAAATGTGCCACATAGCTCAAGAGGTGCGCATAGTTCTTTGGGATCTCAATCAAGTGAGGAAAACTCAACTCAACCCACTCACAACTCTCCTCAACTCGCCTCAAGTGCCAATAAGTTGTAGTGAACAGAGAGAGATAGAGAGAGAGAGAGAGAGAGAGTTAACTCAATACATGTTCCCAACATGTTTCCTAAAAAATAGGAATGTTGATTTATTTGTCTTTTTTCATCTTTTTCGAGTAAAATTGACTTTTTATTGAGAAAAGTCAATAATTTCTCTCGAAAAGGAGGTACACGGGTACAAGGGGTATTCTGGGTTAGAAAATGAATACCCCCAAGGCATATAACACTTCCTAGTACCACATTTTTATTACTACATTAAATTACAAGGTAAAAGTCTCGTTTTGTGGGAAATTTTATGACTTATTAAAATAATTAAAAATCCTAGAGGGACCTAGTGGCATGTCCATAAGACTCAAAAATAATGACTAGCATGGTAATATACATTAGACACTAGACTCAAACAAAACACACTAAGGCCTACCCATTAGTACACACTCCAGTTTTGGAGATTGTGAGTGAAAATACTTAGAAATTATAACTCGCTGGAGAGCAAGATATAATTAACAAGTGAAAAAAAGCGACTTTAGTGTATGCACTGATGACCAATTCTTAGGGAGCTGAGTCTTTTACATAATAGAGACCTCATGCTAGCTCATTTATTACAATTCTCCCATGGGGTTATGGATCATGCATAAAAGAAGAAGAAGGAAGAATTTGAAGGGACCATAAGGCCCGGCTGGACTTTTGAACTCTAATTTTGAGCAAATGACTTGTTCAACCTTTGCGGATCATCGTCAGTTCTTCCTCGTGCAACTAGGGGGGGTAATAGATCTCAATAAATCATTGCTACTTTAAGCAATGAAGTTGTTGAAGAGGTTATTTTATTGTAATCCTTGGAGAGATTAGTGAATCTAGAAAAACAATTGTTATTTTATTGTTTTTAAGATAAGATAAGATAAGATAATTTTATTAATGTTCGGCTAATGACCACAAAAATAGGTCAAAGGGATTGTTGAGTATATTGTTGTCAACACAATGCAAGAGTACCAAAAGGTCTCCTATAAAAGGAAAAATGCAGAAATAAAATGCAATAAGTTAGAGAGTGATATAAACTCCGAGGCATGAAAAACCCTCAACCCCGAGTTCAAAGCCCTTCTCTGAAGATGAAGATGAAATGTACCGTAGGTGACGATCTAAGGACAAGAGGAGCCAGAAGAAGAAGAAGAAAGGAAATGAGTATGTCTTGGAGTAGACCCATCTCTCCTACCAGTGGAGGCCGACTGAAGGAAGCTAAGTATAGTAGGGTGTCCTAAGGGGGAGCTAGTAGGTTGTTGGAGTCGTCCACTGGGCTACTAACTAGTAGAAATAATGCATCGACAAGGTCTGGGAGATCTCCTTTGTCTCCTAGAAAGGGACCTAGTCTGGTCATGTCGTTGAAATCTCATGGGACGAGGGAAGGTCTCGTGGATCCGCACTAATTTGGAGTCCAGGGTTGTGTTGGTGTCGGTCTGTCTCTTAGTGCCCCTTCTAGAGGGTAGCACCATGAAGAAGGAGGTGATCCGTCAAATAGGATCTGGTCTCGTAGGAGGCTGAAGAGTATGGGGCCCGGAACCTGAAAGCCTCTTGTATGTATAAGGCTAAGCATCGTTGATCCGGATACCTAAAGAATCTCATGAGGGTCTATGTCCCCCTGAATAAGCAATGAAATCGCCCCTTGATCTCATAATAAATGGGGAAACGAAAGATGAAGTGCTCCTCAGTCTCGACCTCATGAAGCTGGCATAGCTGACAGAGTTTGTCTTCTCGATCATTCTGGTGATCAATCTCTACCCAAAGTCTATGAGAGCCCACTCTGAGTTGGCCTAGAGGAATGTGAAGAGCATGTACCCAGTGGCAGAATGTATATTGTGGTCGGTCGATGAGTCCATGCCTAAGCTCCAAGAAATGCTTAACATAAAAGGCCATCTTTGGGCGTAACCCACCGAGAGGGTTAACCCCGATGATCTGGATAAATCGCTTATAAATGTCATCTCTGATAATCTTCTTCAACAATTGTCTAGTCAATAAGAGATGGTCAAGTGCATCCAAGGAATATCGAAATGGAGGTAGACAGTCAATCTGAATGCCCACGGACTCTAAAAGATATGAAACCCCTGCGAACCAACCTCAAGCCTGGCCCAATGGGCTAGAGAGGGAAATATTCTCCGAAGAGCAATACGCCAAGAATGGGTACCGGTCTCATCCCTTCGCCGAGTCTGCTAAGCCTCAGAAGCGGTGCAAAAAAGAGACCAGTCTGAACATTGTCTCGAGTCGAAAGGGTTGAGCCCCAAACTCTACTAGGATGATGTGAGTTGAGAAGAGTTGAGTTGAAACCTATATAAAGGTTTACTCTCATTTTTGTATGGTTGGAATTTTGGAGCTTCCCCTCCTTGGAGCTTAATTGACACATCTTTCTTGGAGCATATGTGATGTATAAGAGCTCTTTCTTTGTTGAGTGTGTTATCCCTTATTTTGCATAGGTGTAGTACAAGTGAATTTCTTCACTACCCTAGTATTTTCATCACTAAAAGCCTTGGACATATGGGGCACTCACCTGGTTTCATGGATCATGATGAGCTAGAGGTTTTGATGACATATTGATAAATCAAATGATGATGTGTAGTTCTCTTTGGGCATTGGCATCATCCTAATCTTGGGGCATCTTCACAATTCTCAAGGCAGTTCACAGTTCCCAAGGTATTTCACATATCTTGAGGTAGTTCACGATTCCCAAGGCTTTCGTGCAAACAGTTTGGTGTTATTTCTTCATGCATTGGACCTCTCATGCCATGCCATGCCATGCATTGGACCTTATTCAGTCATCTGGAAGCATGTGCCACGCAACTTGATGGAATGTCCACCTTGGACGCTGCATTAGGTGCTCTATTTGGTATGTGTGGACCTATTTGGGTCTCCCTTGACTTGAGGAGGAGTTTGGGCACAGATTCGCATAGGCCACGGGCAATAGCAGTACAGCCAACGGTAGGGCCTTACAGGGTGCCATACAACAAGGCCATACATCAGGGTCGTATAGGACAGCAGGGGCAGAGGGTTTCAACAGCAGAAATTTGCCCAGGTTTTGTTGTTGTTTCTATTTTTCTCAATGGGCCATTATCCCAGTTCGGGAGCCCTTGTATGCTTGGATATTATTTTAATGAAAAGCAGATTTGAAGGGCAGAAAATCTTTGTGCTGAAATTGGTTTCATTTGCTTGCGTTATTTAAATTTATGTTAATTATTCCAACAAGTATATTTTATTCAGTGAGCTACAATTATTCATTTCAACAAGGAAATCACTAGGAAATAATTTGTCTAGGAATAGGATTAGAAAATTAACATGGTATCAGAGCTCTAACTCCGAAGGGGAGCTGATTTTAGAATATTTTTGCAGATCTATAAATCAGTAAAGTTATTTCCATGGTAGTTTGTTCAGATCTGAAAAATGGCAGCATCAAGTCTGAGGTTCGAAGACAGATTGGATAGATCATATCCAACTTCCTATCTTGGAGGGCAAGGGTTACCTTGTTATTGAAGGAAAATGATCTTTGGGAGATTAGCAGCCAAGTGATTACCCCATCAACAGATGCAACAAAGAACGCAGCCTATGATAAGAAGGAATTTAAATCCCAACGGGTAATCTTGGACGCAGTTAAAGATCACTTAATTCCTCATTTGTCTGAAAAGCAAATGGCCAGGGAGATGTTCACTGCTCTAATGAATATTTTCCAAAGTGGCAATCTAAACAAGAAGATGATCTTGAGGAACAAACTCAAATCAGTTCAAATGTCCAAATCTGACAATGTTACCAACTATCTCATGAGGATCACCCACATTTGTGATCAGCTTGCAGCAATAGGGGAGATGGTATCCGATAGAGAGTTGGTTAATATGGCCCTGAATGGTTTCTCAAAGTCTTGGGAACCATTTGTCAAGGGTATCTATGCTCAGGAAAAGATTCCCTCATTTGGCAAGCTTTGGGATGATTTCATCCAGAAGGAGACTCAAGAGGAGTCCAAGGCTAGTAGGCAAGGAGGTAGTGAGGATAACCTGGACCTTGGCAGTCAAACAAGAAAGGACAAAGGAAAAGGTTCCAACAAGAAGGGTAATTGTGAGGGGGCAACCTCACAGTCAGGGAAGAAGAAGAACTTGAGTAAGATCAAGTGCTTCGCATGCCATAAGAGTGGACATTATGCATCTCGGTGTCTAGAGAAGAAGAAAGGAAGAGGAAAATCACAATATGTAGCAGCATCTACCGAAACTCAGTTGAATGAGTTTGTTGCAAAGTTCGAGGAGGATTTATCATTAGTTTCCTACCTTTCCACTAGAACAGTCACCAAGAGTGCTTGGTACTTGGACACTAGTGCATCTCCTCACATGATAGAAACACGGGAGCTATTTAGCAGTCTGATGGAGATAGACTCAGGGATCCATGTGGAGCTTGGTGATGATGCCAAGTATGCAGCGAAGGGTGAGGGAACTATTTTGTTCTGACTTGAGTCAAGAGGTTCATTTGATGCCTAGGATGTGCTATATGTACCAGGACTAAAGAAGAATTTGCTCTTAATCTCAGTTATGGAGGACAAGGGTTTTGTTGTTATATTTCAGAGAGGGCAAGTACTCATACATCTAGAGGGAGCTAGCCCTTACACAGCAGTGAGAATTGGGGTTAGAGAGGGAAACTTATGCAGGTTGCATGGGAAGCCTAATTAGGCCTTGGTACATGACAGTGACAACCTGTGTGAGTTATGGCATTAAAGGATATGTTGTGTTGTGAACACCTTCAGCCAATTCATGGTGGAGTCGAGGCAGGTACATTGGGTAGAAGTGAAGCATGTGCTCAGGTACTTGAGAGGTACAATGGAGTATGGTGAGGTATCTTGGAGGAGGAGTGAGGTTGCAAGGATATATAGACCCAGATTGGGCAAGGAGTGCAGCAAATAGGAAGAGCACCCCAGGGTGTTGCTTCAGCTTGGGATCAATAGTGATTACATAGTTCAGCAAAAAGCAAACTTTTGTAGCACTCAGTTCAGCAGAGGCGAAGTATATAGCAATGAGTATGGCTAGTTGTGAAGCCATTTGGCTTCGCAAATTGCTTACAGGATTATTTGATCAAGAGTTGGAGCCCACAATAATATACTATGATAATCAAAGTTGTATCAAACTCTTTGAGAATCCAATATTCCATGACAGGTCCAAACATATTGAGATCATATATCACATCATCTGAGATGGGATCCAGAAGAGACCAATTAAGCTTCAGTTTATCTCCAAAGATGAGCAGGTTGTAGACATTCTGATCAAACCCTTGGTTAAAGGGAAGTTTGTTTTCTTCAAAGACAAACTTGGAGTGGTGCAGAATACCTTCCTCGCTAAGAGGGAGTCTTGAAGTTTGTAGCTCGGATAAGTATTTCCACATTGGTTTGTGTCTGACATGTGGAAATCGTCATTAATATCTCTCAAAACTTTGAAATTCACTTTAATAATTTAATTATTAAACTAAATGTCATTTTATAATTAATGGAGTTCAATTTAATGAAATGCCTAAGTTTTTGGCATTATTGAATTAAATCAATCTTAGCCATTGATCTCAAGTGAGGTGAGATCTAATATCAACCATTGATCACTTTGGAGATTGGGGTTAGGGTTCAAATCAAGATTATAAAAGCAGCCAAAGTGAGAGGAGAAGACACATCACAAGAGAGACATTTATTGGAGTCAAAGACTCATAGAGGAGTTATTGGAGTCAGTGACTCATAGAGGGAGCAAGAGAAGGACTTCTTGCCTAGTCCAAAGGACAAAGATACTGCAGTCGGGGAATTTCAAGAGGCTGTACCAACAAGGAGGAGACCAGGAAATTTCAAGAGGTTGTACCAACAAGGCGGAGACCAAGAAATTTTCTAGAGGGGTCGTACAGCCTGTAGGAGCAACCAGCAGAGTCATACATCCCACAGCTAAGTCCATACATCCCGCAAGAGCAGCCGCAGGGATTTCACAACCCGCGGGCAGCATTATAGAACCCATGCAAGGCTGTACAAGGCGTGGGCAGCAATCGTCAGACCCGTGGCAGGACGTACCACCCATGGCAGGGTCGTACAGGCCACCATACATCAGAAAAGGATAGTGGGGGCAGAGGGTTTTGTCAACAGAAATTTCCCCAAGTTTTGTTGTAGTTTGTATTTTTCTCAGTGGGCCATTATCCCAGTAAGGGAGCCCATGTATGCTTGGATATTATTTAATGAAAAACAGATTTGAAGGGGAGAAAATATTTGTGTTGAAATTGGTTTCATTTGCTTCCGTTATTTAAATTTCTGTTAATTATTTCAGCAAGTATATTTTATTCAGTGAGCTGCAATTATTCATTTCAACAAGGAAATCACTAGGTAAAAATTTATCTAGGGTTGGGATTAGAAAATTAACAGTCTTTGCATGTTAAGTACCAAAGATCTGCAAATACACTCACCACAGAAGATTCAGAGAACAATATAAAAATCCCACACTTTATATTATGAAAATCCTTACAGTAGGGAAACATTGTATAATAGATCCTATTACGGAAGGGATCCATTCCTGTTAACTTTCTTCTTCAAGGGGGCAACCTCCTAATGAGCTACTCCTCCAAATACAATACTTCTTGACTTACCCCTTACATTGCTTGAACCCCTTTATATAGTGATACCAACCACCTAAGAACATTCTAGAGGAGGAACCTTGGAGAAGTGAAACCTTCTAGTAAGTCCTCTTACATTTACTGCATTCACACTAGGCCTTATTTATTAAAAGTGGCCTTTATACATAACAACATTTATCTACTATTATTACCCTTGGGTACCCCATATTATTCCCCCTAACTAGACTACATTCTATCCCCCTTATGAAAGCATTGTCCACAACGCTTGTTATGAGAGTGTACAGCCATATACCAAGGTCCCATAGACAAGTGTGGACCATAATGCTGAAGTAGGTTGGAGAACCAAGGTACCATGTAAGAATGCGAGCCACCATGCTAAAGTAGTCCAACCGCCACTGTAAATCTAGGTCCCATGTCCAAGTGCTCATGTGAACTCCACGCTGAAGATATCGGATCTCAATAGCCAACTAGAAATGATGCTCCAAAGATCGACATTGGTCATGTGGATCCAAATATGTTAAACCAGTGAAAAAATCATCCACTACTACTAGAGAATAAGAAAATTAGAGAAGAATATGCATAGAAGGCTCTAGTTTACTCTCCAAGATGTGCTCTACATGAGGTGGAATAGAGTCATCAAATAGAAGATGGAATATGGAAGTGGTTGTCATCCCAAAAATGACAACTATCCATATACCAATCATCACAATCGACCTCAAAACCATACCAAGCAGCTGCTTCTTGATTATATTGCTCCCTAATGTCCTGCATAATTCCAAGTGTGATCATTTGAAAATTTTGAACACTTGCCTGAATATTTTGAAAACTTGTTTAGAGGGCTTCAATCTTTCATTGAAGTTCCATGAGGAGTCGAATATCCATTAGAAACACCACATATAATATACCAAAAGAAAGCTCCTAAAATTCTCTGTTCAATGGCGTTGATCTGGTAACAATTTCAACACCCTGTAAAAAGTTATGAGCACCCTCAAAATGGTTGATTTTAAATTAGTGATATCTTCACTTTCGGAGTTTCGATTCTGATGATTTTTTTTAAATGGGCTATTTTTGCAAAAGGAACTCAGATCTATAATTTGTTTGGGAAAATTTGGCACCAATTGCTACAGAAATCAGCAAACTCGCGCGGTCATCTGCGAAAAAACCCTGAAAAATAGCATATTTTAAAATGCTAATAACTTCACTTCCCAGATTTCGTTTCGGACTTTTTTTTTTAAATTGGTTATTTTTTCGAGAGGAACCCAGATCTACAACCAATTTGTGCAAATTCTGCACAGAAAACTACATGAACTGTTCGGATTGTTGCAACCCTCTTTTTCTTCAAAAAATATGCAAAATAGAAAAAGAATTCTCTTTTTTTCGTGGTTGAATACAAAAATGCCACAATAGATCCAAGAACAATATAGAAAACCCACACTTTATTATCATGAAAACCCTTAGGGTAGGGAAACACCATACAATAGATCCTATTACAAAAGATATCCACCCCTATTCACTTGTCTCTTCAAGGAGGCAACCTCATAATGAGTTACTGCTCTATAATATAATACTTCTTAACTTGTCCATTACATTGCTTGAACCCCTTTATATAGAGCTACCAACCACCTAAGTGTAAAATGTGGTGAGTACCTACACAAGAGATCTAGCTAGCAGAAAAACGAACACAGCTTGCAAAGGTAAGAAGACGAGAGAAAAATTGGAGATAAAAGAATGAGAATTGTATTAACTAAATGAATGAATGATTAAATACACATGATATACTCTGTATAGCTCAACTAATGCGCCATAGTGGTGATCTACAGAGATCTGGACACACTCAGGTAGTTACGAGAGTTAACTGCCACCTAGTCCTAGTCAACTAGTCATTCAGTCTTCAATTAACTGGACAGACCGGAATGAAATGAGGAGGAGATCAAGCATGCACAAGGAATGTGCCTTCCTAGTGATGATCCCAAGGTAAGTGCGCATTACTAGTGATGATCCAGAGGTTACTTGGTGATAAAACCAAAGTTACCATGAATGACTCCACCCCGCTAGTCAACTGAAGAGAAAATTCTCCTAGAATGTAGAAGAGATTCCTAAAAAATCGGAGACCCTCAATAATGACTAATAAACATAGGAAAATAAGGAAAAAATATCTTAGGTGAGTGTAATATCTCCAACACCCCCCCTGAACACTACTATGCGGTAATGAGGAATGGGTCCCGACAACAAAGGCCATGTTGGGTACCTATGAACAATGCAACTAATGAACACTGAAATAAAGTGAGGAAAGAAGGAAAACCTCATGGGAAAAACCCCCCCTCAAGGTACAATGCATCAAAAGAAGAAAAGACAGTCGCTAAGCAACTGTGTCCTTCACTCCAAGACAATCACGCAAAGAGTGAAACTTTTTCTTAGTGAAACTCTTGGTGAAGATGTCAGCAGTCTGTTCAAAGGAAGGACAGAACTGCAGGTCAATGATCCTCTCGTGGACTAGATCTCTGATGTAGTGCATATGGATCTCAATATGCTTTGTTCGTTGCCCTAGATCTCTACAAAACTTGAGAGTACTCAAGTTGTCACCCCAAATGACAATCGGTCTGTGGAACTAGATGCCCAACTCGGTAAGGAAGTTTTGTAGCCACAATGCTTGGATGGTGATGTTAACTACTCCTCTGTACTCGGTCTCGGCTGAAGATAGAGCAAGAGCAGACTGCTTCTTGCTCAACCAACAGATAGGCCCTAAACCCAAACTCAAAGTGTAATCAGATGTGGACTTGCAATCAGTGTTGTCGCCTGCCCAGTCAAGATTTGTGACGCCTATGAGATCCAATGCAGATCCTAATGCATAATGAATCCCATAGTTGATGGTGCCATGAACGTACCGAAGGATACGCTTTGCAGCCTTCCAGTGTAATTCATGCAACTCGTACATGTACCTGGAGACTGCTCCCACTACATATGATAGGTCTAGTCGGATGTGGGAGAGATACAACAAACTCCCCACGAGTTGTTTATACAAAGTGTTTTCAACGAGTGGAGAGTCCCTGCCATCCTCAAGTCTTTACCCCAGATAGGAAGGGTGTAGGGGTAGACTTACAGTCTGTCATGTAAAATCTCTCCATGACATCCTGAGCATACTTGGCTTGAGATAGCTTGATGCCCGAAGCATCCTAACTAATCTCGAGACCAAGTAATGGAGTGGACCCATGTTCGTCATCGAAGACCTGTCATGCAAAATCCCATTCACTACAGCAATCGATGAAGTCAAGCAGTCAGTGATCAAAAGATCATCCACATAAACAACTAGAATCATAAGTGGATCAATAGTCCTGAGCATGTAGACATTTGGATCAGATTTGCATCTCACAAAATTTTGGGACAGCAGGTAGGATTACATCTTGGCGTACCATGCTATCGACACCTACTTGAGGCCATAGACAAACTTCTTGAGCCTGCAACCCAAAGATGAATCATGTATGAAGCTAGGTGGCTACTCCATGTAAATCTCCTCCAAGAAATCTCTATGAAGAAATGCATTCTTCACATCCATCTGATGGACTTCCCATCCTCTGGCTGTCGCAATAGCAAGGGCCAAATGAATGGAATCCATCTTCACTATTGGATCGAATGTCTCATCGTAGTCTATGCCATGAATCTTCTGAAAGCCTTTCGCAACTAGCCTTGCCTTGTATCTGCTAACCTGACCATTCACTGCACTCTTGGTCCTATAGACCCATTTGCATCTGATAAGCTTTCTTCCTAAAGGAAGCAGAACCAGATCCCAAGTCTGGTTCTCGAGGAGGGAGTTGTACTCCTCCTACATGGTTGATTCCCAAAAGGGATTCCCTACAGCCTCGCCATAGGTCTGGGAGTCTGAAGACTGAGCCACATAACAGTGCATAGGCAACATGGGCTCAGTGGCTGTGAGGACACAAGGAGGCTCCTCAAACTGAGATTGAGTCCTCCTGAGATCCCCTGGATCCCCAAGAAGATCTCTTGCATCCTGAAGAGTGGTTTGTGCCCACTTGGGCCTCTGCTCTAGCTACTCATATGCCTGTACTGATTGTGCATCTGCATGTTCTAAATCCTCTGACTTTGTATCAGAACTCAGATCTGAAGTAGAGTCTGAATGTGTAGACTCATCATCTCGAACTGGTGGAAGGACAAAAGTACCTGCATGCGGCTCATGTGGAGCATGCAAGAGACTTTCCTCAAACTGAACACTGCACTCAATGATGAGTTGGTCTGTTAGAGGGATCAATGAGTCTGTATCCCTTCACACCGTCTGGGTATCCAACAAAGATACATGCAATACTCTGTGGATCGAGCGCTTTCCTCTTTTCAGAGGGAATCCAAGCCCATGCACGTGAGTCAAAGACATGGAAGTGGGTGACTTCTGATTTGTTGCCGCTCCAAGCCTCGAAAGGAATCATGTCCTTAACAGAGCTGTGAGGGGATCTGTTCTAAATGTGATTGGCACAATTAAGTGCCTCAGCCCAAAGCTTGGGAGGAAGCGCTTTTGCATGTAGCATGCAGTTGGCCATCTCGTTGAGAGATCTGTTTTTTCGCTCAGCAACCCCGTTTTGTTGTGGAGTATATGGTATTGTTTGCTACAACTGTATCCCAGCCTCAAGACAAAGATTTTGAACATCTCTGTTTACGTACTCCACCGCATTATCTGTATGGAGGGCTTTGATCTTTCTCCCTAATTGAGTCTCAACAAGTGCTTTGAACTCTTTGAGATGCTCAAAGACCTTGGACTTCTACCTGAGAAAAAATACCGAAGTATAATGTGAGTAATCATCCAAAAATGTAAGCACACGCCTTGCCTTGTTGATGGATGGATGCGAGAATGGACCCATGAGATCACTGTGAATCAGATCTAATGGAGAGGAGGCCCTATGAGCATTCCCCTTCTCTAACTTCTCTTGAGAGTGCTTGCTAAGGACACATCCTTCACAAACCCTGTTGGAAAATTGGATATCAAGTAATCCAGTGAACATCCCTTTCTTACTAAATTGTTGCATGTACCTAAAGTTCAGGTGACAAAACCTCTCATGTCATAATCTACTACTCTCATCAGCATGCGTAAGTAGTATAGAGGAATGAGATTCAATAAACTTAGAAAAAGTGTATAACCGAGATTGATGATTTACCTCCCCGACAGCAATCCTAGAGTTGTCTTGCATGTCGAATATGGACATGGAGTCTGGAGTGAACTCCACCTTTTTGCCTGAGCCTGAGTGTATAATTTGATACACCGAGAGTTGATTCACGAAAAGTTGAGGAACATGGAGAACGTTCTCAAAACTTCCATGATCTAGTTCTACTCTCCCTTCTCCGGTGACCTCGATTGGAGAGTCATCCCCCATGAGGATAGGAGGACCATTACATATAGTCAAAGTGGATAAGATATCCTATGTGGTAGCGATATGGTGGGATGTGCCTGAATCCACGATCCAGGCATCAGGTGAAGAGTGAACAACAACTAATGCATGATGATTGCCTTTGGGAGCATGGTCTTCTGGCTTCTTCTTGGCACCCTCGGGAATTTCATCCCCAAGGTTGTTCTTTTGAAGAATTTGATTCATAAGTTCTATCCGCTTCCTCATGGATTCTGGATGGAATCCTCGATTGCAGTAGGTACACTTCTGTCCTTTCTTCCCTTTTCCACTTTTGGATCCTGAGGAATCATTGAAGGGTTTGGAGTACCCTTCCTTCTTAGACTTTGCATGTGACTTGGTTTTCCCTTTCACCTTGGATTTCTGATTTTGAGAACCGTTGCCATCATGCGCAGCAAGTGCATGCGCTTTGGAGATTTTTATTACACCCATTTTGATGAGTTTATCTTTCTCCTGAATCAGGGCCTCAATGAAGGTATCCAAAGAGGGCATGGTCCAAAATGCTCCAGTAGTGAGTCTCTGAGTGTGGAATGTGGAAACAAAGACGGAGTATTCTAGACCAAGTTTCGACAAAATGGTGAGAACCATTCGCTTTTCCTCCTTTGATTTGTCGACTCCCCAAGCCTTGAGTTGCAGCAGCAAATCCTTGTACTTTGTGAAGAAATCCTGGATGTTTTCAAAACTTTTTGGATCCAATGCAAGTGATTCGACCTCAAGCATGTGTCCTCTCATCTCATCTTGTTTGCCAAAGAATAGTCCTTCCATGGTGGTCCAAATCGCATTTAGAGTTTTACAAGTTGATACATGAAACAACTACTCAGGCGACATGTGCATGCAGAGGACTTCGTAAGCCTCATCCATTCTATTGAGGTATTTGGATTTTTCAATGGATGATGTGGGTTATGTTTCCATAGCCATGGTCAACCTGTACATCCTCTACCTTTGAGCAAAATCTCCATCTTTTGCTTCCATTCAAAGTAGTTATACGAGGTGAGAAATGCAGACGGCGAAGATTCCATTCTTCATGTGTTCTTCAATCTTCAGTACCTACAAATAAAAATGTTGGTTCGCCTTTTTCCTAGCAACCTGTGGGCTCTAATACCATGTAAAATGTGGCGAGTACCTACACAAGAGATCTAGCTAGCAGAAGAACGAACACAGCTTGCAAAGGTAAGAAAACAAGAGAAAAAATGGATAGAAAAGAATGAGAATTGTTTTAACCAAATGAATGAATGATTAAATACACATGATATACTTTATATATCTCAACTAATGCGCCTTAGTGGTGGTCTAGAGAGATCTTGACACACTCAGGTAGTTACGGGAGTTAACTGCCACTTAGTCCTAGTCAACTAGTCATGCAATCTTCAATTAACAGGGCAGACCGGAGTGAAATGAGAAGGAGATCAAGCATGCATAAGGAATGCGCCTTCCTGGTGATGATCCCAAGGTAAGTGTGCATTACTGGAGATGATCCCGAGGTTACTTGATGATAAAACCAAAGTTACCCTGAATGATTCTACTCCGCTAGTCCACTGAAGAGAATATTCTCCTAGAATGTAGGAGAGGTTCCTAAAAAAATAGGAGACCCTTAATAATGACTAATAAACATAAGAAAATAAGGAAAATATCCTAGGTGTGTGTAATATCTCCAACACTAAGAACATTCTAGAGGAGGAACCTTCTAGAAGCGAAACCTTCTAGTAAGTCCTCTTACATTTATTGCATTCACACTAGGCCTTACTTATAAAAAGTGGCCTTTATACTATTTATTACCCTTGGGTACCTCCCTAGGTACCTGTTATCCCTGATTTCTAGGGATAACTAGGAGATCATGTCTCAAGGCCCACAGGTCCTAGACATGGAGTACCGAGAGCAAGATTGACCTGAGCATGGCCCTGGAGGGCCCATCTTTCTTCTTCTTCATCAGACTTGTCCTGTTAGCAGCAACATCCATCACCTTCGGCTTGGACTTGTATCGAAGAAGACTCTTGCTCCATGAGGTAGTTGGTCCATGTATCATGGTATGTGTCATATTTGATCATTATAACCTTCAGATATATGCATCAAATTCCTTTTATTTCTGACGACTGCTTGGATCTTACACTAACCCACTTGAACATGGTTGGGGGGATTGACAGGATACCCTAGCAAGCTTGTACCCATAGGTTTTGGTTAGCCACCAGGGGGGATTTTGAAGGGCCATCGTCTGCTCCCATCATATCATCACTCTTACATCTTATCTCCCACTCATCTATCCCATTCCCCTAGTCCGGACATTAGGATGACCTATTTGTGGGGTTACACCTTATCTCGTGAGAAGAAGGGGCTAAAGGCCCAAAAGGTAAAAGCAGCTGGTAAAAGGTAAAATCCATAAAAAAAAATGAAACCTAGAGATGCCTCGCCCAGGGATCCACGAGAAGGCAATAAAAAGCCTCTCAGCAAGAAATAAGAGGGACTCGAAGAAAAATAACAAAACAAGACCTAGCCAAGAGGATGGGGGGTTTCATCACGAGCCAGTCCATTATGTTCATGGGTACCTAGTAGTATGACATTGCCATTATCTGGTTACCACGCCAGGGCAGTGACCTTTGGTTGCATGGCCAAGGGAAAGGGGGTCTCATCACGAGATAGCCTTATCATCTCTGTGAAAGTACTTGTGGGTAACACTGTCAGCTCTGGTCACCACGCCAAGGCAGTGTCCTCTAGTTAGACCTTGAAATAAAAAAAGAAAAAGCAATAAAGAAAAGAAAGAATAAAGACAATAAAGGGCTTGGAAAGAATTGCATCCATGACAGGTACAGTTCACCTTCTACAAAGGCACCCACAAGGTAATATCACTGATCCGGATTTATGTAGGAACACAATGAAATACAGAAATACACATAAACGCAGAGATGCAGCGGAAATAAGACTTCATTTCATTAATAACAAATGACTGAAATATGCTTACAAACAGAATGTAAATAAACTAGCTAAGG
>SNQJ01S0000074.1:12248-44694 GCA_010110895.2 Picea sitchensis | reverse complement strand
CATCCTTTAGTTAAATTTATCATTTATGCTAGTCGTTTTGCCAAGTTGACCTAAGGAAGGAGGAAAGAGCACGAGGCCTTGCTTAAGCAACACCGGAGTGAGCCTCTTTCCCCTAGGGTTTTGATTCTAGGGCCCTGCCTTTGTAGCGCTTTAGAACCCTTCCCTCTTATCTTTAAGTCTTCATCCTTTCAAAACCTTGTGCCCTTATCTTGTTTGACTCCATATACCCTAAGGCACTAATCTCTAGCCTCTAACGTTGAAGTCCTAAAGTACAAAACCACTCTCAAAACTTTGAATTTTGAAACCCTAACCAACAAACTAACCTAATTAAGGCTGACGTCACAGTTGGTTATCTCATCTTGACGCAACAAAAGTTGAATATAGGCAATTAGATGATGATTTAAAGCATTTATTGAGTAAAGTATTGGTTGGATACATTGTTAGCTTCATCATCTTGATAGTTATTAATGAATTGATGCTTTTGCCATAGCTAATTGATAAAACGTTGACTTCATTAGTATCTATTGTTTTACATTGCTTATTAATTAATAGCAAATAGTCATTGAAGTACTAACCCATTGAGTTACAGCCTGCATATATACTGTATTATTGTTGTCTTGTTCCGGGCAGGTGTTTTCATTTGGGCATACACTTCTTTATTGGCTGATTAGCCAAACTGTCTGGCCTTGGTGGTAACCTGTGAGGGGGAAACTTTAATCTTGACTTTATACCTTTGCCTCTTCAAAACACCAGGTTACCGGGGATGTCTCCCCTAGGTTAACCTCCCTAAATAGAAAGAACCTCCCCATTGAGGTGACATTGGGTGGGGAAGGTTCTTGTTACGCCAGTTTGGCCTCAATTCTCAAGCCTTTTGACCTAGTTACAAACTGTGCGATAACAGTACCCAATATATTGCCCCCTAGCTACACTACATTGCATGGTCATATGATGATTTAAAGGCTTATAAGAGAGACATAATTCAACACACCATTCCATTAAAAGAAAGAGTAGAACCTTTTAGGAAAAAGCAACAAAACATCAACCCAATGTTAGCCCATCTGAACCAAAAGGAACTACAAAAGATGCTAGATCAAAAATCATAGCCCCCACTAGGCATTCGTTTTGGGTGGCAAACTTGGTTGTACTTCGAAAGAAGAATGGTGAGATATGTTTGTGTCTTGACTTTAGGAACCTAAATCAACTCTTCTTGAAAGACAATTACCCTTTGCCTAACATGGAAAACCTATTGCAAAGAGTCACTAGGGATCAAATGATTTCTATGTTGGATGGTTTTTCAAGTTAAAACTATGTTCTGGTAAAAGAGGAAAACTAATTTAAGGCAGCGTTTACCGCCCCATGAAGAACCTTTAAGTACTTGTGACTGTTATGTTTTGAGCAATTATTAGGTTTCTTTTCAATTTACTAGATAACAATAACATACGTAGGATCACTGAGAGAAACACAATCACAAGATACACAGCATTTATCCTGGGAAACCCTCATCGGGAAGAAAACCCAATAAAAACTTCTTTAATATAGATAGCCAATACAGTGCCAAGACAATAAACCAAACACTAGAGAATATCCACCACTGAGCAATGCACCTCTCTCTTCCTTCTTCTCCCAACTGTAGCTAACAAACTTGCGCACTAAGTGAGTGAGCAAATGAGGCGTTGGCTTCTTTTATTTATACAAACTGGCAGGTGTTGGAAAGGTGCCTCTTCACTGGGCAGGGCCGACTTGTCTTCTTAGTGGTTAAAACCACTTTAATTAGCCCGGGGGCCAACTTCTCAATTTGCATAATATATTTAGGGTTTGACCAATCCACAAAAGGGGATTTGGTCAATTACAATGCCTGACATGATCAATCCACAAATGGGGATTGATCTAATGAATAATAACTCAATAATAAATAGAATACTCTTTGCAGTTACAATATTTCAACAGTGACTGCCCTCCAGTCTTTTCAATGTTGGATCAACTTTTCAAAGGGCTATGGATTTTGCCTTCCAAGATCTAATTGGAAAAATCATTGAAATTTACTATGATTACTTAACTGTAGTCTCAAACGAAAGAAACGTTCATGTTCATCATCTAAGAAAGGTCTTTGAAAGATTGTAGAAAATATGGAATCTCATTGAACCCGAAAAAGTCAATATTTGGTGTAGACCAAAGAAATTGTTGGGTCATATTGTTTCTAAAGATGGCATATGTATTGACCTAGTGATCTGAGTGTGAAGGCGTTTTTCAACAATGGAGAATCGTTTTTGATGGAGGGCTCATATGGATCTGATTGAGAGGGGCACGCTCAACAGCTAAGAATCGTGTTAGATGGAGGGCGCATTACTGGAAGACTAGAAAAGGCGAATTAGTCTGATGGAGAGGGTGCAACACATTCCTTGAGAGGGGAGTCTTAAATGTTGATCACTCTGAGCAAGGCAGAGACGTGTATCTCTTTCTATAACTCGTCCTCCTCTTTAAAAACGGACACCCTACTTGCTCCTTCATGCTACCAGCAAAATTGAGGGTGAATTACTTGGCACGCACAACAGAATAGAGATGTGCACCAGTTCCTTTGGTGCGCACTCTCTCTCAGTAATCACAAAAAACAGAAAACGAAATTTACCTCTCAATAATCACAGAAACAGAAAATGAATGTTACACACACAAGAAAATAAAGAATGAAGATTCAGCAAAACTTCATCAATCACATTAGAGGACGATGTATCCTTTTAATCAATCAAGGAGATCTCAAACAACGGTAATTGTTGCTTTATTCTTCTGCATTTCTCTGCACATTTAGATTGGCAAGAGAAATTTCCCGCAGCGGTTACTGACAAAACTAACTATTCATTATTTTAGACATTGTCATTGTTTACTTAGACTGGCGAATGCTTTATTACAAATAAGGGATTGACCGACGCTGACAAAGATCAGCAAGCTAGTATAGCATTACTTCTCTTTATCGCCTTGCTTGCTGCGAACTATTGATACTCTATTGTTAGCTTTCTAAGGAAGGTTAACGTCCTTCGTTATTGGTCGAATTCCTCCCTGTTTAGATCCGAAAGTGTCCCTACTTTCGTCAGCAACTCAGGAAAATGTTGTTGCACTGTCTCTGTTGTCATCCATTTGGCTTGTGCTAGAGTTTGTCCATGTCTTCCTACTAGATAGGAAACATGTTGTTGACGGGTGGTCCTGATCTTACTATCTAGAATTTGATCATGCAACAATGGAGGTTGAAAAACAGGAATGTTGTCCAGGGGGTGTTAGACAGTGATTGTGTCTTCAAGAAGTGGCGGCTCAAATAATTTTAAATTGTTGACGTTTAGAACGTCATGAATGCCCAAATGTGTTGGAAGATCCAACTGATATGCATTTTCACCAATGCGATCCAAAACTGTATATGGTCCATATCGCAATGGATGTAACTTATGATGACGCCCTTTGAAGCGTTGCTTGTCCATTTGCAGCCAAACTCTGTCTCCTGGTTGGAATTGCAATGGAGTTATGTGTTTATCATGACATTGCTTTGCACGCTCTTGCACTGCTTGTAAAGAGTTTACAACTTGCTTGTGTCACTGTGATAAATTATGTATGAAGTGTTGAGTTGCTTGTTGTTCTCGTTGATGGTGCACTGAGCCTGAAAGAGTCAAATTGAGAGGCAACTCGGTAGGTGCAAGTGGTTGGAAGCCAAAGCAAACCTCGAATGGAGAGAAGCTCGTTGAAGAATGCGTAGCTCTGTTGTAGCTATGCTGCAAATTGTGAAGATAAGCATCCCATTGCTTATTTTTTACGAAGGAGTTGTGCAGAGCATGTACCAATGTACGATTGACCACCTCTATTTGTTTGTCGGTCTGTGGATGGAATGTCTTGAAAAATCAAAGTTGGTAGCCTACTAAGGACCACAGGGTACACCAAAAGGAGCTAAGGAAGCGGGAGTCGCGATAAAAAATGATGCTGCTAGGCAGACCATAATGTGGCCAAATATGGCGGAAGAATAGTTCAACAGTTTACGTGGAAGAAGTGCTTTTATGGCATCATGCTTGTGCAAAGTGGTCAAGAGGCCACTCAGGAAATCCATAGAAATCGATTCCCATGGTCGAGAGGAGATCGACAAAGGCTGATAGAGACCATGTTTGCGATTAGAGGGTTTGCTTTGTGAGCAGAGAGAACAAGCTCTGATGAAATGGTCGACTTGTTTGGACATAGCAGGCCAATAGAAGTGGCGTTGGAGGTGTAGAAGTGTTTTGGCATTCCCGAAGTGACCACCACAGGAGGAAGCATGCGCTTCTCTAATGAGAATCAAACGATCCTCTAATTGCAGAACACAAAGTTGATTGAGGCGATACAGCCATCCCTCCTTAATGTTGTAATCGAGAAAAGGTGTTTGATTGATTATTGTAGGTTGTTGTAATGCTAACCATATCTCTTTAAAAGTGGGATCCGATTCATACATGTCTTTCCAACTGTCATAGGTTGCACATCGAACTGCTAAGATATGTTGAATTTTCTCTATGCTTAGCTCAAGCACATGTGGTTTATTTCATTTAGCATGTACTTGAACCATAAACAAATGCAGCAACACCATACACAAGTGCTGCAATAACCAAGATCACAAGAAGAATAACCATGCACAAGAACACAAGAGGTATCATGGGAAAACCCTTCTCAAACAAGGGAAAAACCCAGCAATCCTTTGCTATATTCTCAAGAGAAGATCCCCCTACACCATAGACCTAGCACAAAAGAGGGTGCTTATCAAAACCTAGAACCTAGCGCCCAAGAGAAGTGCGAACTTCAGTCGTACAAGCACTTGCTGAAATTCCGAAATGACAAGTGTGAGTGTGTGTAATCCTCAATGGGGATTCACCTTTATTTATACAAGAACTGACACAACAAAAGGTGTGTCTATTGGCACAATAGGGCCGACTTTAATAACTCAATAATATAATTAATCATTACACAAATATTAATTATCTTTCACATATGGTGGGGTCGACTTGTACCCTTGCCATCACAAATTAGGGTTACAAGTAAATCTTACTCTCAAACAATATAGCAAGGATCTCACACCTTCACTAGTGCTCAGCCACTAGGGACACGTCCACCTGTGCTCAGCCACAAGGATGCCCTACTCAACAAATCACTCAACTGAATACACAGGAGTACCATTTGGAGTACCATCTCAAGCCGACTAAACTGAGTCCACAAGAGTACAAGGCAGGAAACCATCTCAAGCTGACTCAACTCAGTCCAGAGAAGTACAAAGCAAGAGACCACACATCATCACAACTCAGTCCAGAGTCTGACGCACACCCATCACATGGGCACACCCAACACTTGGGCTCTCTCTCACAGATGTCTCAACTCAGTCTAGAGGAGAACGATCTAGAGGATGTCTAATGAAGCTGTAATCAACAACACTCCCTCTCATCTAGGGAGGCATTCTCCACCAAGCCAAGTCTCTCACATAAGAACTCGAACTTCGTCTTGGCAAGCGGTTTGGTGAAGACATCTGCAACCTGCTCATGTCTACAAAGGTACTGCATATGTATTGCTTTCCTCTGCACCATATCTATGATATAATGGTATTTGATCTCAATGTGTTTCGATTTATCATGAAACACAAGATTCTCTAAGAGCTTCACACAGCTCTGGTTATCGCAATGGATAACAGTGGAATCCATCTCATGACCAAATAAATATGCAAGGAGCTTGTGTGAAGCAACACAGCTTCACGGACTGCCACACACAATGCAATATACTCTGCTTCTGCGGTACTCAAAGCCACAAAGCTCTATTTCCTACTGCACCAAGAAACCATGGCAGATCCCAAGGTAGAACAACAATCGGATGTGCTCTTTCGGTCCATTGCGCTCCCTGCCCAATCTGCATCGGCATACCACTGCAATCTTATGTCTACATTGGAGGCATATCTCAGGCCATATCCAACTGTGCCCCGTAGATATCTCAATACATGCTTTGTTGCTATCCAGTGAGTCTGTCTCGGCTGACTCATAAAATGACTGAGTACGTTCACTGCATAGCATATATCAGGTTTGATGTTAACCAGATACATCAATGATCCAATCAACTATCGGTAAAGATGTGGATCAATCTCGCATGAATCAGTAGAAGCCTTGTTCATTTCTTCAGATCCATCACCATCGGTGTAGGCATGGATTTGCACTCTGTCATGCCAAATTTCTACAATATCTCTATTGTATATTTTCCTTGACTCAGGAAAATCTCATCAGTCCTATGCCATACTTCTAGTCCCAAGAAGTAGTGCATCATACACAGATCCTTCATCTCGAATTCAAAAGTCAATGCATGCTTTCATTCAGCAATAAGACTTTTTGAATCGGTGAGGAATAAATCATCAACATACAGGACCAAAATCAGGCATTCGTTACCAACAATATGATAATATAGGTTTGGATCAGCAACACTTTTCCTGAAGCCCGAACTCATCAGAAATCCATCCATCTTCTTGTACCAAGCACGAGGTGCATGTTTTAGTCCATACAGGGCTTTCTTCAACCTGCACACATGAGACTCCTTCTCATGTATCACAAATCCATCTGGTTGCTTGATGTAAACTTCTTCCTCAATCTCACCATTGAGAAAGGTTGTCTTTACATCCATCTGATGTAGTCTCCAACCCATGGATGCAGCTAGGGAAATGATCGTACGGATGGAAGTGTATCGGGCTACATGAGCAAATGTCTCCTCATTACCAATTCCCTCTACCTGAGAGAATCCTCTGGCCACAAATCTCGCTTTGTACTTCTCGACACTTCCATCAGCTGCATGCTTGATCTTATAGATCCACTTGGAAGTCACCATAGACTTCCCTTCTGGTCTAGGAACAATATCCCACACATCATTCTTCATGATGCACTGATACTCTTCTATCATGGCATCTTGCCAAACCTGCTGACCTGTTGCTTCTTCATGACAAGAAGGCTCAATATCAATGATGTGGCTCATTGCTAAAACATAGCTCAAATATCTCTGTGGTCTCTTTCTCTCTCAAAATGTGCCTCGAGGAGTTGCATGTCCCTTTGCCTCCTACAGAGTCTGTCGAGCCCAGGCAAGCCTTTTATGGCCTACTACAATGTTTTTGGGAACATCAACTGGAGCTATGGGATCAACTGTCAACTGGATCAATGACTGTCTCCCTTTGAACTGTTGAAGGGGGAGAAAGTACTATCTCGCTATCAATCTCCATCTGAGATTCTTTGGATCTTCGAAAGGCCATCTCTTCCTCAAAGATGACATATATGCTCACCTCAATCTGTCTCTGACCAAGGATGTAGATCTTATATGCCTTCGAAGATTCATTGTACCCCACAAAAGTACCCTTTCTGCCTGAAAGGTCTAGCTTAGTCCTCTTCTCCTTGGGTACATGAAAGTATACTGAACACCCAAATATCCTGAAGTGTCCAACCTCAGGCTTCACTCTGGTGAAAGCTTCTTCGGGGGTCATGTTCTTCAAAATCTGATGAGGACTCTTGTTCTGAACATACACTGTTGTCATGGATGCTTCTGCCCACAAAATCATAGGTAGATTTTGATCATGTATCATTGCTTTGATTGTATCAATGATGGTTCTGTTCTTCCTCTCTGCAACCCCATTCTGTTGAGGGTTGTAAGGAACAGTGTACTCCCTCTTGATCCCTGCCTCAATATAGAAATCACTGAAATCCCTAAAGGTGTACTCTCCTCCATTATCTGATCTCAACACCTTGATCCTCCTCTCGGTCAGGTTCTGAACCTGAGCTTTAAACTCTTGAAATCTCGCAAGGACTCCATCCTTGGTTTTCAAGAAATAAATCCACGTCTTCTGAGAGTGATCATCGATGAAGAGCACATAGTACAAATATCCATTAAAGGAAGCAACAGTCATGGGTCCACACACATCTGAATGTATCAAGTCCAAGATCCCATTGGATCTGTTGTCACTACTCAAGAAGGACCCCTTGACATTCTAGCCAAGAGCACAACTCTGCAAATGCCATCATGTTGAACATGTATCTCTAGAAGGCCTATTACCATCTTCCCCAGAGCGGGAAGGGCTCTATAATGTATATGAGCAAGTCTCCTATGCCATAGCTCGCTAAAGCTGATAGTATCATGTAACACGGCCTGGACTGGTTAGACAGTCAACCTGTATAAGTTGTTTTCTCGAACATCAATCACGTGGGCAAAATTCATACGTGAGTTCTTCAAAAGAAGAATGCTTCATCTTTTATGTCTCCATCTCTCTGATGTGGCTCTGGATCAACATCAGCAGTGGAGGCAAGTAGTCTTCCTTTCTTTCTGGTAGGATAATCTCTCGCAATGTGTCCATACTTGTCACATCTGAAACACTAAATCTTTGATTTGCCTTTTTTGTGTCCATGACCTGAAGCTGATGAAGTCTTCTTGTCTTTGAATGCTTTGTTGAAACTTTTTCTATCTAGTCTTCCTTTCTTTGTATGAAAGGCAAGAGCATGATTATCATCGTGAAGGGAGTCTTGCACTCCTCTAGCTATATAAGTTTGGTTTCTTCCTGGGTGCAGTCTACCCATAGACGATCAAAATTAGGTAGATCTGCTCTACCACTGATACTTTGAAGAAATGGTTCTCAATGTCTTGGAAGAGCATTGAGAGTAGTCAAGACAAGTTCTCTATCTGATATGGCTTCTCCAATGGCACCTAGCTGATCTATGAAATCTTCATGAAGAAGGTAGCAACAGTGTCGGCTTTTGTCATCTTGATATGTTGAAGTTGGCTCTTCAATGTAAGAGCTTTGAGGGTGTTGGTACGCTCAAACATATTTTTCAATGCATCATACATCTCATAAGTTGTCTTCAAGTTCACCATACGAGGTAGGAGATGATCTCTTACTGAATAAATGATTATCTTCCTTGCTTTGACGTCATCTTCCTTCCACTCTTCCTTCTCTTCATCCGTAGTTGTTTCTGGTAGAGTCTTTTCTATCACTCAATAGGTCATCCTCTTCCAGGGTAATCGGTAGTCTTGATTTCCAGGAACTGAAGTTGCTTGATCCATCAAGCCTATCTTCCACCAAAGTTTTGTTCCTCATGGTTTGCAGATTCTTCCACAAACCCTTAACAACTAGGCTAGGAAACCTAACGACTAGGTTAGGCTAGCAACCCTAGGTTTCGTTGGACTTAAGAATGCCAACAATAACCCTTGAAAGTCAAAAGAACACTAGTAAGCTTGAAAGATCCTTCAATGAGCTACAGAAACCCTAAAAACTAAAATTCTGTAGAAAATTGCAGATCCCTAGAAACCCTAGGGCCAAAAATAAAAAAATTCTCAGAATTGCAATCTGAGAGTTTCCGAAGGTGCGCTCGAGGTCGTACACTCCTATGCCAAAATTAGCCCCGACACTCAAGTGTAAAGTGTTGACACTGGCAAAAGAAGGAGGGTTGCATTTTTCAGAAACCCTAGAGGGTTGTACTTTTCTGTAACTGGGAGGTGACGGCTTGCTAGTAAACTTGTGCAATGGTTCTTAAGGAACTTTGCTCTGATACCATATTGAATTTTCTCTATGCTTAGCTCATGCACATGTGGTTTATTTCATTTAGCATGTACTTGAACCATAAACAAATGCAGCAACACCATACACAAGTGTTGCAATAACCAAGATCACAAGAAGAATAACCATGCACAAGAACACAAGAAGTATCCTGGGAAAACCCTTCTCAAACAAGGGAAAAACCGAGCAATCCTTTGCTATATTCTCAAGAGAAGATCCCCCAACACCATGGACCTAGCACACAAGAGGGTGCTTACCAAAACCTAGAACCTAGCGCCCAAGAGAGGTGCGCACTTCAGCAGTGCAAGCACTTGCTGAAATTCTGAAATGACAAGTGTCGGTGTGTGTAATCCTCAATGGGGATTCACCTTTATTTATGCAAGAACTGACACAGCAAAAGGTGTGTCTATTGACACAATAGGGCCGACCTAAATAACTCAATAATATAATTAATCATTACACAAATATTAATTATCTTTCACATATGGTGGGGGCGACTTGTACCCTTTACATCACAAATTAGGGTTACAAGTAAATCTTACTCTTAGACAATATAGCAAGGATCTCACACGTCCACTAGTGCTCAACCACTAGGGACACGTCCACCTGTGCTCAGCCACAGGGACGTCCTACTCAACAGATCACTCAAATGAGTCCACAGGAGTACCATCTAGAGTACCATCTCAAGCCGACTCAACTGAGTCCACAAGAGTACAAGGCAGGAGACCATCTCAAGCTGACTCAACTCAGTCCAAACGAGTACAAAGCAAGAGACCACACGTCATCATAACTCAGTCCAGAGTCTGATGCACACCCATCACATAGGCACACCCAACACTTGGGCTCTCTTTCACAGATGTCTCAACTCAATCCAGAGGAGAACAATCTGGAGGATGTCTCATGAAGCTGCAATCAACAACAAGATATTCATCACTTGTGTTGGTGGTCTGCTTAACAAATCGGCCATCTTACTAGTGATTCCCTTATTATATTTAATAACCAAATGAAATTGTTGGATATACACTACCCACTTTAGATGTTGATGTTCCTGTATCTTACTCTGTGAGTTGATGAAGATGAGCGGGTTATGGTCCGTGTAGGACGATCTCTTTACCCAGAATATAATGGCGCCATTGCTTCAGCGCTTGTACCAAGCTGTAAAATTCTTTGTCCAATGTAGTGTAGTTGAGCTTTGCGGCCAAAAGTGTCTCTAAGTGGTAAGCTACATGATGACCTCCATGTTTAAGTACGCCACCAATCACAAATTTAGAAGCATCTGACTCAATTTTGAATGGTTGGACCAAGTCTAGCAAGCGGAGAACTGGAGCAAAGCATAAGGCTTGCTTTAATTTGTCAAAATGGCGTTGCGCATCCAGAGACCATATAAATTTTTCCTTATTTGTTAACTAATGCAATGGACGAGCCAACTGGGAGAAATGGGTGACAAATTTTCGGTAAAAATTGTTGCCTCCCATAAAGATTTTAAGAAGATGTGCAGACGTTGGCACTGGCCATTTAGAAATTGCCTGCACCCGAGTGAGATCTCGGCGTACCCCTGTAGAGTCCACAATGAATCCTAAATATTGCACCGACTTTTGTGAAAAATATAACTTCTTTTCTTTCAGCTGAAGTTGATGTTGTCAAAGTAAATCCAATATTGTGCGCACATGTTGCATATGTTCCTCCCATGACCAACTGAAAACCAAAATATCGTCAAGATAAATAACGACAAACTTACCGAGATGTGGTCGGAAGATGTCGTTGATGAGCCGCATGAACGTGGTCGGTGCATTGGTCAATATGAAAGGCATGACCAACCACTCATAAAGACCAAACTTTGTCTTGAAAGTTGTTTTCCATACATCACTCATTTGCATACGCACTTGATGATATCCAGAAGTCAAATCCATCTTTGTGAAGAAAGAGGCCCCTTGCAGATGGTCGAGGAGATCTTCGATCCGAGGTAGGGGATATCGGTTTTTAATTGTGGCTTTGTTCAGGGCTTTGTAATCGGTAACAATACGCCATTCGGAAGTGTCTTTCTTGGGAATAATGAAGGCTGGAGAGACACAAGGGGAAGAGGAAGGTTGAATGTGGCTTGATTCAAGGAGTTGGCCAATTTGGTGTTCTATTTCGGTGGCCTCCTTGGGAGCCAGGCGATAGGCTGGTGCATTGGGCAAAGATGCGCCAGGTATGAGATCGATGGAATGGGAAATGTTTTGGGATGGTGGGACTCTAGTGGGTGGGTGAAACAAATCTGCAAATTCATGTAGGAGGAGAAAAAGATCGAGGGGGGTTAGTGAGGTTATCAGGTTTAAGAGGTCGGATCAAACACAGAGAGACCTTGTGGGTATTAATAACATGGTGAGTGGTTGTGGTATCGGTTCACGGTGGTGGTGAAGTGATAGACGATGAAGTACATAGGTGCGCCTGGCCTGTTTAAGATGGTATTGATGAGTCTTGGCGTGATACACCACTTGTCGGTCTTGTTGGTAAAGAAGACCGAGAAGGAGATCAACACAATCTAATGGTGACACAACACAGATCACAGTGTCACAAAAAGGACCAATGGCGAAAGTGACGACGCAGCACCGAGCAATAGTAAAGCAAGGACCACCCTTTTGTACCCATCCAAGCTGATAAGGATCGGGGTGTGGGGTGGTGGAGAGTTGCATAGGTTGGACTAAGTCTTGTGATATGAGATTCTTTTGACTGTCATTGTCTAGAACTCTGTTACCAACATCGCGATATTGGCGATATTATCGGCAAATCGAGGCTCGACGATATTATCGAGTAAAATAGCGCGCTATTTTCGCCATTTGAAAATATCGCGATAGTATCGGTAAATAGCGTGATAATATCGTGCTACGATCCAAAATATCTTTGGCAGGCGGGTAGGGCCGGAAATAAAGCCCGATTTTCACTTTTTTTTTGTCATTTTGCAATTGAAGTGTGGGGTTTGGAGAGCAAATGAGAAAAAGGCGAGTTAGCCTTCAACCAAAGACGAGGAGGAGCGAGATTTTGAGCATTATAACCTGTTTATTGTGAAGTTGGGATTGATTTCTCTCAAGCAAGGGCGCATTTGCAGGTATGGGCAACAGTTTGTACCATTTATTTTGTTTTTTTTTTTTTTTTGCTATGCATCCTTCATCTTGGTAGTTAGGGATTGTTGCTTTTAGCTGCCATAAAATTATTTTGGAGTGTGGATTGCTTTCCAACAGTTTTTTTTATATTCTTGCAAATTTATGATAGGTTTTTTCTAATTTTTTTCATTTATCAGTGTTCAACTTTTCCCCCATTTTGATCATTTGTATTTACTATTTAGTAATATACTATTACAGTTTACAATTAAATTGTGATTTTAATTTTTTTTCACTATTTTTGTGCCCTAGGTTTGATCACTTGAAGATTGAAAATGCCGAGAAAATTGGATGCTATGTGGGAATATGGTGATCCAGAGGGGGGTTTTAATCGACAAACTTTGTATTACAAGTTGTGTAAGGTGAGAATGATGGGGGGAATTACCCAGCTGAAATACCACCTTGCAAGAATCATGGGACATGAAATGGATATTGCCCAAATTCAACTCCGAAAATCATGCATATTGCCAACAAAGCGCTTGAGGATATGGGTGTAACCAGAGATTACAACAAAGCTAAGAAAGCTCAATTTGCAAGGACAGGTGGAATATTTGAGGAGGGAAGTTTGGCGGCTTCAATTCCACCTTCTACCTCATCGTATTTTGTTTCCAGAACCACACCTGGTGCACAACCTTCTATCAAGTCAATGGTAAAAAAAAGGAGAAGGAAGAGGCTGATAAGTTGGTGGGTAAGTGTTTCTTATGGAGTGACATTCCTTTTAACATTGCCAAGAACAACCCATTCTATCAACCAATGTTTGATGCAGTTGTTGTTGTTGGCCTGGGTTACAAGGCCCCTACCTATGAGGAGTTGAGAGGGCCTATCCTTCAGAATGAAAAGATTGATTGTGCTAGCAGATTGGAGGAGCTTAAGGCATCATGGGAAATCACTGGATGCACCATGATGTCATATGGTTGGACGGACCAGAAGGGTAGGACACTTCTTAACTTCTTGGTTAATTGTCCCAAGGGGTCAATGTTTGTTAAATCTGTTGATGCATCTACACATGTTAAAGATGCAACATTGTTATGTGACTTATTGGATGAGTTCATTCGGGAGGTGGGTCCACAACATGTTGTCCAAGTCATAACAGACAACGTTGCTAACTATGTTGTTGCAAGTAGGATGCTTATGCAGAGGTATCCTACATTGTTTTGGAAAAATTCCTTATATCAGGGATATTGTTGATTCGGCTAAGAGCATCACAAAATTCATATATAATCATGCATTTGTGCTTAGCTTGATGAGAAGATTCACAAATAACAGGGAGTTGGTGCATCCTGCAATCACGCGCTTTGCCACTAGCTTCATATCTCTTAAATCTATCTTGGTTTGTATGCGAGACTTGAAGACGATGTTTGTTTCACATGAGTGGGATGATTTATCATTTAGTCGTAAACCAGAGGGGGAGGCCACATGTAGGCTTGTGTCATACTAGGAGAGCTTCTGGGTGGGAGTGGAGGAGGTGGTTGCCATTAGCGAACCTTTGGTAAAGGTTCTTTGGTTGGTTGATGTAGACAAGCCCACAATGGGCTACTTGTATGAGGCCATGGATAGGGCCAAAGAAGCCATTTGTGCCTACTATGATGACAAGGGAGATGATGGATTTCAGAGACAACTACAGATATGGGGAGTGATTGATCAACGATGGAACAATACACTTCATCGCCCGATTCATGCTACAGGGATTTACCTCAATCTTGCATTCTCTTACTCATGTGGTTTCAGATTTGATGTTGAGGTTATGGAAGGATTCCTCACATGTGTTGAGAGAATGGTGCTAAGTCATGAAGAACGCGCATAGATTTCCAAAGAAATGGAAATATACAAGATGTCTGGTGGGACTTTTGGCTTTCAGATGGCTATAGGCTATAGCTGATAGGAAGACCAAAATGCCAGGTAAACTTCATTAAATTTCAAATTTCAACTTTCAATGTCTTTTCTTTCAACTTTTAACTTTCAAATTTCAATGTCTTTTCTCATGTTTCTCTGATTTGTTGTAGATGCTTGGTGGACAAGCTATGGTGGTACAAAAATTTGCCATTCGGGTGCTTAGCCAAACATGTAGCTCTTCAAGATGCAAGCGCAACTGGAGTGCATTTGATAAAATACACACCAAGAAGCGCAACAGGTTACAAATTTTCAAATTAAATTTTTTATTATTATAAATTAAAATTAAAATTATAATATTATTATTAATTTATAATTTATGGCCCTCATACAAGTTGGAATCCCAGTGCCTCAATGACATGGTATATGTCTACTACAATCTCTGGTTGTTGGTGAGGCAAATTCAGAAAACACTTGATGTGGACGCCATTTCGTTGGATGGGATCGACATCAGTGTTGAATGGAGGGTTGAGTCTGAGAGGCCTATCTTGGAATCGATGCCTGATTGGATACAGATGGAGGTAGAGGGGGCAATAGCAGAGGAGGAAGAGGCGGAGGGGGATGTTACAGAGCAGATTCTTCCACCATCTTCACGGACTCGGACAGAGGGAATTGTACTTGGCAGTAGCACCAGTAGAGGACACCAGAGTCTAGCTCCTGCTTCTTCTACAGGACGTCGGAGTCAAGTGCCAGCCCCAGGGGCTTCTTCCTCTAGAGGAAAAGATATCACCTTTTCCTGTAAAAGGGGTGTTGACTGCCCATTTAGCACCGGTGGTCAACTCCATGTGCCATGAAGAGATGCATCATCAAATGCAGTGTTGTTGAAGACTTTTGGTTCTATAGGGCAGTGTGTTTGGCCCAACACTTATTTTTGTACTTGGAATTTCCGCACCCCTGCGTGGGTTAATAATGTAATAGGTCTACATGAATCATGTCTAGGTTAGTTACCTTGGCATCGGTTCACTGGGAGAGTTCCTTTCACCGAGGGTTTTTTATCCTCAGGTTATCAGTGGGCTTTTCAGCCTTACTGATTTCCCCTGAGTTTTTCCCTCACACTTTACATATGTCCTCCAAAGTGGTGAACGACATTCTAGTGGGCTTATGTTTTGGTAACTATATAGGGAATTCATCGTAAATGACCATGCAAGACATCTTAGAAAGTTTCGCGGAATTCCGTCGAGTCTAGGTTAGTTTTTTTTAATTAATTAATTTTTAATTAAATTTCCCTAAGTTTGGAGGTTTAATTATTTAATTAATTAATTATTTTTGAGCAATAATTGTAAAAACTAGATCCTTGGATTTTTGATAGGGGTATTTGTGCTCAAAAGAAATGGAATAGCACCCCCTACATCCTTGGACCAAGTTTCAGCTCGGTCGGACAACTTTCGCCATGGGTTAGTCCACCTGGAGTGTCAGTCAGTCTAAAACAATAATTTTAATTGCTAAAGTCCAAACATGGCAAAATGTAAAAAATATAATAATGAGTTAGATGATGTGAAATGTTAAAATGATGGTTAGAGAGAAACCCCCTAAGCATAACCTTACCCTCCCAACCTTTTTCAACCTCTTCTAACCCCTTACCCACCTTCTACACTCAAAAATCACGCCCCCCTAGGGGGATTGACGTTTTTCCTTGGTGGAGGTTGTTGTGACTTATTTGGGAGCCCCTCTCATGAGTTATGACTCCCTTTAACCCCCACATCACCTCTTAGGGTGATCCCACTCCTTTTTTCTCATTAATCCCCCTCCATTCCTTCATTTTCACCCTTTTTTTGCACCCTCCAAGAGGAGTTACGCCCTCCTCCATCTAGAGACTCCACAAATGATTTTTTTTTAATTATTTGAGACCTCTCACCTTCCTTGGCATCAATCCCAAGGCCTCCCACACCTCTTTGCTTGATCCCAACACCTCCTACATTTTCTACACCCTAGATCTAGCTTTCAAACCCTAGATGGTGTGCCCTAGCCTTGAGATCTACTCTTATTCTTGGTGGTGGACACTTGGCATTGATCCAAGAGAGGTAGGTTTGCCTCTCCAAGTATAAATAGATCTCTTTTCTCCACCCCAACTCACCATATCTTGAGCTATTGTTATGCTACTTGATTTTCCTCTCTCTCTCTTGTCATTTCATTCATTATCATTTCATTCTTGCTCTAAGGTTTTGGAGTATTCCTCTCCAAGATCATACTTCTTTGGTAATAATATTTTGGAAGCTTTGGAGGACAACAAGAAGGGTAATGCGTGTGCTTGCTATTCTTATGCATGGGAGGTAATATTGTTTAATGTTCTTTCTTGTTTCTTGCAACACTAGATCTTAGATAAAGTGTTATCTAAGTAGGCTTGGTAGTGCATATGCCTATTGGTCTATAGATCTTGATGTATGATTTAAATTGAAGTGTCGTTTATTATCATTGCATCAACGTATTGTCTTGTGTATGCTTGGGTTTGAAAGAATATTACAGGTTCACCTTCAAAGCTCCATTGGGAACTCCTTCTAGAAGCTTTCAAGGGAAGGGTCAATTGAAGCTTTTTTACACTCCAACTATCTAGATCTATTACCTTGCTTTTATATTTGTTGTACATCTGTCTCATTTTCAGCTAGCATATATTGGTTTAGATAAGTCAAAATATTTTAAAATATATATCTTGTCTTGTGGAAAGTTCTTGTCCCAAAAGGGCAAGGGCTTCCTTAACATTGTTTGGTTGTTTGTAGCCATCCTAGCAGGCAAAGCTTGTTGTTTTTACAGGTATATCAGATCTGATAGGAGGATTTTGGCTGCCCCAAAGAGACACACACAACACTTCAAGACCCCTTGGGGGAGTTTGGTAGCTATCTCTAACCCACTCCTGTCTTTTTCTAGTCTATAAGTGCACTTTTCTTCTTATTTGTTTGATTGTTCAAGCTTGAAGTGTAAGAGGGGAAGTGGTACGGCCTCCCCTCTTCTTCAAGCTTGTGGGTAGGTAGGACGTGGGCTAGATCTAGCCCTTTTTTTTTTCAATTTTTCTGTTTCATCTTTAGCTTGGCCGCAAGGTTTAGAAGGTGAGGGCACCTTCTCAACCTTGACGTGGGTATTGGCTTGATTTGCTTGTTGATTAGTTTGTTGTTTAGTTTACTTCATCTCTTGCTCATTTCTTGTTGGTTTGCCCTAATGATTAAGATCTAAGAACACCTAATCTAACTAAGCTAAGATAACATAATAACCTACCTAGTTGGGAGAGGAACCCCCCAAAGAGGTAAGGATAAATGTTCATGCTTTATTTTTCATGTGATGTGATGGATCTAATGGTTTAATGTTCCTAATGCTTATGTTCTAGATCTAATCTCTCATCTTAAGCACATTGGGCAACACACTTAAAATCTCTTGTTTGGATCTTGCTTAGTTTCTTTTCAAGCTCTTAATCTCTCTCTTAAGCACACGTTTTCTATTCATGCTTAATATCTTTTAAGGTGCTCAACACATAAGTGGTTTATTGATTCATTGTTTATATCTATTGGTAGCCACGTCTTGGGCTTAGAATTTGTTGAATGGTTAAGTAGGCAAACACTTAATAAGTTTCTTTTCTTCATCTCTTAAGGCAAGTTGTTCTTACCATTGATCTATTGTCTCTAATCAAACTTATATTGATGTGCATGTGATAATCTTTATTTCTTTCAACCATCTCACTTTTATTTTGCTTTATATGTGTTGATCTACTTCATGGTTTAAGCTTAAGCAACACACTCATTGAGCAATTAATAGTTTCGGCCATCTCATTAATTTGCACTTAAAAGGTACTTTAAAACCTTCTAAACACTCTTTAAATCACCTAAAAGTCTACCTAATCATTATACATACTTAATAGACTACTTTAGGGTACCTTAGACCACCATCTCCACCTAAAACGGGTTTGAAGAAAACAACGGAGGGTAGTGGCAGGGGACTGCCCCGTGGCGCACCAAGTGTGTGTCCTCTCCGAGAAGTACTCTTACTGTCAGGGTTGACTGGTTCTGCTAGGGTTGGCCTCGTTGCCATACTATCTTGAGCGTCCAACAGTTATTTGGCAACAAGAGGAGGAGGCTTTGGTGAAAGCTAATAAAATTTGTAAATCTTAAGAAAAGCCTAATTATTAAACCCTTGACCAAATCTAATAGAATACTTGGGGGGCTTAATAATGAAGAGTGTAAATCTTCTTCAATACTCTTCATAATAATTGTGCTTAATTCTCTTAGACTTTGGAATCTATTGATGAAGTAATGTGTTGATGATAATCTCGTGTAAATGATGATGTGATTGATGCTTTAATGCTTTTGTATCCTGCACACATTGAAAATAAGCTTGGTTAGTTTGCTTTGTGTAAATTGTAATCTATCATTCTTTAACTTGTAAATCTTGTGAGTAAATGTACATAGTATTCTTTCATTGAATTATTCTTTTGTAAAATTGTAAGTAACTTGTAATCTTTTGTAATAAACAACCCTTGAACCTAGTTGACCCCTTGCCCAATTTCTAGGCACTAGTCTTAGTTGACCTAGGGAAAAGGCTTGCTTCTCATGCTAACCCTTGCATCTTGCATGGTTGCCTTAGCATCTTAGGATTATAATCCCCTCTAACCTTAACAAGTTAAAATTAACTCCTAGAATCTAACTCTAACACATCTAGTAACTAAGGTCTACCCCCTTTGGCTTCCCTAGGAGTAAGCCTAGACGGAAGAGGTTCCGGTCAAAGTGACAGTGTGGGCTGTGAACCTAGGCATTGTGCCTCCGAGGACACACTAAGTGAGTCGGACTTAGCTCACGTTTGCAAGTGTGTATAAGGACGGCAACAAGGGGCAGAACGAATCATTAGACTTTATTTGATTTCATTGTAGATGACGCATGATGATGAGATACATTTATTACTTATTATATTTTTTGATGATATTTTGAGGCTTTAGATTGTGATGTATTCGAGTTTACTAGACATCTTATACATCTTATATATGAGTTCTCTTTTCATATTTATGTGGAAATGCATTTATTTGATGTTGTTGATGCTTTAGATATTTAAAAATTTGAAAAAAAATGAATATTTTTGTATTTTTTTCGTTCTTACAACATTTGCCGATATTTACCGATATTTTTCCTGATTTTGCCGATATTTTCATTTTCASACCCTCGGCGATATTTCCCGTTGCCGATGTTGGTAACACTGGTCTAGAATGAGAGTGGCTAGTTCATTTTTAATTTGACAGTTGTGAGTGAAGAGGGGAATGTTAGGGCGACCTACTTCTGGCTTGGTCATGAGAATAAGGGACAGGTCGGCTTCGGTGGGGTTGTCGAATGAAATGGTCTCTGGGAGTTCGATCAAATCTGTTGAATTGACCTCGACAAGCAAGGTCTTAGCGTTGCAGATATTTTTAAGTGTGTGGCAGTCCGTAGAATTGTGGGAGTTGGTCTTGTGAAAGGTACACCAGACTAAATTTTTGGATGTGTAAGAAGATAAATGAGACTACGGTTGGGAAGTCAACGGAGTAGCACTTGAAGTGCAATATGTTCGGAAACAGATGCGAGGAGCCACCTTTCTTTCTACGGCCAAGGCCCGTAAGAAAGCCATGTCTAGAGAAGCATTGTCAAAAAGATCTACCTCTCGCCGGAGAGGTAACAATAAACCAGAATTGAACTTAATTATTAATACCTCATTTGGTTCGCTGACATGTAGTTCGATGTGCTACTTGCAGAAGACATCAATGTATCCTTGAACTGACTGATTGGAAAGTTGACGGAGTTGTAACCACTTGGTGAGCAAATTTTGAAGATATCCTAGAGGGTAGAAGCGTTCCCTCAATGCCTAACAGAACATATCCCATGACGCAATGTGGCCATTTTTCGAGGAAGACGGTGTACCGAGCTCTACGATCAATTATGAGCTTTCTGATTGTGTGTCCCACTAGGTTTGCGCGATTCCTTCTAATTGAAGGTTGGCTATCTGCAATTTGGTGGCCTCTTTGATATCAGGCGAGGTCTTGAAGTAAGTGGAGAGACTATGGATCCAGGAATCAATCGTTTCTCCATTCATTTGGTCGGTGAACTTGGGTAACTGAAAACAGGTGTCACGTTGCATGGTCATTGGAGGTCGTCATTGTTGGAGTCGAATCAGTTCTTGGAGAGCCAACGCCAACTCTTCAACTGGAGTTGATGTGGTTGCACTGGATTCCTCACTGGAGACCTCTCGTCAAGGCGACATGGTCAGCAAGCACTGAATAGACCCTGAGGAGGGTGTGAGAGGAACCTTGAGAAGGGTGATTGTGACAATCTAAGCAAGAGCGTGAGGAGAGAGATGAAGACCCAAAAAAAAAAATTAGAATCTAGTGGATGAAGTTTTGGTCCCAAGGACAAAACTTGCTCTAATACCAATTGATCTGAATGTGAGGGCGTTTTTCAACAATGAAGAATCGCTTTTTATGGAGGGCGCATATGGATCTGATTGAGAGGGGCACGCTTAGCAACTAAGAATCGTATAAGATGGAGGGCACATTACTCGAAGAGTAGAAAAGGTGAATTAGTCTGATGGAGAGGGCGCAACACATTCCTCGAGAGAGGCATCTTGAATGTTGATCACTCTAAGCAAGGGAGAGATGCGTATCTCCTTCTATAACTCATCCTCCTCTTTAAAAATTGATGCCCTACTTGCTCCTTCACACTACCAGCAAAACTGAGGGCGAATTACTTAGCACGCACAGCAGAATAGAGATGTGCACCAGTTCCTTTGGTGCGCACTCTCTGTCAGTAATCACAGAAAATGAAATTTACCTCTCAATAATCACAGAAACAGAAAAAGAATTTTACACGCACAAGAAAATAAAGAACGAAGATTCAGCAAAACTTCATCAATCACATTAGAGGGCGATGTCTCCTTTTAATCAATCAATGAGATCTCAAACAACGATAATTGTTTATTTATTCTTTTGCATTTCTCTGCGCATTCAGACTGGCAAGAGAACTTTCCCGCAGCGATTACTGACACAACTAACTATTCATTATTTTAGACATAGCCATTGTTTACTTAGACTGGTGAATTCTTTATTACAAATAAGGGATTGATTGACGTTAACAAAGATCAGCAAACTAGTATAGCGTTACTTCTCTTTCTCACCTTGCTTGTTGCAGACTATTGATACTATGTTGTTAGCTTTCTAAGGAAGGTTGACGTCCTTCCTTATTGGTCCACCTAGCTAGACTAGAATCCATAAAGAATACCCATTTCCTGGATAGTAGAAAATCCTTACAACATTTCTTTGGTAAAATAAACTTTCATAGGAGGTTCATCCCAAATTTCGTTGAGATTGTTAAACCAATGACTAGCTCGTTAAAGAAAGATTGTTTGTTCAAATGGAATGATGATAGTCGAAAGGCATTTATGAATATTAAAGAAGCTCTCTCGTCGACACATGTCCTTATTAGCCAAGATTATTCCAAAGATTTCACCATATTTTCCTTCACTTCAAAAGATACAATTGCTAGTGTACTCTTGCAAAAGAACAAAGATAATATGGAACAACCCATTGCTTTTGTGAGTAAAAACCTTAGGGATGCAGAGATGAAGTACACCACTACCTAAAAGCAAGCTTATTCCCTTGTTCAATCATTAAAACATTTCAAACGTTATGTCAAATATTCCAAGATCAAAGGCTATGTCCCTTACCCAGTGGTCAAGGATGTTTTCACACAACAAGATTATCTAGGAATCAGAGGGAGATGGTTGTCAAAGATTCAAGAGTACGACCTAGACATTAAAGCGACAAAGGTCATAAAGGGGCAGGGGTTAGCTAAAATGTTAGTAGAAGGAAATGAGAAGATTTTAGGACTAGATAGTGTTGAACAAGTGAATGGTGTCATAGATGAATTGGAAAATCTTGAGTGGTATTCAGACATTATTTATTATTTGAAGAATCTTTCATGTCCTGACCACTTGGTCGATCATAAGAGAAGAGCATTGAGATTGAAAGCCACAAGATATTGTTTGATTCAAGGTGCTCTTGGTTGGAAAAACCCCAATGAAATTATTATTAGATGTGTCAATAAAGATGAAGCCAAAAAACTAGTAGAGGAATTCCATTTGGGATGCTATGGGGGGCATTTCGTAGCCCGCACCATTGCGTATAAAATCTTGAGAGAAGGGTACTATTGGCCTACATTGTTCACAGATGTTCATCATTTTGTCTAGTCTTATCAACCATGCCAATTTTTTGCAGGGAAACAATGTGTGCCCACCTTACCTTTGAAACAGGTTGTAGTGGAAGCTCCTTTTTAATAGTGGGGTTTGGATTTTATCAGTGAAATTAAAAACTACTCTAGGAATGGATACCAATGGATTCTAACTACCATGGATTACTTCGCCAAGTGGGTAGAAGCCATACCTACAAAGAAGGCAACTGAAGAAGGTGTTATGCATTTCCTTGAAAATAAGATAATCGCAAGAATTGGTGTTCCGGCAAAAATCACCATTGATAATGCAAAATCTTTCAGCTCATTAACTCTATCTAACTTTTGCTTCAACTATGGTATTGTTCTATCTCATTCTTTTAATTATTACCCACAAGGAAACAGATTTGTTGAATCAAGTAATAAGAATTCGATGAACGTTATTAAGAAAACAGTGGGTGACAATAAAAAGAATTGGGATGGAAAAATCAAATATGCATTGTGGGAAGACACAATTACAACTAAGAAAGCCACAAGTAAAACCCCTTTCGAATTGGTACAAAAGTTAAATTGCCTATCAACCTAAAGATTCATGTTTATCACCTTATGCAACAATTCACAAGGAATCAAGAGGTTGTTCAAGCAAGAATCGATCAACTAGTAGAGTTGGAAAAATCTACGCAAATAGCGTTTGATCAAATGATAAAAAAATTAAGAAATTATCAAAGGAACATTTGATCAAAAGGCTCATCAGAGACCTTTTGCAGAAGGAGATCTTGCATTTATGTCCGATAAAAGAAAGGAGAAGCTTGGTATGCACAAGAAATTTGATAGCCTTTGGCTTGGTCATTATATAATTGAAAAGTTAGTTGGAACTGATTCATTCTATCTTACTAGCATAAATGGGGAGAAGTTACCTTTGGCGGTTAATGAGTAGCTTCTCAAACTTTATTTTGCGGACGACATTTAGTGTTAGAAGTAGTGGTAGAGTAGGATGAATAAGCTTGATATAAGTAGTAGATTGGATAAGCATTTCTTCTTCTCCACGCATTTTGACTTGGTTTTCGTGCTTTTTGAATTTTTACTTGATATCATGCATCATTAGATAGTTGCATTTTACAGTTTGGAATGTAGGGGTGGCTAGAGGATCGATGCACTTGTGATTTTGATCACAACTAGAAGTTCCACAGAGACCTATCGATTGTCCATGAATTTTTACCATAAATGTTTCTAGCATTTGCTCAGTTGACCCCCATGATCAAGTGTTTGATACATATTTTACCGAACAATGTTGTGCCTTACGCTTTTCCTCTCACACAAGAAGATGTCGCTACTTGGATGTGGGTCATGGTGATCATTGGTGTATTTTATAATGGTTCATGAATCATAACACTATAAATTGTTGTCTCTTACTAGGTTGTTCCATGGTGTGTTCATAATTAACCTCTAGATAAGTGAGTCACCTTATGAGTCGAGTTGTACTACAAGTAATCTTGGTAGGTGTTTCATATCATTCCCTTCATTCTCCCTAGCCATTTTTCACACCCCATCATTTCATCACCATTTTAATGCATTTTCATCATTCCCCTTTCATGATTGACTTATCATATGTCATGTAACAAGGTCCAATATAAAAAAGAAAAGTCCCATGTATGAAATGCCTAAGTAAAATCAAAGAACTAAAAAATGCTCGAAGAAGAAGCAATGAAAGTCATCATATTATACACGAGTCATGCCACCTTGCTAAAAAGCCTTATTCCCTAAGTTCCATTCTCAAATTTTTAAAAAAAGGGGAAAGAAGGAACTAAGCTAAAAAAAAAGGCTCAAGGATTGGTAACTCAATGCTAAGTGCTCCCTCTAAAGGCACACATGTAGAAACAAATAATGATAACCCCTACTTAAAAGCTAAGGGGAAGACCTCTTCACTCATCCTATATGATTGTGAGGGTCAACTCATGAAAACACCTTTTCCCTAGTACCACATTCATCACATCACCTACAACTAACTTTGAGTCCTAGGAAATGCATCTTGTCTTAGGGACTTTCACATGTAATTAAGGTTAATGATGTCCACACCATGGTCAAGTTACGAAGGGGATAAAAATTAAAAGAGACATTGAGCTATTAGAAGATATCATTTGATGGTCACCACTCATCGACACATATTTGGAGGCATTATCATCACTTTTGAGGGGTCGTACACCTCCTTGGGCGTTGGAGCATGTGCCTTGAGTGTTGGAGCATGTTGAGGAGAGTTGTCTACCTATGTTGAGCCATGCATGCCACTTGGACGATGATATGTGCTCGCCATTTGATCTTTAGGAGGGGTTAACCTACTTGATGGAGATTGTTAGCCCTCATTCCCTAATTGGCGGATGATCATTGGAGCATTTAGAGGAGACATCCACCTTTGGGAAGTCACATGTGCCACACGTGTGGCCTAAAGTACCATTTCTTGCTAGCCATTTTCTCATTTTGAGGGCTAATCCCATTTTGAGGAGTTTGTTGAGGTGGTTACCTTGCTTGCAGGAGGAACGTTGGAGACTCTTGACCATATTCTTCCTATTTTTAGTGAAGACGTCCTCTCCCCTAGCATACTTTGTATATGTGGCATAGCCACCTCACTTTTTATTGTATTGTTGACTATATTTCTCTAGTTAGTTAAAGAGATAACAGTGCTTTATGGATTCCAAGACTAGATCTAGGATTTTATTGTTATTCTATTGAGGAAGTTGTTGGTTTTCTTCTCTATATGAGAGAAGCTCCTCTCATTATAAAATTTGCTAGAAGCTTGTGGACAATATACTCTTAAACTTTTGTCTAGGTATTATTGTAATGCTATGGATGGTTGATTAAAGAGCTCAAATGGAAGACTTATTTTGTGGATGCTTAATTGATGGATGGATTTTCAAATGCATGATCTTGTGTGTAAATTTTCGAGTAAGCTCTTTCTCTAAAATTCTATGGTATTTTCTATTGGAATAGTTAGGTGTGGTTATATTTCTCAATGCTTGGTTGCATGCCCTCTTAGCTCTTGCATAGTGTTACACCTCTGATTCACTTCAATGCACCTCATATTTTTTTGGCGGATGTGACCTATCATATGAGCAGATTTTATGCCTATCTTGATGATGTTAGAGCTCAGAGTACCATGATCAATCATGCCACCACAATGCTTTGTACTATTGTGTCATTGATCAGCAAAAGGTGTGACCTTCTTATACTTATGTATTGTATTAGACCATGCTTAGATTATCTATGTAAATGTATTTCACCTAGGTGGTAGCTCTAAACCCTTTGTGGTTGGTCATTGCCCATCCTCTTAGTCTGCATTTCAAGATAGTCCTTGCTCTTATAGCTTAGTTGAATATCCCTTGGAGATCATTAAATTGGTCCCAAGTCAATCATTTATGGCCTAGATAGGTATGCAAGGGTCTAGGGATGGATCTAATAGGAAACATGACGTGGAGAACTTCTGGGCCTTTCTCACTTCACTATATGTAAAAGTGTTGTTCGTGTTGTAAAGGTTGTGATACCTGTTATCCACCAGTTTGCACAAGCTAGATTTCCTGAAGAGTCGCCAAAGAATGAGCAATCAATGCTCATATGACAGAGTTCAGAGTTCAGCCAGTCTTGCAAAAGACCATCTTTTTCCGCATTTCCACCATTGTAATAAATGACCTGAGTATGAGATATTGTAAAAAGCTACTGGCCACCTAAGACCTAGGTACAAACATGAACTCTAGAGTGTTTTTTTTACTTGTTAATTATTTTTTTTGCTTGCCTTTGTGAGCGATTAAATAATTTCTAAGTTTTTTCACTCAGAAGACTGACTCCAGCGCTGGAGGATGTGTTGTTGGTTAGCCTTCGCATGGAAAACCAATGACTAGTGTCTAAATGTATATTAGTTCATACCAAGTCATCTCAATTGAGTCATTTGGAAATTGCGGCTAGGTTTGATAGGTTTTTTTAATGTTTCAGTGAATTAATTCAATTCCCGCAAAAATGGAATTTTTTAATTCTAAGTCAATAAATTGTAAAAATATGGCATCAAACATTGTCAGATGTCATATTTATGGTCGTTTTCCAGTCCAGAGTATCATGTAAACCCCTATTTCCCTTCTTTCGAAGAAAAAAAAAAGTGATTATTATCACTAAAAAATCAAATTTACTCGAAAATTACGGAAAAAGGGTAATTTAATTCATTTCGTATTATTTAGGAGAACTGGGGAACATGTTGGAAACATGTTTTTCTTATGTCCCCACTTGACTGGAGGCCTAGGCGAGTTAAGTAAAGGCTAAGGTGACTTCAACTAAGGTGACATGGATGTGGAGGAGATCCCAATGAAGGGACTCGACCCCACATGCTTGAGTGGCGCATTCCTAAAGAGGGGCGCACATACCAAAGCTTGCAACTCGCCCTCACTCTCTCTTCCACTCCACCTCACTCCACTCGTCCTCACTTCACTCCACATCACTCCCCTTTCACCCGAGTCCAATACCCTTCCACCTGACTTCCCTCCCTCACCACTCCCCTTTACTAAGTGCGCCACTCTCCTTCACTCTAGCACATCTCCTCCTAAACCCTTGCGCACCTCTCTTGGGAATGTCACCCCTTATGTTATTTAAACAAGCATACCCCTCTCCATTTAGAGAGTTGGAGCTTGGGAAGATAGACCATTATTGTATCATTGTATCATTTCTTGAATTGAATAAAGAAGACTTTGGAGTTCTATTGTTGTGAATGATATGTGTGGATGCTAGGATCTAGTATTGCTTTTATGAGGTAACTTGTATCTTGCATTTCAATTTTGTATTTTATTTGCAAGGCTTTGAAGGTATGCTATCATACAGTAGGGTGAAATAAATCTAGCTTGATTCATTTCATTTCTTCCTTATAAATCATAGACTTTTGTATTGCATGCTTCGTTTTCGGTTAAACTAACATGCATATTTGAGCATTGTTTTGTGTAGGGAAGACCTTTTAACAAGTGTTTAAAGGATTGAAGTACATTGTTGCAGGTTCTTCAAGCTTGGAGGATTGATAGGTTGTTGCTTCAACCATCATTTTCCAAGAGTTTCAAAGGATAGAGCTCCCTCTACTCTTCATCAAAGGACCCCATAGCCCATAACTTTCAATTTTTGAAAGAAAAACGAATTTCTTCTTTTCTCCCTCTCAAACTTTCTTCAAATTTATTCGGTTACCTTTTGCATGCATGCTTGAGAAGTAAGATTAAATCCAAAGTTTAGATTAGTTTTTTTTGCATGCAAAGTATCTAGATCTAGTGGTAATTCTTTCAAGTTTAAAGAAATAGATCTAGGGCATTTTCTAGCCTAATTTCTCCTAGATTTGAAGCTAGTTAAGTGTCTTGTTTAGCATTTAAGATCAAGCTAAATAATTGTCTTATGCTTGTTGTTTTAGGACAGCAAACAGAAACAGCTAGAAGAGCCCAAGTTTAGTTCATGCAAAGTGTCAAAAAAGTCTAAAAATTTAAATTTTTGCCGTAGAAAAATTTCGGAAAAAATTTTGATAATTTATTTTTTAGTTTAAAGTCTTTCATCATGTTTTAACAAACTTTGTTTGCTGTTTTATTGCAGCAATAACAGGTACAAGGGGAGATTCCATCAAATTTTGGCAAAATCAAGGCTTCCGGAGCACCCTGGGGGGTTTTGACTTCATCAACAAAGTTTTCCTTATTCTTCTTTTTTTTGTAGTTTCTTCAAGATCCAAAAGTTATAAGGATCCCTTTTCTTTCTTAAAGCTAAAGCTCAAAGAGAACCTTTGTTCTCAGTGTAATAGTTGCAATAAAAGCAGGCCCTTTTGTGCCCAGTTTCTCCATCCCCATTAGGGGGATTTGTGTGTCTTGGTTTGTATTCTCTTTCTTGTGTTGATGCATGTCTAAATCTATTATCTCAAACACACAAGTCAAGTAAATCGAACACACACTCATATTTCACATGCATGGCTAATTAAAAGGAAATCTTGAATCTCTTATGCATGTTTAGTTCAGGCTTCAAGTCCTTTCAGCAATAAGTCTTGCAACCTTGCAATTTCTAAAATATCTTTCAACTACAAAGTAGGGTACTAAATTTAAGTGTTGCAAAGATCTTTCAATTTTCTTGTGCAAGTTCTCTTTACAAAGCAGGGTACATATTTTATCTCTTTCAAGTATTGCAAAGTAATTGAACCTTGTTTGTAGTCTAATTAGGGAAATCCTATAAGGAATCTTCGTTTTAGTGGAAACGTAAGGGAATTTGTGAGGTTATCTGGCAGGAACTTTGAGATCTAGGTTCTCCCTATCGAATCCCCCCACACTTTCTTGAACTTGTGTGTCAAATCAGAGGGTTTACCCTGTTGGATCTGCGGCATTGCTTAACCTCCACTTTAGGGACCCTTACTAAGGAACAAATCTAGTTTAAACAAACACTTTACTTTCTTTGCAAATAAAATCTTCTCACTAACTAAACATTAATTTACCTTAATAAGACTTTCGATCAACATTTGCCCACGACTCCATTTAAGGCACTGGTATAAATTGATATAATTTTCATGTGAGCAGTCTTTTACATTCATGCACATTGTCTAACTTATATGTTTAAATCTTGCAGATCTTGTATCATTTGATATATGCATGTCTATGGACAAGTACTTTATGATTATGATGATGATGAATGTCAAATGTTGAATGGTTGTTTTATTTCAAGCAATAAACTCCTAGATTTAAGTTCTTTTGCTTTCCTAGTTTAAAAGAGCCTTAGATTATTTTTGTAGGGACTATCCCCCTTGTCTTCGCTAGGAGTTGGCCTAGACGGAGGAGTTGAGGATCAGGTGACAGCACCTTAACTCGAAACTTGCCCGCAAGGACACACCAAGTGGATTGAAGGTTTCTTCCACGTTACCCCAGGTGTGTATAAGGACGGCAACATTTTGGCATCGTTGTTGGGGATAAATCTTTCTATTCCCAGAACACGACTTGTTTTCCTTTTTTGCCTTTTTACTTTGTTTGATGCTTCTTGTTTGTGTAGAATAAACCTGATCATTTGGCGACTCCACTTCAAAAATAGTTTGACAAAGTATTCTGCAAGGAGGAACTCACGATTTGCTTAGCTTCATCCTTAAACCCGAAGATGTTTTTGGAGGAAGTTAGCCAAGCTGTCTTCTCGTAGGATCCTTAATAATTTTTGGGTCCCAGTCCATTTCTATTAGACTTTTCTTTTTTCTAATAGACCTAGCTTAAAAATGGATGATCTTTATAAACCTATTGATTTCTCTGCAATAAGTGGTTATCCACATATAATTCCAGAAAATGCTTTACAAAATTTGCCTTGTTTTCAAAGTAATAACATTGTTGATGCTAGACGTCATGTTAAAAGAGTTTCACATTGCTTTTATAAATGGTGTTGCAATTCCATATATGAAGATATACAAATGAAGTTGTTTATCTTGTCCTTTGACAATGATGACCTTGATTGGTTCACGAAGCTCAAGGATAGCAAAGTCAAAACTTGCAAAGAATTGATTGATGCTTTCATGTTAAAATGGAAGGAGAAGGAACCTCCGGTTATAAAGACAGTCAGTTCAAATACTTCACCAGATTTTGATGAGAAATTTACAAATGTCATTCAAGCCATGAAATTCGTCCATGCAATGCAGTCAAAGGCCATAGAAACCTGCCTGGCAGAGGCATAAGCTTATTTTAAGCATTCAGACCCTATAGAGCCAAAGCTTCATAGTGAACAAGAAAAGGAATTTCACCTGGAAATCCTGAAAGAGCCTATAGATGAGCTATTAACTGGTCCTGAGGAAACAAAGGATTTTGAGTTTGAGATGATTGAGTATCCAGATAATTCAGATCCCCACCCTCCTCCCAAGGATTTTCGACAATTGTGATGATCTTGAAATAAACAGTGAAGCAGATTCCTTCATAGTTCTTGTTATCGCTCAGTTTGTAGTATAGGTCAAGCAGCCAAAGGGTAAGGGTCAAACTGGCGTAACAGGAGCCTTCCCACCCACTGTCACCTCGATGGGGGGCTCTTTCTATTTAGGGTGGCTAAGCCCAAGGGAGACGTCCCTGGCAATCTGGGGTTTTGAAAGGTAAAGGCTTAAGGATTAAGGCAAGTTTTCCCTTCACAGATTACCGCCAAGAAGATAGTCAAATGAAGAAAAACCACAGAAGAGGCACCTGCTTGCGAGACAAGACAATAATGATACTAGTACATGCAACAGTGGTTAATACTTCATTAATCAATGACTATCAATATTTAATGTACATGAGCATAAATAACAGTAAATATTGACGAAGTCAATGTTTGCAATAATGGCAATGGCAAATTAAAGTCACTTGTCAATAAATACCAGAATGATATAGCATCCAATGAAAATGATCAATCCTTAAATTAACTCAATGCATTAAATATCATCAAATGCTCATATACATGCAGTTGTTGTGTCAAGTATACTAGAGGTGACGTTAGCTTTCTTCTAGGGTTAGTATAATAGACAAAGAGGTCAACATTTTGCAAATAAGCAAATGAAATTTATCAATACATCAATGTCTATCATTAGATGACCAAGCCACAGTATTTTCTATCAACCCAAAGCTTCATAAAGGCATGACGTCATCATTTTCTGCTAGGTTAGTAGACATTAGGGTAAGTTAGGGTTTCAAATTTGAGAGTTTTGAAAGATTGTTTTGGCACAACAAGCTCAACGTTGGAGAGAAAAACCAGTGCCTTAGGGTATTATGGAGTCAAAAGCAAGGGCAAGATCTCGAGAGTAAAAGACTAGAGAGTTAGGTTCTATGGTGTTGCAATGTCAGGGCCCTAGAATCAAAACCCTAAGGGAAGGAAGCTCATTCCGGTGTTGCTGAAGCAAGGCCTCATGCTCCTTCCTCTTTCTTTAAATATTCTTGGCAAAACGACTAGCATTAAAACACAAATCTAAGGGAGAAAGGTGTTGCAAGAGCAAGGCCCTTCAAACCCTAAAAAGTCAAAACCCTAGGTGTAGAATCAACTAGGCCTAGGACGTCTCCTTCCTTCAACTTATGTTTAGATGCTAACTCAGAAAAAGGATAATTAGTGTAGCAATGGCTAGGCTATATCTTCCTTAATCAATGGCTAAAACAAGTTTCTCAATCATGGGGACATATAGCAAGGACCTACTTGTGTGCTTGCTACATAGGGTTTCAAGATTAAGCAATATAATAGCAATACAATAACAAATGTAAGAGATATAACCTACAACCATTCATTCAAGAAGTTTTGCATGAAAAATACACTTACAAATCCTGAAGAGTGTTCATCAAACCCTAGTTGTAAACCTTCCAATGAGAGAAACACCATAACATGCCAAGAAAATCCTCCAAACAAGAGTTGTGCCTCACTTCCAAGAGCCCAAATACCAAGACAAAAGATAAAAGTAGATCTCTCACAAGAGAGTGAGTTATGTTATGTTGAAAATGAGAGGCAACGTCCTCTATTTATACCAATCTTATGACCTTTAATTTTAAAAATAGGTCATTAAAACAGCCGACAAGGCTGACTAACAATTTTACACTGTTTTTACATTAATCTGCTAAAAAATGTCATAATATGAGCTAAAAGGGAGACGTCAAGCCCTTCTGAGGGAGACGTTGGCCCTTTTTGGGCAAGCTCAACATCCAGAAAACCAAACGTTGGCCCCTCCAGGGCTCCTCCAAGCT
>SNQJ01S0000073.1:1674238-1688055 GCA_010110895.2 Picea sitchensis | reverse complement strand
AAAGATGAACAATGCAAACTAGAGGGATGTAAATAAGGTTATGAGGTGACACATAGATCTTATAGAGGCCAACAATAGTGCCTCTTGGAAAATTTTCACCAAAATGGTTGAATATGAGCACACCAACATTGTCAGTACTACAAATTTCATGAATTTTATTTAGCAATAGGTTCAAAGGGTCGATACTCTAGAGGTAGAGTGTCAACTGCTTCAAGCTTATGTTCTCCCACGGTGATTGGACTCCATTTCTCTTACTTCCAACAACTACAAATCTAAGAATTCATAGCAGGATGGAAAAGAGGAAGAATACACTATAGGGCAGGTGCATGAACCAATGTTCCTGGAAGAAATTTCCCCCCCTCTCTTAGAAAAGGAACTAGAAATCCAGGACAATTTCCCCCCGTGACTAGTAGATATTTTTCAGGGTTTTTTCTTTGTTAAGTCTATTTGTGAAGATTGTAACTTGCAGTGCTATATGGAACTATTGTGTAGAAAATACTATATACCTATATATAACTAGCATAGAAATATGATCGAATATAAAGCAGGACTCTAAAACTTTGTTTGATATTGTTGTATACTCCTGCAAAACCTTGTTTTAATGATTATAAATTATATTTTAGTTATAAAAAAATGATGAAATATAGTGTAGTTCCAATAATCCTTGGGTCCCAAAATCATTGAAATTATATTATCCCAATTCAAATAAATGAAAAATCATATGAAAAATGGAAACCCACCTAAATAGATCATGTTTGACCAACCCTAGTTTTCTAAAGCTAATAAAATGCAATCCAAATGGATTTTCTTACCCATCATGCAATGTCTCTTGGTTAACTGCATGATATGTGCAATAATCACTCTTGACTTGAGTAATTTGATCTATCAATTATCGGGACCAATTGAACTCTAAGAGCAAGGATGACCACTAAGTATCTTTATTCTAGTGAGAGATCAATCAAATGTCTCAAGAATTATTCCAAAGCTAAATGTTGGCCCTTGACCAAGTTTTGAAGAATACTTGGTCATAATTGATTGTTTTGGAACTGCGACAGCTTGCCAAAGATGGAGCGCAACATGAAGCAAGCAAGACCTATTTTTGGGTACCTTTTAGGGTTTTTGGGTTGATGTAAAGGGAAGGGGATGTCGGCCTATGGGTTTACCCATGCTTAGGCCCATTTTTGTAATATATAAATAGATACTTAGGCAATATAAAGAGGTAGTAGATGTGATTGCTTAGTGCAAGTAGTAGTACATATATGTGATGTATAGCTAAAGGCTTAGTGCTAGTAGCTAGATCTGTGTGATCGGATGTATATTGCAAGTGTTTTGTGCATGATTGAAAGGAGATCAGAAAGCTAAGTGTAAGTTGTTGTAGTTCCATGCTGAGTGCAAGGAAGAAGGATCTAGCGAGCTGCGCAGATCTTATGTCCTGTGTGAAGTAAGGGCCACTGAAGCTCTGTGTTGTAACTGCTTGACCGAGATAATATAAAGAAGAAGACTTTGTGGACATAACCCCAGGGTGGGGGTGAACCACGATAACTCTGTGTAATGTGCTCAATGCTTAGACCTAAGTATTGTATCCTTTTGGCTAAGTTCTTGTTGTGATTAAATAGATCTAGTTATGCTTTGTGCTTATGATATGTGAATGAATGTTAGATTTGATATATAAAATGCTTAGTGCTTGATCTATGGAATCTAATCTATATTTCTATGGATAAGTACTAAATCACCCTTAAAGCCTAAGTATTCACTGCGATGCTCTGTACCATCTGCGAAGTACCATAAGGGTTAAATATTGATGAATGATCTATGCTAAGTGCTCTGTAAAAGGTATAATCACAGATCAGTGTCCTAGCTAAGGTTGCAGACACTTGAGTCCTATAACCACCTCTGCCTCTACCTCAGGTGAGACTTCATATGCTTTGCAAGTGTTGCTGAAAGGGTCGGTAGTTAGGGTTTTGTTGGTGCGCTCTTGAGTGTTGAACCCAGGGTCTGCCCCTGTGCCAACAAATGGTTTTGTTGCCAGGATCTGAAACTGTGATTGCTGGGAACTAAAGAAGAAAAATATTTGTGCGAAATAAGCTCTGTGCGTAGATCTGTTGCCCTAGTGCGTAGTATTCTACTTGACCTACGAAGTTTTGTGCCGAGAAAGAGATGTCAGATTTGAAGGAAAGAGGTCAGATCTGCAAAAAAAGAGGTGGATACTGAAGAAAAGAAGTCAGATCTGAATGCTCTATGCTCTAAGAAAGGTTAAAGTGGAAGTTTCTAAGCCAGATCTACAAAAGGAGGTAAGATCTGTAAGTTCTGTGCTCTAATAAAGGTAAGAATAGTTCAAGTTTTAGACCTGAAATCTTAGTGCTCTATATAGGTAAGATAAGTGGAATTTTTTTGTTTCTGAAGCATGAATCTAGGTATGCTTGATAGATTTTGTCCTAGCCTAAATACTAGGGCATTGTTAGATGGGAGAACATTTGATAGATCTGATATGAATAATGATAGATATGCTATACCTATGCATAGAAATAATTTTTGGACTAACCAATGGATGCAAGATCCTAGAAAGAAATTTTTTCAGGCTAGCCACCATGACCCTAGTGCATAGTACAGAAGAAGTTGGGGGTCATTTAAAAGAAAGAGAGCATTGACCCTATGTTACAGTTGCAGAAGACCAAGACATATTTCTAAGGAATTCCCTGGGAGAAACCCTAGTTGCCTCTGTTGTAAAGCTATGGACCATGAAGTATTGGATTTCCCTAGAATGATTGCTAGACTTGAAAAATTGAATATGGAACAAGCAAACTCTGAAGGGAATCAAGAGAATAAAATTGTAGAAGAACCCCAGAAAGAATCAGAGATCATGTTACTGAAAATAAAAGAAGCCCTATATGATCATAAGGATGTCATTTTGTCAGAGATATTCAAAGAACAGGAGAAAGTCAAAGTAAGAATAGGAGACTTCGACATTGACTGTGCCTTGGATGAGGGAACACCAATGAATATTATGACAGAAAGAACTTGGGAAACCCTAGGAAGGCCTACTCTGGTCCCTTCACTAGGAACCATCGGATTATTTAAAAGCAAAATGGTAACCCTATATGGCAGAATTACCCAGATAGCTATGAATACCCATGGAACTTCAATAGAGGAAGAGTTCGAAGTCATTAGATTTATTGAGGACTGTGCCCCATTTCCAGCTTTTCTAGGAAAGATCTGGATTGAAAAAGACCATATCCGGAGGAAAGAATAAAAGGAAGCCCTAGAACAGAAGAAGCAAGAACTCATAGAATTTATGACTAGAAGGATTGCCTACATGATGGAGGAACAAGAGAACAAATATCCGATGTTAAACACTAGGGACCTAGATGTCGAAGCTATAAGAGCATCAGAGGAACCACAAAAGATCGAAATATCTAATCCATATGATGAAGGAGTATTACCCTTGGATCCGAGGAAAGATCCTAGGCAGCGCGAAGTGACTATGTTAAGAGAAGATAAGATTCAGAATGGAAAGATGGTGACCAAGACTAAGCTCACTGGGAAAAAGGCTAGGAAGCTAAGTAAGAAGAGGGCCAAAATCGGAAAGTCACAGACGACTCCAGAAGGAACTTCGTAGAAGGAAAAATCACAAGAATTGAGCTTTGCCGAGATATCAGAACAACGACATCTGGCACTTTGCCATGGCACAACAATATAGTCATTGCACTGATATACCTGTTCGAATTCCACCTCGAATGGGTCAAAAAGAAATTATGGGTTCCCACTATACCATTGGATAGCACCAGAATGGATATAAAGGAGTTAATGCAAGCCCCATATCCATTGCAACTAGCCCATTCCTAAGTTTCCCTACTTAGTCTGTCGTGCCACGCACCAAGAATACTTTTTTCTAAGTGAGAATTTGAGCCTAGAACTTGAGATTACTTCACTCTATGATCATTTCCTTGTTCCCATATTGTCATCATTCATTTTCATGCCTGAGCTAGTGGACCCAAGCTTGTATGTCGGATGAGCTCAACACTGTTGAGAAAGTAGTTGAAGAAGTTCTGATTGACCTAATGGCTGAGAGAGTGATGTCAGAGAGAAGGATGTTTGCAGGTGTGCAAGCATCCTCAATGGGAGGAGTCCAAGCTTCTCCCTCCACTGCTCACAGAGAAGGACCTTCTAGAACCACAACTGAGACAAGAACAAAGAATAGAGATGATATTGCAAATGCCATGCTGATCCCACACATTTTGTCGGTTTACATCCCACCTTTGAGTGGAAATATTAACAACGACAGTGTACCCAGGGACTTTGAGTACACCCTGATCACTGCATATCTTCCGAAAGGGGTGTGCGCAGTATGTGCTGACCAGGATAAGCTCGCAGCACTGAAATTTAATGATTTTAACCTTGGAGATCGCAAAACCTATAGCATGTTAGCTCTGCATAAATACCTAACCAAGACCAAATGCAAAAATCCTAAGATTGTCCCGCAGTCCTGGACCCAGAACATTGCGCAGTCCACACTGCTCAACGTAATAAAGATCTCTCATTTCGGCAAACACCAGGAAGTCAATGCATGTGTCTGGTTGTTGTTGTCTTGCTACCACGACAGATATTTATGGTTGGACCGCTGCATCACTGTGGATCTGACTTTGATCAATCGAATCACAAGACTTTTACCTAGGCAAGACCTCTGACCAAGCACTAGCATAGCAGATAAAATAAACTTATGGTGATGTATAGAAGGGTATGCGAGGCTACAAGGTAGCCTCTATCCAGAGCGGTGCAGTGTCCCTTGCATGTCAGTTGATCGTGGGAAAATTAGTTCATAGGAACAGACCAACACAGGTGACTGGCTTCGTAGTTGACCTCCCAGGGAAGTGCACCGAGGGACTATAGATGAATTGGGTGCAATATCTTGTAAACCAGTTAGAGCTGGATTGTAGAGTAGCGCAAGACCAAGGGTATGAGTTCCACTTTAGTTGGTTACTCATACTCATCGCTTTCATCACTTGGGAGCTTCCAGAGGGAGCCACTTTCTCGGAGATCGAACCTTTCAAACCACTAGCCATGAAGTTCTATACGCTATGGTACTCTAGTGACATGAACAAGTAGTGGAAGTCCAATGTTTTCTTCCACACCTACTTCAACCAACTGAAGAATGCAATTCAGTCTACACCACGGATCACCCCAAATGTACTTCATAGGTTTAGACCTTTGATGAAGTTTAGCGTGGATCGCCACTTCACCTATATTACAATGTGTGGTGACGAGCATAAACAACAACTCCAATCCTACTACAAGCTGACAGAGGATGACTTGGAGGAGATTACCAAGGAATGGTCGGCATACCTCCTTGTTGCAGTAGACCCCGCAGACATGTCCAATGAGGAAATCCCTGAAGCTATGTCGGATACACCTGGGTTGAGCAGGACTAAGAAGGATGACAAAGTCGAAGATGTCCCTAGCACTTCCGCGAAGACTACTTCAATCTCAACTGCGCAAGGAGGCGATGGTGACAAGCTAGGAAGTACAAAAGTTGAACAAAACATAGGCGAGGTTACCCCACCTAGAGAGGAGGAGGACCCCTCCATGAAAAGAAATATGACACCACCAAATTGCTCCTCCCGAAATAAAGCTAAGGCCACCCAAACCACGCTTAAAACTACCCTTACCTCGAATGACATTGACTTCCTAATTGCTGCGTTGAACGATGTTTCACTCGAGCTCGCAGAAAAGTAAGAAGCATAGAAGGAGGCACTCTTCATCTGAATCAAAGGCAAACTCAAAGAAGTACAATAGGCACTCCATTCCAACCAAGCAGTATCTACAATGCCCATAATAAGCAGACCATTAGGAATAGGCAATGATCCCACTCAATTGCACCAGATCATTGATCAAGTCAAAGATTTCCTTCGACGAGCTCAAGAAGACACAACACAAGCCAACCAGGCTTTGATGCAAGCACAAAAAGCACTTCTAGAACAACAGAAGGAGGAATAACGGGAAAATCTTGCCTTGAAAGTGCAGTGGGAGGAGGAAAAGGCATAGTTGCTAGTAGAGCAACTTGAAGTTCAAGAAAGGATTCACAAAGCACTACACTCTGTGATAGTCATACAGGTGAAGATGGAAGACTGTCTCCCACAGCAAGTGACCCAACTGGAAGAAGTAATCCAACAACTCCAACAACGCATCACGGATCTGAAGCTCTGCATCATGCCCGAGACCCCTCAGGAAATAAGAGATCTAAGAGAGGCCATTGCTCGAAGCACAGTTGGGCGATTAAAAACCTTTTCTTTGGAATGCAAGCAGTTGAGTGCTAGAAGCACCCAGACTTATGAAACCCTCGCAGAGAATCTAGAATTTCAAACATTGGAGGCACAAGTCCAAGAAGAAAAGTAGCATGCAGACACGCTATAGGCACAGATAAATACTTTGACCCTAGTTGAAAGAATGAAGAGGTTCGCAGAACAATGCTCAACCCAACAACAGGTACATACACTGCAGAGTAAAGTGATGGAAATCTCCCAACGACTTCAGCCAATCCAAGAAATGGCATGCCAACTATTCGTTGAACTTGAAAGCCAGGAAGCTCAACTCGAACAGTTTTTCCTCACTGCAGAACAGTGCCTGGAAGGACCGCTCAATGACACAGTGATCCAGGAATTTACAGAGAAAGAGGTTGTCGCACTACAGTAGGTCGAAGCAGCTCAATCCAATCTCGAGGCGCTCGAGGCATAATTGATCAGACCTAAGTGACTCGGGGCTAGTCACAAGTGAGTGTTGGGGGCCTGTTGGCCCTTGACCAAGTTTTGAAGAATACTTAGTCATAATTGACCATTTTGGAACTGTGACAACTTGTCAAAGATGGAGCGCAATGCAAAGTAAGAAAGACCTATTTTTGGGTACCTTTTAGGGTTTTTGGGTTGATGTAAAGGGAAAGGGATGTCGGCCCATGGGTTTACCCACGCTTAGGCCCATTTTTGTAATATATAAATAGATACTTAGGCAATATAAAGAGGTAGTATATGTGATTGCTTTGTGCAAGTAGTAGTACATCTATGTGATATATAGCTAAAGGCTTAGTGCTAGTAGTTGGATCTGTGTGATTGGATGTATATTGCAAGTGCTCTGTGCATGATTGAAAGGAGATCAGAAAGCTAAGTGCAAGTTGTTGTAGTTTCATGTTGAGTGCAAGGAGGAAGGATCTAGCGAGCTGCGCAGATCTTCTATCCTGTGCGAAGTAAGGGCCACTGAAGCTCTGTGATGTAACCGCTTGACCGAGATAATATAAAGAAGAAGACTTTGTGAATGTAGCCCTAGGGTGGGGGTGAACCATGGTAACTCTATGTAATGTGCTCTATCGTTTGACCTAAGTATTGTCTCCTTTTTGGCTAAGTGCTTGTTGTGATTAAATAGATCTAGTTATGCTCTATGCTTATGATATGTGAATGAAAGTTAGATCTGATATATAAGATGCTTAGTGCTTGATCTGTGGAATCTAATCTATATTTCTGTGGCTAAGTACTGAATCACCTTTAAAGCCTAAGTATTCACTACGATGCAATGGAAATCAAGAAAGAAAACAATCTATTGAATAGGATGAATGATTAGAGATATATGTAAAAATTATTAGAATATGGTGTAAAAAGATGAAATGTAGGAAATCAAATTAGATTCCAAAATGAAATGTAGGTAGTTTTTCTACAGTTTTTTGAGTCCCAAAATTTCAGGGCCATTTTGAGGCCCTAAACGACTTTTTCTACACATTCAGAGGGGCAGGGGTTTCCAATGACATGCCCTAACCATACCCAAAAGTTGTAATCCTCTAATAATTCTTTCCAATGATATATCATGTGCCCCAAATGGAGATCGCATGCAAAAGTTACGCCCTCGGGAATTGAGGCATCACCTATCCCCATCGAGGCCCACAAATCTTTTGGCGTTTCATCTTATGGGTTTATGGATTTGGATGATTAGGATTTTCTCATTAATGATTTATGTTAAAAAGGCCTTTCAGGTCTCATTGTAAACATCTTCTTGCAAATGTGTGTGGTTGTCACATCTCTTCTCAGAGACAAGCTACCAATATTATAGTGAGTTCATTTCAATCTATATTTTATATTACAGTCTCTACATATTTCATTCTCTAATAGAAATTGAGTATTATTGTATCTCTATGTTTCTGTCATATTTCTGTGTTTCATTTAGTTCCCTCATAAATATGGATCATCCACGTATCTTGAGCCTGAGAAGGAACATTTATTGCTAGAGGCTCTTGTTTCCCTACCCTGACTATGGTCACAGTCCTCAGAGGAATCCATGATACCTAATACCTCACACTAGCACCCATATTCAACTCTGATGTGAAATGATACCTATAGACGGATTGTGTTGTTGTTTCCAAGTGTTGTTCATGGTACTTGAGCTTGACAAGGTTAAATTAAGGTCTAATGTTGTTATTTTCCCCTTACAATTTTCATTCCTAGAGAAACATTTCTAGTGCACAATATCTACTCATGGTGCTTGTATCCTACTTGAAGGCTAAAGACGCCCTACAAGGTTCCTATGTTTTCATTTGAGTACTTGTTCAAGGATCTTCATCTTGAGAAGCTTCAATAAAATTCTAAAAGACTTTTTTAGTATTTGATTATGGTTGGGGCCTTGTAAACCATCCATGTTCTCTTTTGGTGGTTTAAGGACAAGTTCATGGCACTTGAGCCTAAGAAGATATGTTTAGGTATTGAGGTTGTTGTTTCCATCTGTCAAAAAATGCTAAGGGCCTTGGTTATTATTTCCCTACCATGAATGTTCAAGGCCTCAAGACCCATCTATGATGCATGCAACATCTTAATGGAAACCATATCCAACTCCCATGGAAAAGACCCTTTAATGAGGGCCCATGTCATTGTGTCTAGTTTTGTTCATGGTTCAACTCAAGAAGGTTAAATTAGGGATTACGACCCTTATTTGTCCCTTTTACCATTCTTAGGCATCCATAACCATTTCTAGTGTACAAAACCCACTCATGGCACATGTATTACACTCAAACGTCTAAAAAGAACCCTTATAGAGGATCCAAATGTTGGTTATATGACTTGTTCAAGGCTCTTGATATTAAGAAGATTCAATATACAGAGGGAGAAGTTAGAGCCATGAATGTTGATCAATATTTTAGTTAAGAGGATCATTTGGTGCAAACTCATGATGAAAAATTATATGTTCATCATATTGACTACTAACATGTCTAGTTCAGTCCCCATATTGACCTTCAAGTGAATGAAATGTATTGATCTCCTAGTGAATTTTTGCAATGTCATGGTGACGAGTTCCAGACTAAGAGTCCACCTTCCTCACCTCATCTATCTAGTGCATGAAGAAGAAATCCAAGACATGTTCATTGGACGAAATTGCTCCATTGATCCTTAAAGGTAAGTTACCTAAATGAACTATTGATCGAGGGTGAAACAAAATTATTAAAGACTATTTTAAATTTAGAAAAAAATGATACATCTAAATGTCAATTATTTGTATCCTTTTTAAAATCACACAGTTTAGTTGTTTCTAGGAAAATTCTTAGCATAAGGAAAGTTAAATGTTCTTAGACCACTAATCATGTTGTTAGAAATATTCGAGATGCATTTAATACAATTGGAAACAATATTCATTTGAAAGATCATAATGTATCTTATCGTGTATTGTAAAAATCAATTGTAAACAAGACCACAAGAAAGTGTCACTTTTTGACAAACACATCTCACATTTTTAAAGAATGTACCAAAATGATTCAAAATTATTATATTAGAAGAGAAAACATTGACAACCCGACCAACCAAATTATTTGACCTTCATTGACATGTTTCCTCATTCTGATATGAAGTTAATTAGAGTGGTTAATAGACTAGTCCATACTTTTTGGCATGAACATATGATGCCCTCATCCAATCATAAGAGGGTGCTAAAGTTGAGAAAAGGTTCTGGTGATTCTGAATACCATGTTAAACACATTCTTGACATGTCATAGATGAAACTTTATGAGAGATTCAAGAATGAGGACAAGGGGATGGACCTTGGCTAAAGATATTTCGAGAAACACAAACATCGATCTATTAGAATATGCATAGACCATAACCCATGCTCCTTTAGACAACACATAGAATTTGGTTATTATTATGACACATACATAGAATTTGGTTATTATTATGACACACATATCCACATCCATTGTGTTTTTCATACTAACCATGTGCAAGAATGTTGAGGCATGCAACCACCAATTTCATCAAAAGACTTTATTCATAGCATCATGTCCAAGGCCCAATGGGAAAATAATATGAAAAATATTTTATAGATGGGACATGTCCCAAGTGTAGTGGATTTGCATTATTAAGCCAATGCATTCATGAAAGTAAAAACCATGAATTTGGAAAGATGGTGGTTGACATGCATAGCTTCAAATATGTTACTTATGAACAAGAATATGGGAAAGAAAGAAAAATATAGCTTTGGTGATATCACAAGTGAGAATACATTATTTTAAATTAGACTTGAAATTTTTACATATATTTTGAAAATATAACATTCTAATTATGATCTAATTTTTGTGTCAATGGATACAAGTATGTAATTTCATGAAGAGATTTTTTGAAAAAAAACCATCAATATGTTCAGCAAGCCCATGTAGTATGATGAAGCAATTTAAAATATGCATTTTTTCTTTAAATACAATATATTTAACTTGCATCCATAGTTGACATTGACATTGTTGACATTGGACTTGGCATTGACATTTTTGACATTGGACTTGGTTGCTCATAAGAGATCAAACAATACACCAACTACCATAATTTTACACTCCATATAAAGAGCAGTGCACTTCAAATTTGAGTTCCAAGTGTTGACTCAAAATAAAATTATTATTAGTTTATGTCTCATCATCTGTTATTGAAGCAATACCTAAAAATTGAAATCAAATGTTTAAAATGAATATTCTGATCATATATTTTTTTGGAGAATGAATCAATCTTTCCAAAAAGATTACTTGAAAGCATTTCGAGTGTGTCAAATATAATGATACAAAATTGAAGTGCCATCGGTGTTGAAATATTGTAACTGCAAAGAGTATTATATTTATTATTGATGTATTATTAATTCGATCAATCCCCTTTTGTGGATTGATCATGTCGGGTATTGTAAATGACCAAATCCCCTTTTGCGGATTCGTTAAACCCTAATTGTAATAGGCTAAATGAAAATTCAGCCCCAGAATATATTAAAGTGGTTATAAACACCTAGAATGACAAGTCGGACATACCAGTGAAAAGACACCTCAGTTCAGCACCTGCCAGATTGTATAAATAAGAGAGGTTAGCGCCTCATGTGTTCACTCACTCACTTTTTCATCAGAGCGCAAGTTCAGAGCTGTAGTTGGAGAAGAAGGAAGAGAGAGAGAGGCACATTCTTGGGATATGAATTTCTGTATTGTTTGAGTTATCTCTTGGCATTGTATTGGCTATCTATATTAGGGAAGTTTTTGTTGGGTTTTCTCCCCCATTAGGATTTCCCATGATAAATGATGTGTCTCTTGTGATTGTGCATTTCTCAGTGATCCTATATATGCTATGATTAATATCTAGTGAATTGAAAAGAAACCTAATAATAGATTAAACCTTAACATGGTATCAGAGGTAGCTGAAGAGAGCATATTTCACAAGAAGAAGAAAAACGTCATTGTTGCTATACATGCAGATTAAGGATTTTTATTGAAGAATAATTTCATCCCCAAATCCATCTATAAAAGTGCACCCTTCCTCAAGGAACACTTTGGCATCATCAGTGCACCTTTTCAGTGGCTAGATCTCCCGGAAAGTGAAACCCTAGTTTTCACTAGGTACTAGAAAACCAGAAGTACCAGAAAACTAGAAGCACCAGTTCAGAAATCCACTGATCAAGTTTGAAGGGGTAAAAGTTGGATTTTTTGAAATCTAACCACATCAGGTACTCGCCTCAGCCAAGTGCACCTCCTGGTAAGTTCAGAATTCAATTTTGAGCATTTTCATTTTCAGTCATTTTCCTAGCTCCAAGTAAAAGATGTATGGAAGCAATAAGCTTGTTGACAAGCTAGAAGGTGTGGAAAACTTCCGCTCCTATAAGTATAGGATTGGAATCATTCTTGAAGAGAATGAACTAGAAATATTCATTAAAGAAGAAGTACCAGAACCCATCGATGTTGCAGATAAAGAAAAGCACCAAAAGGACACAATTAGGGCTAAGAGAATCATTGCAGATTCTATCAAAGATCACTTGATTCCTCAGGTATCTTCAAAGAAGACTCCAAAAGAAATGTGTGATTCCCTAACCGTATTATATGAAGGAAATAACATAAATCAGAAGATGAATCTAAGAACTCAACTCAATAATACAAGGATGTAGAAAGGAGAAACGATCCAGGAATATTTCTCTAAAATATCATAATTCAAAGATCAACTAGAAGCAATTGGAGATACCATAGATGAAGATGAACTCATAATGATGACCCTTAATGGTCTCACAAGACCTTGGTATGCATTCATCCAAACTATTTGTGCCAGAATGAAGAAACTAAAATTTGTCAGTCTTTGGAAAGAATGTATTTAAGAAGAATCAAGAGTAGCTCACCGAGAATAATTACTATGAAGAGATGAAGATCAATCCCTAGCTACTCACACTAAGGGAGGAAGAAAGAAGTCTCATTTCCAGAAAGGAACTCATAAAGAGTCTCAATCCCAAAAAACAATCATACACAAATAATCTCAACTAATGAGATTCCAGAAGAAAGGACAAAGAAAAGAAAGAGACTTTTTATCTTACCAATGCTACCATTGTGACAAGATGGTACATATTGCAAGACATTGTCTAGGTAGATGAGAAGAATAAAAGAGAAAAAACAAGAGGCATCATGCCCATGTAGTTGAAGATGAAGAGCCACCCACAAAGATGTTAAAAGAATGAATTGAAGACTATGTTCTAATATCGGCCCTCTCAGGATTAGTAGAACCTGGAGCGAACACTTGGCTCATTGATAGTGGTGCTTCCAAGCACATGACAGGTCAAAGAGACATTCTCTCTTGCCTTTCAGAAAATAAGTTTTCTCATAAATTTACGCTTGGAGATGATTATCAATACCCTATTAAGGGAGTAGGAGAATCAAAGTACAAGCTGAATTCAGGAACTCCAATGAAGATGAAGGATGTACTCTATGTACCAGGTTTGAAAAAGAACCTACTCTCCATATCATATTTAGAAAATAAAGGCTTCAAACTTGCCTTTATAGATGGAGAAGTTCTTATGTGGGCTAAAGGAAAAACCATGAAATAAGCAATTGTTATTGGAAAAGATGAAGGTGGCTTGTATAATCTAAAGGGTCACTCAGAAGCAACCATGACCCATGGAATTGAGAATCCATGTGAAATTTGGCATAGAATATTATCCCACATCAAATAAAAGGCATTACCATATGTATGCAAGGTAGTCACAGGTCTACCATAACTCAAGGTTGACCATGAAGGTGTGTGCCATGGATGTGCACAAGGGAAGAACATCAAGAACCCTTTTCCGAAGAGAGATAGTAAAGCAGAAGGAGTCCTATAACTCATTCACTCAGATGTGTGTGGCCCAATGCCATCATCCTCCATCAATGGGTATGTATACTATGTATGTTTTATTGATGACTACTCTCGTAAAACCTAGGTTTACTTTTTGAAATCAAAATATGAAGTGTTCAGTAAATTAAAGGAATTCAAAGCCTTGATAGAGAATCTTTCTGAAAGAAAGATCAAGATACTCAGGTC
>SNQJ01S0000073.1:1636330-1652805 GCA_010110895.2 Picea sitchensis | reverse complement strand
TATTATCCACTCATCCATTTTCCCCATTACTATATCTACAACCTATTCTTGTCATAATATATCACCTTATTTTCTTGTTGAGAGATCTTCTTGTTTCTTTTCATCACTAGGTAAACACAGTGTATATGGAATAGCATTTTCTTCTATATTGGTTTGAACAAGGGTCTGTTCATTTGTACTGGTTTCTAGAATTACTTTTAACAATCCCTACCCTAGGTTTGGTTCTTTCAAATTATTTTACATCCATAACACTATGCCACCATCTTCATATTCATCAATTTCCTTTTCTTTAATGCACTTTGGGACAACTCATTCTTTTAGTTCATGTGGTACTTCTTTAGTGGGATTTTGTGTTGTTTCACCAATATTTGTATCCAAAGGTATTTGCTTAGCACCTTGATTGACCCTAGATGTTTTACTAATATCTGTATTAGTCTCATATACAACTAGGACCATTAGTGTCACCACCTCTTCCTCGTCATCCTTTGTAAGATTTGTAATTCCTTGCGGGGGGATTTTTGTGCGAGGAACAACCTTTAGAAGACCAATTGGTTCTTATATTGCTAGTTGAATTTCTTCTATATGTTTGGATGTTTCTTCCTTTTTCTTTCATGCTTGTTTCTCTACTTGTTATTTTTGTCCATTTCCCCCTTCTCCTTGCTTCTTTTCTCCCTTAGATCCTCCTTACTTTGTTATAAGTTTTCCCCGATTCTTCTTTGTGCAAGTTCTTCCTAACCAATATGTTCTGCCTCTTCTATATGCAGATAATATTTTGTTCTTATTTGAAGTTCCTATTCCTGAGATGCATTATTTTTCTCTTCTTTAATGCCCAGACACTAAGCTTTATCCTTCATTTGGATTTCTTCTGCTCTCCTAGCTTCTTCAACTTCCCTCTCAATTATCACACACTGGACAATACTTGCAGCAATTTGTGTTGTGATTTCTACTTGTTTGTCTATGGAGAGAGTTTTGAAAATAGTTAGATTGGGTTAAGTTTTTCTAGGAAGAACCTCATCCAACTTTGTGCGTTTTCAGTGAAAACCTCATCATCGAATTTGTCATGGGAATACGACCAAGATGATGCAAATTGTTCATAATGTTTAAGCATGAGACCTTTGGGATCAGGCTTGCGATACCTTCTAGTCTCAAATATGTATTCCAAGTGACTCAACCCTTCCTGTTGTTGATATTATGGTAGCTGCAGGAGGTATTAACCTCTACATGTAACCTTTGACGAGACTAGAATACTTTGGGAAGAAAGAGAAACCCTAAATAGATGTGTAGAAACCCTAGAAGACATTTTGGCTGAATACACGAATTAATATTTAAGTGTTAACATATAAAAGGAGAAGTCAACCTAGTTAAGTGACTTGGAGTAGTATAAATAGAGGGCTCTAGAGCACATTTATACTCACTCACTCTCACAAATGCATAAGGACAAGTGGTGTGGATGACTAGAGGATCGATATAGCTACAACAATAGTGACTTGGTATTTTGGTTATGATTTGGACTTTCTACCTTGGTTATGGTTTGAACTCTCTTCTTGGTGCACTAGTTTTGGAGAGAAGTACACTAACTTGGTTGGCTATTAGTTCTAGAGTTTTCTTCTGGAATTATTTTATTTGTCAAGGTTAAGGTGCTCGGGGGTTGCTTCGACCTATGGCTGGGTGAAAATATTGCTATATTGTCTATGGAAAAACAAGGACATCTCTTTAATTTCTAACAGGTTATGGGCCTACACTATCTTCAGACAGTGTAACCCCTGGAAGATAGATTGGGAAGTTATTTGTTCAGCTTGTTGTGGCACCAATTACAACTGTTTATAGGTTTTCTAATTATGTAGTTGCAACAAACCCTAACCCTTGTGTTCAGGCACTTATGATGAAACATTTGATCTAATTCCTTGACATCCTAGTGCTCCCTAGCTTAGCGCACCTATTGATACTCCCATCTAGCAAAAACTTTAGGTTTAAATTTTTGGTCAAAGTCAAAGCTAATGTTTGACTGGTCAGGGTCAAAGGTTGAATTCTGGTCAAATTGATTTTGTGGTCAAAGTTGAAAGTTTAGAGTTTCTAGTTTTTTCTAATAATTGAATCTTCTTATTGAGTTTCTAATCTCTTCTTGTCAAGATGGTATCAAGTTTCATATTGGAAGACAAGATGGATGATGCTACAAGGTTTCAAAGGTATGCACTTGTATATGTTATCTAAGTTATATCATTTAGAAAAACATGAGTGTGTTTGGAGGGAAAGTACTATAGATATTGTCCAAGTTGTAATCTTGGATTTAGTGCATTCAGAGGAACAAGTGCACCCTCCATAGCAAGTGAGGCTTTAGGTTCCAAGTTTGATTAAATTGTTAAAATTTGTATATATCAAGGGTGATAGTTGCTACATTAGAAATTGAGAAAGCGGTCTTTGAAAGGTTCTATTATTGTTGGTTGCAATGAATACTTGAATGCATATGAATACTATTGATATATATGCTTATTGTACTTGTTCACAAGATGAACTAACATCTCCTCTAGATAGATATTTTTTGTTTTCACTTCTTGTTCTTGTTCCGAGAAGGTACCCTTGTGATGCAGGAGCATTTCCATCAGAATTCAATGAGGCCAAGTGGAGGATAGCTCAGCATCTAGCATGAGCATTCAAATTTTTTTGGATCCCAGGTAGAGTGTGTCATCTTATTATTTTGAAAGTATTGAAATTAAAACCCCTTTAATGTTTTCAGGCTTGGTCCACTGTATGAGATCACAAGTGATTGTAATCACCTTAATTAGTTGTAGGATTATACAGATATCGAGCATCGAATCATATATAGGTTGAAATTATCCATTTATTATAATAAGCCTTAGTGGTAGAATGCTTTAATTATGATGTGAAAGCACTAGAGTAGTTGAAAGGAAGGCTCAAGAAGCCCCTCCATGTATAAATGTATGTAATCTATGCCGAAAAGAGGTCATTGAAGAGTATTGTAGTTGTTTTTGAAGAGTTGTTGAAGGGTTGTAAAGAAGAAGCTGAGAGCTATAAGAACCTGTGTAAATATTTTCTAAATGAATATAATAGAGAAGAATTTCTTTCAAATCTCTACACATGCTTTCCTTTGAGTGTCTGGGTAATGTTGTGTTATTTTATTTATGTGTTTTATATGCTTGTGTGTGAATTTCATGGTTGAATGAATGAATCTATAGAGTTTTATAAGTTTCAATTGTTTCTCTTCTAAAACACGGATGCAAGGAGTGCACAATGGCCACTCAAGGAGTGTGAAGGAAGAGTCATTTTCAAACTCATTAGTTCAGGAGAGATAGCATGAAATTTTGAAGAGTATAAAATCTCAAGAATACCCTTGCAAGGTGTGCATAGGTCCAACACTTAGCTAAGTGTTGAAATATTATTAAGGAGGATGAGCAAAAGGAGTGAATAAGAGGATTTCCGAAAATCTTCAAGATTTAAGTTTTCTAGAAGTAGTGCAAGGAGTGCGTCGAAAGTTTGAATCACTTGGAGTGATAAAGCTGAGGAGGAATAACGAACATAAGTCTTTGGAGGAAGAATTATTTTCATTTTCAAGGTCGAGTGGATGAGATCCGCTCGAGAAGGAATCAGATATTTCCTAGCCAATAGACCTCAGAAAGTAGTGTGGGTGTTAATCGTTGAAACGCTTCAGACTTTGTGAATTTTATGCAGCCCCCCTACCCTCCTAGGGGTTCTGTGACTTCCCAGTCTAGGATATTTCAATATGTTGAGTCAGATCAACTTGTCGGGCTCCTACTTGAAACCCAATCAAACTTATACACACCCCTTTTCTCCTAAGGCGCCCGTCCTATTGAACCCACGAGCCCTTTCTCGAGTGCCCTTGGCACTTTCAATACGCGAGCGCTAGCTCCTTCTGCTAGGCCCCTCTACATGTGAGCTCATGCTATGACCTAACGTAAGCACATGATTACAGGGTGGCCTAGATTGGTTTGAGACCACATCTCTTTTCTCCTCGCAATTCACCTCCAGCTGCCACGTATCCCTTTGCCAATACCGTGGTTTCAAATGTGGCATGCTCTAAGGTTTTTAAAACCCAATCACTTTTTGTCCCCGCTATTCAACATGACCATTAATATTGTGATCTCGGGAGGTGCCTCTTGACCGATGACTGATATCTGCCTTGTTTCCTTCCTTCTCTCCGGAGCACGCATTCTCATATTCTTCAATCTATGAGTCGTGATTTGCTTCAACAATCCGGGCTTTAGAGTTTTCAACTCTCGACCTTCACTTTCTCCCGGAATTCTTTCCTTCGAAACTCGCAATATATTGACGAGTGTATCCTGCAGATCGACGGCTACAATTCACTTTGGGTCTTTACCCAATGTCCACAGGTTTCTGTCGCATGTCCTTGTGAATCAAATGTCTACAATTTATTTCAAGTCTTTACCCTCCACTTTCCTTCAGAGTATTCTGTACTCGGAGTTCTATATCTAACGCCACACATCCACTTCAAATCAATGACCCTGGTCCACTTTGGGACTTCGACCTTCGGGAGTCTCAACTCCTCTATGCTCTCTTTTGACCAGAGCTCTTTCACCTAGAGTACACAATCGATTGACGTATGTCCTCCTTCACGATCAACGGCTATGAGTGACTTCGACTCTTCGGGCTTTGGGAGTTTCAACACTCCACCTTTTCTTTCTCCTAGAGATCATGATCCATTGATGCATTTCCTTCTATATCTGATGATCTAGATTCACTTCGGCTCTTCGAGCTTCAAGAGTTTCACACTCCTATGCACTCGTTCCTCCTGGAGCTCTTTCACCCAAAGACAATAGATTTCCTCCATGCATCCCTCTGGATCTGACAGTCCAGATTCACTTCAGCCCTTTGGGGTTCAGGAGTTTCAAACTCCTACACACTCATTCCTCCTGGAGTGCTTTCACTCGAAGACTAAGATCTGTTGACACGTACCCCTCAGGTGACCAACGTCCAAGATCTATTTTGGGTCTTCGACGATTCCTCTCTCTCCTTAACAAAAAATGTCTGAAGTGCTTCCACTCCGTAGTTGTAGATATTGCTCCGCCTATCCTTCTTGATGATGAATGGTCGTTAATCACTTCGAGACTTTGGGACTTTAGAAAGTTCTCTCTCCTTTGCACACAAAGAGTTAAGGCTTGTTCACTTTACCTGGATCATATGACTGTCTATCCTTTGTGCTTAGATCCAACAACTGGGATCTATTTCTTCCTCAACACACTCTTAGGTGTCTGGACATGGATTCAATGGTCCATATTTCTTCCCACAATTGATCTAATGGCTTATGTCTCTCATCCTCCTGAGCTTTCGATTACTTCCGTTTTGGAAGGATTTGTAAGTGTTCAAAGACTTCGGCCTTTGCTCCTCTTGTGAGTTTGATTTCTTGGGTCTCGTATGCACTTCTGAAAGCACTATTTATTTTGAGATTTGGGACTTGTAATAAGTCCGTCTCTACTCACTCTTTTATCTATCTCTTCTAATATTTTTAATGGGCTCAAAACTCCAAAAGGGTCTCGACCCTTCCACTTCCTTTCAAAGGAAAAATTCGTGCCCTCCTGGCAACCTCCTCCTCAATGCACACCTTGCAGAGCTCTTTCTTACAGAGTATTCAGTAACTATGTGAGTATCTTCCTCTGATACTCTTCTTGTCTCTCTTTGAACTCAAAACAAAGTTCTTCTGTGAAAACTTGCACCTTCTCAATTCGCACCTGGCAGAGCTCTATAGAGTTATCAGTGACTCTGTCTCTTTGTGATTCCTCTACATAGTTCACCCTCTAAGGTATTCAACAACCTAGAGGTTTCCCCTGAGTTGTTATCACTCTGGTGCACCCTCCTGGCACATTATTTTCTGACTCCATAGATTTGAGATGAACACTCCTTACGCTGGCTACATAACCTCTGATGTTTTGTTGTGCACTCCTTGCATAGTGTAAAGAATCCAAAATGATTTTTTGAACTCAACAAAGATAGAGAAATCTATATTCCTACTACAGATGAAACCTATCATACATCTACAACATACATTCATAAAACACATAAACATAAACAATCATATGCAGGAAAAACTGTTGGCTTTTTCATTAATATGAAAATCTGATTACAATATGTTCAGGTCGGACTCCAGTAGAGTCTCAACTCTCTCAAGCTCTCTCAAAGAACTATTTTACCTCATATTTCTGAGCTTCCAAGCTTCTCAGGCTCTTCTCTCTTAGAATCCTTTTCCTAACTCTCGTCTCTCAGAATCCCCTTCTTCCAAGAGGGATCCTCGAGCTTATCCTCTCTACCACCTTAGTGCCATCACTGTCTCAGTTAAGACACCTTATCCCTACAACTTCTTACAATGAATGAATATCCAGACTTGACTAATATCTAGACCTGCTTATAGTAAACCATTAAGGTGACCATATCCACTATTTGTACAAAGGTGTGGCTTGTCTTTACTCAACCTTACAACATAAATCCGTATAGGATCATATTTTAAATTTAAAAATCGGAGGGTCTGTGCTTCTCCCTTTATCCAATGCGTGCCTATGTGTTGGATTGTTGATGCATCTGTTGATGTGGAAGGATGCTCCTGCATCATAATCCATTGTTGCAAAAAATTCATGAGCTCTCCAACTCTGTTGAAATCCTCCTGGATCCCAAAATTCTCCTTGGAGTTGTCCTCCTGCTCCTTTGTTATGTTGATGTTGTTGCTTATTCCCTGTTGTTGTTGTAGGTTCTCCCCTGTTCATATTCCCTTTGTTGATTTCTTATGCTGCTGACCTCACCATTAGCCTTCTTATCTCCTCTATTACCTTGTCCAGCTGCTCTAATGTTTGATTCTCCTTATGCAGTCTTCTCGACGACAATTCTTCCTCCTCATACAAATCAAAGGGTAGATCATCCTGATCTGCAATGTTTTTTTCTTCCTCTGTGGCATTAGCTTGCCAACCTACTGTATAATTCGGTTCTACAGTCTCATCACTGAGTTGCTTCTCATCTTCCTCTGACATATTAGCTTCTATCAGCTCTTCTTATGTTGGTTCAACTCCAACTTCATTCAGCTTCTCCCCAGGTTGGTATGCTCCTCCATATGTCTCCAACTTGACCTGTTGGATATTCCTACTTTGAATATTTACCCTTCTCTCCAGTTCCTTATACAACTCAACAAAACCCATGTTGGCTACTTCTCCTTCTGTTGCAGACTCCAGTGCTACAATCATCTCCTATTAAGCTTCTTGGCTGAAAATTTTGAGCAATTCTGTTGAATTCTCTTCTCCTTTTACTCGGGAAAACATCAATGTCTTCTCCTTCTCCTCCTCTTCTTTGATAGTCTCTGTTGGTTGTCCTACTTTTGTTGCACCTGCATCACAGGCACATTTACCTTTAAAATCATTTGGCCCCATGGCCTCTTTCTTGGATTCTTGTTCCAGCACCTCCTCATGTGCAACACTTGTACTAGCCTCTGCTAGACTATTTGACATGAATATTTTGATTCCCCCATTGATCTGAATTCATTTCTGATCCTCCTCCCTCAACTCTCCTCACTGATATGAACTCTCAACTGAGTTCATCTCTCCTCCCTTGCTCACCTGGAAATCTTGGATTTTACTTCTACCCCACTAGCAGTCTATGAGATCAACTGATTCCACCTCATTTCCAACTTGACAGTCTAAAATTTTAGTACTACCCCTCTGGTAGCATATGATATCTTCAACTGATATCTTCACATTTCCCACCTGACAACTTGAAAGTCCATCTCTCCCCACCTACCAGTTTATGAGACCTTTAACTGATCTCTCTTCCTCATCACTGAGGTTTTTTCCAACTTCTGGTTCACAGATGTAAACCATCTCCTCTTCTGTGTCACTGTGGTTTTCAACATGCCTCAACAACCTCCTTACTACTCGTTGCTTCTTTATGGATAACAACTTCTGAACATGCCATTTTGCCTTTCTTTTCAGAGGCCATTCGTACCTCCAGTGTACCTTTGCCTCCTGCTACATATTCAATGCCAACTTCTCCATTCGTGCTCTTATCTCTATGAGCTCCAGATCCATCTCTGCTTTATTTATCTGTTTGTGGCCTTTTCTCCAACCATGTTCATGGCCTTTGGTATCCATTTTCACCCTCTTATTTACCTCCTGGCAAGTCTGTGGATTACTCTGCATTCGACAGAATCTCCAACTTCTCCTACATCTCACCTAGCTATTCGATTTGCCGTTGCGCACTTACAACAATCCTTCACACAGAACATCAATATTCTACCTCCTTCTTCACCTATTGTATACATTCACATTTAAACCTCTGATACTACTTGATGTAGTCAGACTATCTCCTTTATCTCCTTCTCTTACAATCTACAAATGAAATCAAGCTCTGATACCACCTGATGCAGCCCCCCTCCCCTCCTAGGAGTTCTGCGACCTCTCGGTCTAGGATCATTCAATCTGTTGAGTCGGATCGACTCTTCGAGTTCCTACTTGAACCCCAATGAAATTTATACAAGCCCCATTTCTCCTAAGGTGTCGGTCTTGTGGAACCCGCGAACCCTTTCTCTAGCGCTCTTGGCACTTTCAATTCATGGGCGCTAGCTCCTTCTGCTAGGCCCCTCCCTACATGTGACCTTGGGCTATGACCTCACATAAGCACATGATTGCAGGGTGGCCTAGAGTGGTTTGAGACCACACCACTTTTCTTCCCGCAATTCACCTCCAGCTACCATGTATCCCTTTGCCAATACCATGGTTTCAATTGAGGCCCACTCTAAGGTTTTTAAAAATCGATCACTTTATGTCCCTGCAATTCAATGTGACTGTTGATCTTGTGATTTCAGGTGGTGCCTATTGATCGACGACTAAGATATGCCTCCTTTCCTTCCTTCTCTTTGGAGCATGCGCTCTCAGATTCTTCAATCTATCAATGCATGTCCCTTTCCTATCGATGGTCGTGATTTTCTTCGGTAATCCAGGATTTAGTGTTTTCAACTCTTGACCTTCACTTTCTCTTGGAATTCTTTCCTCCGTAACTCGTGATCTATCAATTTGTGTCTCCCGCAGATCGACGACCACGATTCACTTAGGGTCTTTACACGGAGTCCATGGATTTCTGCCGCATGTCCTTCTGAATTGGACGACTATGATTTACTTCGAGTCTTTACCCTTCGCTTTCCTCTCGAGTATTTTGTACCCAAAGTTCTAGATTTGGCGTCACGCATCCACTTCAAATCAATGGCTCTGGTCCACTTCGGGACTTCAGCCTTCGAGAGTCTCAGTTCCTCTATGCTCGCTTTTGTCTGAAGCTATTTCACCCAGAGTACACAATCGGTTGACGTGTGTCCTCCTCCACGATCAATGACTATTAGTGACTTCGGCTCTTCTGGTTCGGGAGTTTCAACACTTTACCTTTGCTTTCCCCTGGAGCTCACAATTCATCAATGCGTGTCCTTCTAGATCTGACGATCCAGATTCGTTTTGGATCTTTGAGATTCGAGAGTTTCAAACTCCTATGCACTCATTCCTCTCGGAGTGCTTTCACCCAAAGACAACAGATTTTTGCCATGCGTCCCTCTAGATATGATGGTCCAGATTCACTTCAGCCCTTTGGGGTTCGGTAGTTTCAAACTCCTATGCACTCGTTCCTCCTGAAGTGATTTCACCTAAAGACTTAGATTTTTTGACACGTACCCCCTAGTGAGCAACGACCTGGATCTATTTTGGGTCTTCGATGATTCTGCTCTCTCCTTGACCACAAACGTCTGAAGTGCTTCCACTCCATAGTTGTAGATCTTTCACCACTTGTCCTTCTTGGTGATGAACGATCCCTAATCACTTTGGGACTTCGGGACTTTGGCAAGTTCACTCTCCTATGCACACAAAGGGTTAAGGCACATGCACCTTACCTATATCAGACGATTATTGAACCTTTGTGCTCAGATCCAATAGATGGGATATATTTCTTCCTCAGCGCGCTCCCTTGGGTGTCTGGATGTGGATTCAACGGTCCAGAATTCTTCCCACAGCTGATCTAACGGCTACTGTCGCTCCTCCTCCTGAGCTTTCGATTACTTCCGACTTGGAAGGATTGGTAAGTGTTCAAAGGCTTCAGCTTTTTCTCCTCTTGCGAGTCCTATTTCCTGAGTCTCGTCTGCACTTATGAAAGCATTATTTCTTCTGAGCTTTGGGACTTGGAATAAGTCTGTCTCTACTCACTCTTTTCTCTATCTCTTCTGAGATTTTTAACGGGCTCAGAACTCCAAAAGGGTCTCAGCCCTTCCACTTCCTTTCAAAGGAAAAATTTGTTCCCTCTTGGTAACCTCCTACTCAATGCACACCTTGTAGAGCTCATTCTGACAGATTATTCAATAGCTCTATGAGTATCTTCCTCTGATACTCTTATAATCTCTCTCTAAACTTGTAACAGATTTTTTCCGTTCACACTTGCACCTGCGCAATGCCCACCTGGCAGAGTTCTCAGTGACTTTGTCTCTTTGTGATTCCTCTGCATAGCTCACCCTCTAAGGTAGTCAACAACCTAGAGGTTTCCCCTGAGTTTTTATCACTCAGGTGCACCCTCCTGACACGTTCTTTTCTGACTCCACAGAGTTCAGATGCACACTCCTTGCGCTAGCTACAGAACATTAGATGTTCTGTTTTGCACTCCTTGCACAACCTAAAGAATCCAGAATGATATTTTGAACTCAACAAATATAGATAAATCTATCTTCCTACTGCACATGAAACCTATCATACATCTACAACTTACATTCATAAAACACATAAACACATAAACAATCATATGCAGGAAAAATTGTTGTCTTTTTCATTAATATGAAAATCAGATTACAATATGTGTAGGCTAGACTCCAGTAGAGTCTCATCTCTCTCAAACTCTCTCAAAAAACTATTCTACCTCTTATTTCCGATCTTCTGAGTTTCTCAGTCTCTTCTCTCTCAGAATCCTTTTCCTAACTCTCGTCTCTCAGAATCCCCTTCTTCCAAGAGGGCTCCTTGAGCTTAGCCTCTTTACCACCTTAATTCCATCACTCTCTCAGTTAAGACACCTTATCCCTATGACTTATTACAATGAATGAATATCTAGACCTGACTAAGATTTAGACCTTCTTACAATCAACCATTAAGGTGACCCTATACACTACCTGTACAAAGGTATGGCTTGGCTTTACTCAACCTTACAACATAAATCCGTATAGGAGGGTCTATGCCTCTCCCTTTCTCCAATGTACACATATGTGTTGGCTTGCTGAGGCATACGCTGATGTGGAAGGATGCTCCTGCATCAGAATTCGACAATTTCCATGTGTTGGGTGTAAAGGAAACAGATTTTCCGAAATCAATCTAGATCGTTGGTCGTAGAGGGATACATGTTTGCAGATCAATGATTATTCGAAAGTCTGGTTATCTGACGAAATTGAGGCATAGTTGCAGGAGTGTGCAATTTTCCTGAAGTTCTGAAGAATAGAATAGATCCTGGGTATTTGCGTCTTGGCCACATGTCAACATATTGTTGGTGGTTTGGTAGTTTGGTAGTTTGGGGAAATAGAGGTGAAAATAGCTTTGAGTCGAGAACTCCCAAAGGCCACAGTATATATCGACCATCAGTTGAGAGGGACACGTGGATAGCAGATGCAGTCCTTCGCTAATTTGGCATTCAGAGGTTTTGGAGTGTTGTATCGTGGAATCCCTCGAAGCCTTGAAGCCTGAAGCGTAGAGTAAACAAGAACCATTGATATGAGGTAAGTGTCAGCCGTTCGATATGCTAACTTCAAATTTCATGCAATCGAAACAATTGTATGTTGGAGTGGTTAGGACTCTAAAAGTTCGGAGTCCTCAACTCTGTGTGAACCATAGATCCCAGCGCACGTTAAGAGCCATTTATATCCAGTGTAGTTTGGTTGTTCATGAATTCGATGTTTTGGAAGACTGTGGTGTATTGTAGTTGTAACTCCTAAAGCTCAGAGCTTCGAAGTGGTGGAGTTCCTATCGGTTTAAAGGGTTTATCCCATAGACTTGGTTCGAGGTCATGTGGATTTCTCTGTTAACTGGATAAAACCCTCGCGAACTTAAATTTTTGCATAGGGAAAAGGAAGAAGGCCCGTGTCACATATTTTTGAGAGTTTAGAGGGGACCTGAGGGCTAATTCATCTCCCTGCTGTAAAAGATCCTAGTTTGGGAGGTTGCGCAAGGCCCAAGTGGTGGTGGGGGTTTTCATCACCTTGGGATGAACAATCCATGCATATGTTATCATAGAAGAAGTTTATAAGGATGACACAACGGAAAAATGGGAAACAATCATAACATATAGAAACAAACTTAAAGAGACTCAGAGGAATCATAATTGAAGGAAGTCGGGAATCAAAAGGAAACCGGAACATTCTTGTGAAACTTTTCAAAAAGCAAAGAGATATGTAGTAGATGAAATCATCGACTCTCTCAGATGGAGGGAGCTGATCATAGAATTCCAAAAGAAGAGAATGCATATTTCTCATTCAGGAATGAAGCTGCGATTAAGAGGGAGCTAATCCCCAATGATATGATCCATTGAAGAAGAATCTGTAAAGAATATGAAGCATCTACCCATGTTCTTCATTGGAATTAACAACCATGATAAGCAACATGTGCTCAATTTGTATCTACAAGAAGTCTTCTTCAAAAAGAAGCCTTGAATATCCTTGGTTGTCCATCTACATTTATGTTCCTATGGCAAAAGGAAAAAGTTGGAGCCTCTAGGAAAGAAGGGCATGTAATCTATAAAAGATTCCATAGGACTCCAACATTGAAGAGAAACATGAGGAAGAACATGAAGATTCCAAGAAATAAAGAAAAGTCAGAACAACCAATTGAACCAAGTTTGAACCCACTAGAAGCAGTCAAGCAAAAGGAATGGAAGGAAGTTGTGATGAAGAACAATGTATGTGAGAAATTGTGAAAAATACTTAAGCATTGATAGATACAATGAAAGACTCAGGGATAGAGGGTTCTACTAGAAGCAGGGAGAAGACTATGTTGATAGCTTGTTCCAATAACCAAACATACCTCTACCTAAGCCATTATATCTCCTGCAATATCCATGGGTTGGAGTTTACATTAGATGAATGTAAATATTGTTCTTCTCAAGAGAGTAATTGAAGAAGAAGCATCTATAGAGAAACCTCAAGGTTTGGAGGCATACTAGAAAGAGACCCTTGTATGCAGATGGAAGAAGACCTTGTATGGATTCAAGAAACACTTGGTGTAGAGCCTCTCATGTACATTAGAAGTGTGGTGAAAACTTCTTATGACAGAGGAAGTATATTGAAATGGTTCTTCAGAAGTCTGGGATGGTGGATTGAAAATCCATGAAAATCTCCCATGATGACATATCTAAAGAATTTGAGATACTCTTATCCAATAGACACGTCTCTATATCAACAATTGATTGGCTCGTTAATGTACTTGGAGAATACTAAGCCAGATATTTGCTTTGTGGGATGTTTGAGTTATTATATACAACTACATGGAATTATTGATTCAGATTGGGTAGGGAGTGCAGTTGACAAAAGAAGTGCTACTTGGATATATTTCAATTTGAGCTTTGCCACGATGTCATGGGCTAGTAGTAAACAAAATTCTGTTGCACTCAACACTGCAGAAGTAGAGTATATTGCATCTTTTGATGCTTGTACGGAAATGGTGTGGCTCTATAAGTTGGTTTATGGACTATTTGATCAGGTGTTGACCATGATATATTGTGATAATAAAATTTTTGTGAATCTTTTAGAGAATCCAATGTTCCACGACGAGTCGAAGCACATTGAGATCGACTATTATTTTCTCCATGATAGATTCTAGAGGGGAGAATTGGTTCTCCAGTATATCTTCACAGTTGAGAAGATAACATATATTTTGGTAAAGCCTCTATCGAAGATGAAAAGTTTGCAGACTTAAGGGACAAGCTAGTACTCGTGGAGATGACTTCTTTATAGGAAAAGGAAGAGATTACTCCCATCTTGGGAGGGAGCACTGATATGCTATTGATTTATAAGAAATCATTTTCTAGTTCAGAATATGGTCCAGGTTGGGAATTCACATTCCATTTGAAAAGTGGCCCAAGATTTCTAACGGACATGTATTTTTTCAGTTCAGAAAATGGTCCAGATCGACAGTGATTTTCGTAATGAGCATGGTTCGATAGATTTCTTATGTATAGTAGACAGTGATTTCCCTTGTGGCTAGTGTGGAGGAATGGTCTAGGATAATCATTCTTCTTGGCAGTCACTTTGAGTAGTGGTAAAGCATAATTGTTCACCTCTCTCAGTAGTCATTCTTTCGAAGTTCACAATTGTGAGCAGCTTCAAATAATGTTTTGTTATAGGAGGTTGGTCCAGGACTATCATTTCCATGGGAAATGGTCTGGTTAGTCATTCTTTAGGGCAGACTCATTCTCTTTAGGTTACACTATGATTAGTCCTGGAGGAATGGACCAGTTAGGTGAATGGTCCAGATTCAAGAATTAGGGACAGTCATTCCCTAGGGCAGACTCATTCTCTCCAGGTTGCACTATGAATAGTGTCGGAGGAATGGTCTAGGTTTGGGTTCTAGGCTAGCCCAAAACAACTTCAAGGAAAAACAACTTCATGCCCAAAACTAGCTCAACGATCTTGTACAAACTAACCCAAGATTTTTTGCAGGTCTGCCTCCTACAACCTTGCTCCATTCTATGTCTCACGAAGATAACACAAGCCACCCCATTACAACCCTTCTTGGGAAAATTGCAGAAATCCTTGCCTTCTCCTTGAAATAACTTCTTGCTTCCACTTCTTATTTATTGAATTATCCTCCTTGGATGATCCGTATCTCCATGAGGTGTCCACTACTTATATGTACCATACCCATCACTTGGAAAGTCACATTGCATGAAGTGAACCCAAGCCTCTTCAAGATAAATTATTCCAATGAACCATTCTGTTGTGCTAAGTCAATGCCCAAGACATCTAGATCCTTCCTAGTCATCTATCTACCTAGGTTATTTGCACCCAAGTCTCCCTAGTCACCAAGTCATTTCAAACACGTCAAGGTCATCTATCCTTATGAAACCCTTTCTACATGAAAGGTACCCAAGTGTGCTCAAAGAACCCAATTAAGAAATTTCAAAGGAATGCATGCCCAAGGGATTATGTCCAACAAGTGTGTTCCATGATAAAATTGTGCTCCAAGGCACCTTGACCACTTACTGTGACCCCCAAGTGTGGAACACCCACTCAACTAGACCATATAAGTCTCAACACTTTAACTCTTGAAGTATCTATCCAATTCTTTCCCACTCCTTGGTGCATCCAACTCAATTCCATCTATAGTGCATTCTATCCATCCATAAGAGAGCCCAAGTTTTGTCTGCAACATGCCTTGCCTATTCGTAGGAAAAATCAAGTCTCTACAATCCATATATGAATCACACTGTCTATTTGTAGGGACTAGGCCATGGAATTGGTTTAGTTTTTATGTAAGAAGGAAGGCCCCTTTCCTTTGAAAGCAACCAAATTAAATGAAAAAGCTTGTTCAAACCCAGTTATGAAAAATAGATGTTTGCCATACTACATGTAGTTCATAAATGGATCCCCTACCTAATAGGAAAACACTTCAAAGTAAAAATAGATCATGATAGTTTGAAGTACTTATTGGAGCAATGAATATCTTCAAAAGAGCAACACAAATGGGTTATAAAGATGTTGCGTTATGACTTTGAAATTATCTACAAAAGAGGGAAACATAATGTTGTGGAAGATGCCTTTTCCATGAAAGAAGAAGAAACAAAAGGTTCACTATGTGCTATTTCTATTTCACAATCTTATTGGGTGGAAGAAGTAAGGATATAATGGAAACAAGACCAAGAGGTATGCAAGATCATTCAACAACTACATTAATACCCCATTTCAGTAGATAATTTTGATTGGAAGAATGATTTTATATGGTATCTTGATCACATATATTTATGTAAGAATAACAAACTCAAATAGAAGGTCCTTCTGGAATTACACACTTCGCCTATAGGGGGACATTCAGGATTCTTGAAAACATACCACGAGATCAAGAAGGATTTTTCTGGGAAGGTCTTAAAAATGATGTTCAAAATTTTGTGTCTGAATGTTTGGTCTGCCAACAGAATAAGGGAGAGACAATCAAGACTCCAGGTATCCTAAAACCATTTACCATACCAATCCAACATTGGGAACACATTTCAATGGATCTTATTACAGGTTTACTAAAATCAAAAGGAAACACCGTCATCATGGTAGTAGTGGATTGACTAACAAAGTATGCCCATTTTTCTCTCTTTCCCATTGTTGGACTGTGGGTTGTCATTGATGTCAACAAGATGTGGTTGTCATTGATGTCAAAATATGTGATGGGTGTATTTGGATAATTCTCCACAGTGGTCCCCTTATGGTGTATATTTAAGCATGGCCCTCACAAGAAGAC
>SNQJ01S0000073.1:1584385-1625431 GCA_010110895.2 Picea sitchensis | reverse complement strand
GAAAAAGGTTAGTATGAAAAGGATACACTCATATTGAAGGTATATATTTTGAAGAAACCTTTTCCCCAATTGCGAGGATGGAGGAAATCATATTTACCTTAGCCTATACATGTTCAAAAATAATCAAGGTGTATCAGATGGATGTAAAATCAACCTTTCTAAATGGGGATTTAGAAGAAGAAGTCTATATCGAATAACCTGAAGGGTTTCTACTATCAGAAAAGAAAGATTATGTTTGTAGGTTGAAGAATGCATTATATGGACTCAAACAGGATCCCAGAGCATGGTATTTAAGATTGGATAGGTATCTACATCAACAAGGATTTGGGAAGGGAAATGAAAACAACAATCCCTACATAAAAGTGGATCGAGACAATATATTGATAATTGAAGTTTATGTAGATGGAATTATCTTCATAAGTGATGATGACACGATGAGTCGGAAATTTTCCAGAGATATGCAAAATGAGTTTGAATTGTCTTTTCTTGATGAGTTGACTTTCCTTTTGGGATTACAGATATGTCAGCATGACAAAGGTATTTTCATCTCCCAAACTAATTACATTCAAGAAGTTATAAATAAGTTTGGAATGGTAGATTGCAAACCCGTGAGTAATCCTATGAAGACCAGTTGCAAGTTGAACAAGGATGATGTTGGCCCTTGACCAAGTCTGAGGATCCTTGGTCATGTTTGACCTATTTTTGGGACTTTGACAAGCTTTCGAAGACGAAGCGTAAGTTGAAGCAGATATCACGGGATCTCGACCCCTTTTTAGGGCTATTTGGGTTTTGGGCTTATGTAATGGGAATGGGGATGTCGGCCCATGGGTTTACCCATGTTTAGGCCCATTTTGTAATGTATAAATAAGTAGCTAGGAGATGTAAGAAAGGACAGTGTGCTAAGTTCTAAGTTTTAATTGCTACATGCAAGTGGTAACTATAATTGCTTTGTGCATATTGTGTGAGGCTTGTAGAGCTAAGTGCAAGTGATTGGAAGAGACTGTGGAAGGCTTTGTGTTATAACTCAAGGAAGGAGGATCTAGCGAGGTGCGCAGATCTCCTTTCCTCTGTGGATTAAGATCTCAAGGCTCTTTGCATGTAGTTGATTGACCGAGGATAATAAAAGAGAAGAAGAGTTGGTGGACGTAGCCCCAGGGTGGGGGTGAACCACGTATATCATGCGTTGTGGTTGTTATGTGCTTTATGGTTGTTCTATTGTCTATGTGATGTGTTGTATGATTATAAGGATATAATATGGTAGCTTAGTACTGAATAATGTGAATGAATGCTAGATATGATCTATGTTAACATGCTTATTACTTGAATCTATTGGATTTGTATAAATACTGCATTGATCTATTGTTAGGGTTTAGCTGCGCTGTAAACTAAGGTTGAATATTAACAAACTGTAGTTGCTAAGTTCTATGTTAAGGTGTTGTAATCACATATATGTGTCCCAGCTAAGGTTGCAGACACTAGAGTCCTACAACCACCCCTACCTCTACCTCGGGTGAGACTTCATCTTCTTCGCAGGTGTTGCCGAAAGGGCCGATAGTTAGGGTTTTGTTGGTGTGTTGTTGAAGAATTGAGCCCTGGGTCTGCCCCTGTGCCAACAAATTTTTTTGTTGCCAGGACCTGAAACTGTGATTGCTGGGACCTAAGGTAAAGAAAAAGAGGAAGGCCCTGTGCGTAGATCTACTGCTGAAGTACGCAGTATCCAACCTAAAACTGTGATTACGGGTAATTGAAGAAAATAAAGAAAGATCTGTGCATAGATTTGTTGCCTTAGTTTGCAGTATTCTACTTGACCTGTAAATATCTGTGCTAAAAAGAGAAGTCAGATCCGAAGAAAAGAGGTAAGATATCGAAGCTTTGTGCTCTGGTAAAGGTAAGAATAGTGAAAAGTTTTAGATCTGGAAGCTTTGTGCTCTGCTGAAAGTAAGATTAGTGGAAATTTTTGTTTCAAGAGTATGGATCTAGATATGCTTGATAAATGTTATCCTAGTCTGAAAACTAGGGCACAACTAGAAGAGAAAAGGTTTGATATGAGTAGATCTGATAGAAATAATGGAAGATATGTTATTCCTATGCATAGAAAGAATGTTTGGACTAACAAATGAATGCAATATATTAGAAAGAATTTTTGCAGGTTAGTTACTATGATCCTAATGTGCCATATAGGAAAGGATGGGGATCATTTAAAAAAAAAGAGGATTAACCCTTTGTTACAGTTGCAGAAGACCGGGACATCTTCCTAAGGAATGCTCTCGAAGAAGACCTAGTTGTCTTTGTTGTAAAGCTATGGACCATGAAGTTTTAGATTTCCCTAGAATGATTTCTAAGCTTGACAGAATGAATATGAGACAAGAAAATTTTGAAGAAGGTCACGAAAATGAGGCCATGGTAGAACCCCAGATAGAATCAGAGACTGTACTACTGCAAATGAAAGATACCCTAAATGATCACAAAAATATCAACTTATCAGAGATCTTCAAAGAAAAAGAATGCATAGAAGCAAGAATATGAGACTTCAACGTAGACTGTGTTCTGGATGAGGAAACATAGGTAAATATCATGACAAAAAGAACTTGGGAAGATTTCGGAAAGCCTAATACGATTCCTTCATTAGGAGGAATATGACTATTTAAGGGAAAGTTGATAAACCTATGTAGAAGACTCACCCAGGTATCTATGAGTGCTCATCGAGCTTCGACAGAGGAAGATTTTGAGGTTGTTAGATTCATTGAGGACAATGCTCCATTTACTATTTTATTAGGGAAAACCTAGATCGAGAAAGATCAGACCAAAAGAAAAGAAGAGGAGGCCCGAGAACACAAAAAGAAGGAATTAAAAGACTTCATGACTAGGAGGATATCACACTTGATTTCATAACGAGATAACAGATCAAAGCTAATTAAAACCAGAAACTTGAAGCACTAAGTTGAAAGAACACAAGAAGATTCACAAACGAGTAGAGCACCTGCCCCAGATGACGAAGTAGTATTAGTCTCTAGTCCTATGAAAGAATATCAACAACGTGAAGCTGCTATGCCAAAAGAAGACAAGACTCATAATGGAAAGAGGAATATTGGGATGAAGATCACCGAGAAGAATGCTAGAAAACTCATTAAGAAGAGAGAAAATATCGGAAAGTTATAGACAGGCCCAGAGGAAACTTCACGAAAGGAATATTTGCAAAATTGGAACTTCACCGAGATATTAGAATAGGGCACCATGGCACTTCGCCGTGACGAAGTGATATAACTATTCGACCGACGTTCTAGAATTGTTAGAAAAATAGTTATGACTAGAAATCTTGCCATCGGACCGTTGGGACTGCGCCACAATGGACAGAACTGGATTGATGGAAAACTTCTTATTCGTTGGAGAGATTTGTTACATCGTGTCTACTTAGTCCATTGACTGTTGCACTGAGAACACTTTTGTGAATTGTATTGGAGCTAACAAGAGAACCCATTGCTACCGCATTGTGCTTAGTGATATCGACATTGATTTTATTGCTTTGAGCACCCATCCATGCACTTGAGTTTTCTGATCGAGAGCATGCATGTCAGACGAGCTCAACATTGTGGATAATTCAGTCGAGGAAGTTTTAATTGATCTGATGGCTGAGAGAGTGATGTCTACAGGAGTTGAAGCTTCATCGACATGAGGAGTGTAAGCCTCTCCGTCGACTGCTTGCAAATCTAAACCATCCCAACCGGTAGTAGAGAAGAGAACCAAGCACAGAGATGATCTAGCAAATGCAAATTTAATCCTGACCATCTTACTCGACTACATCTCACCTTTGGTCGACGTGGTGAGTCGTGACAGTGTCTTGAGGGACTTTGATTACACCATGGTTACTGCGTACCTCCCTAAGGGGATACGTGCATTCAGAACGCAACAATATAAGATCGCGACGTTGAATTTCAATGAATTCAACCTAGGTGACCGAAAGAATTATAACTTGCTTTCTCCTTACAAGTATCTGACTAGGATGAAGGGGAATAAATCGAAAATAATCACCCAGCCAAGGACTATGAACCTCGTGCAACCCACCCTCTTGAATGTAATGAAAATCCCACACTTTGTAAGGAACCAAGAGGTTAACGCGTGTGTTAAGCTCCTACTCTCATGTTACCATGGCATCTATCTATGGCTAGATAAACGCATCACAGTTGATCCAACGTCGATCCATAGGATCACCGGGTTGAGCATGCAAGGACCTAACCTGCAAGGCTTCTACCGAGGGAATGCTTCTAACCATGCCCTAGTACATATAATTAAGGACACTTACGATGATGTAGAAAAGGGAACACAAAGCTACAAGGTAGCTTCCATCCAGAATGGCATCGCTTGGCCTGCCAACTGATCGTAGGAAAGATAGTAAGGAAGAACCGACCTACAGAAGTCACAAGATTTGTTGTTGACCTAGCCGAGAAATGTGTAGAAGGACTCTAGATGAAGTGGGTGAAGTACTTGGTCAACCAGTTGGAATTAGATTTCCACGAAGCTCAGGATCAGGGCTATGAATTTCACTTTAGCTGGATCTTGATCCTCATCGCATTTACCACTTGGGAAATGCTAGAAGGTGCGACCTTCTTGGACATTGAGTTGTTCGAGCCGCTTTATGTGAAGTTAACCACACTTTGGTACTCGAGCGATATGGGAAAATAGTGGCAGTAGAACGTCATCATTCATACCTATTATCTCCAGCTGAAGAGGTCTATTGAGGCTGTCCCTCGCATGACGTCGAACACCCTGCATCGTTTCCAATCCCTCATGAAGTTCCACATAGATCGACACTTCACTTATATCACCGCACGCGCAGATGAGCACAAAAAGCTTCAATCGTACTACAATCTCATAGAGGAGGACCTTGAAGAGATCACCAAGGACTGGTCTGCAGAATTCCTCATCCCCGCAGACCCCTCAAAAATGTCAGACCCTAAACTAATCGACAGCCCTGAGACCAATCATGAAGCAAAGGATCTTCCTGGACTCAACAGAAGGAAGAAGAACGAGGAATTCCAAAACTTGAGTAGTGCATCAGAAGGAACTACTTTAATATCACCTAGACAAGGGGGTGATGACGAAATAGAGGAGACAAAGAGAAAAGAAGACCAGTAGAAGCAAGGCAGAGTAACACCACCTAGGGACCCCACTGAGGAGGTTGATCCCCTGAAGAAAAGGAAGGTTTCTCACATGAAACCAACTTCCCGAATGGAATCTAGAGAAACCTTGACTAAGATGCAGACTATTCTCACTATAGATGACTTCAACTTTATCATCGTAGCTGTAGTAGATGCCTCACAGGATATCTTGCAGAAACATGAAGCTAAGCAAGAGGAGATGTATGATAGAATTGAGGTTGTACTCAGAGGGGTACAACAGGCCCTTCAATCCAACCGTGCAGTATACACTACGCCCCTACCATCATAAGCACTTGATTTGGGAGATGAGCCTGCCCAACTCTACAAACTAGCTGATGCAACCGAAGCTCACCTTTGTCGCGCACAAGAAGAAACCGAACAGGCCAGAAAGACCCTAAAGAATGTACAAAAAATAGTCATAGATCAATGCCAAGCTGTGCAACAAGAGAAGGCTTCCCTCCAAACTAAGTTTGAAGAAGAGAAAGCACAGATCTAGTAAGAAAAAGAGTAGTTTCTTGTAGTGCAGGTGGGGGTAAAAGAAGCAGTCAACAAAGCACCTCTCTCTGTGACAAGTTTAGAAAAAAAGGAGGAAGGCCGAATGGAACATCAAGTAGAGAAGCTTGTGGAAGCTATACAACAGCTTCAACGGAGAATCGTAGACCTTGAACTATGAACAATGCCAAGTACCCTGCAGGACGTGCAAGATCAACAAGAATCCACTGCCCGGAGTGCAGTCAAGAGGATCAGAACATTCGCTCTAGAATGTAAACAACTAAGTTATCGCAGTGCATAGAATTATGACTGACTCAAAGAAGATACTGAGATAATGGTATTGGAGTCACATCTCCAGGAGGCAAAGCAACAAGCAGTTGTAGTATAGGCACAGTTGAAGCTCTTGTTAGCAGTTGAAAGGATGAAGTGATCCCAAGAACAACGCACTTCTCAACAGTAGGTCCACACCATTCAGAGAAAATTCATGGAAGTGACTCAAAGGCTCAAACCATTCCAAGACGAATCCTGCCAACTATTTGAGGACATTGAAGGTCGAGGCATAGAGTTGGAACAAGTAGTCGCTACAGTCGAACAACATTTAGAGGGACCTGTCAACGAAGTAGTCATCCAAGAGTTCGCCAAGCAGGAGGCCCTGGCGCAGCAACAGGTCGAAGTAGCTCGAACCAAGCTCGAGGCTTTTGAAGCACAACTACCCAGACCAGAGTGACTTGAGATGAGTCATAGGTGAGTGTTGGGGGCCTGTTGGCCCTTGAACCAGTCTGAGGATCCTTGGTCATGTTTGACCTATTTTTGGGACTTCGACAGGCTATCGAAGATGAAGCGCAAGTCAAAGCAGAGATCATGGGATCTTGACCCATTTTTAGGTCTTTTTGGGTTTTGGGATTATGAAACGGGAATGGAGATGTCGACCCATGGGTTTACCCATGTTTACGCCCATTTTGTAATGTATAAATAAGTAGCTAGACGATGTAAGAAAGGACAGTGTGCTAAGTGCTAAGTGTTAATTGCTACGTGCAAGTGGTAACTGTAATTGCTTTGTGCATACTGTGTGAGGCTTGTAGAGATAAGTGCAAGTGATTGTAAGAGACTTTGGAAGGCTTTATGTTGTAACTCAAGGAAGGAGGATCTAGCGAGGTGCATATATCTCCTGTCCTTTGCAGAGTAAGATATCAAGGCTCTGTGCATTTCGCTGATTGATCGAAGATAATAAAAGAGAAGAAGAGTTGGTGGACATAGCCCCGGGGTGGGGGTGAACCACGTATATCCTGCGTTGTGGTTGCTATGTGCTTCATGGTTGTTCCATTGTCTATGTGATTGGATGCTTAGTGTACTAATGTATGATTAGAAGGATCTAATATGGTAGCTTAGTAATGGATAATGTGAATGAATGCTAGATATGATTTATGTTACTTGAATCTATTGGATTTGTATAAATACTGCGATGATCTGTTGTTAGGGTTTAGCTACGTTGTAAACTAAGTATGAATATTAATGAACTATAACTGGTAAGTGCTATGTTAAGGTGTTGTAATCACAGGTCTATGTCCCAGCTAAGGCTGCAGACACTGGAGTCCTACAACCACCCCTGCCTCTACCTCGGGTGAGACTTCATCTGCTTCGCAGGTGTTTCCGAAAGGGCCAGTAGTTAGGGTTTTGTTGGTGCATTGTTGTAGCATTGAACCTTGGGTCTTCCCCTATGCCAACAGATGATGAATCGAAGGATGCAGATTAGAGACTCTACAGATCAATGATTGGCATCTTACTCTATGTGAAAGTGTCAAGACTAGATGTGATGCAAGAAGTTGGATAAGTTGTGAGATTTCAAGAAGCACTGAAAGAAACATATGTTATGGAAGTAAAGAGAATATTCATATGTCTCAAGGAAAAAACAAATTTTGTATTATCGTATCCAAAAGGGAATCATCTATCTTTCGTCACCTAGAAAAATGCAGATTGGGAAGGTAGCATTGATGATAGAAGAAGTACAAGTGGAACAACTTTCTACTTGGGTGAGTGTCTGGTATCATGGTTGAGCAATAAATGGTTATTTGCAGCATCAACATGTTTCCCTTATGTTCTTTGGATGAAACAAACCTTGCAGGATATATAAGTGAAGTACGATGATCCCATTTCAATACTCCGTGACAACACCAACGCTATCATTATCTCCAAGAATCCAGTGATTCATTACAAGATGAAACAAATTCTGATCAAGTATCACTTTCTACGGGAATAGGCTATAGAGAAGAACATCAAGATAGAGTATATTGGGACAAAATAGAATATTGTGTATATCTTCACCAAACCTCTTTAGAGGGAGACCTTTGAGTGTCTTCAATAGAAACTTGGAGTAGTTTATGAACCATAGTGATCCACATGGTATTGGACATAGTAAGACAAGGGGAGAGATGCAGAAGACTCGAAGGATCTAAGTAAATAATCATTTGAATGTTTTCATATACATCATAGGTTTACACGATGAAGCACCATGAAGAGAAAAAAAGAGACTTGTAGATAGGGGGAGTATCCCCAATGAGAATTACCCTTTTCCATTAATGTCAAAGGGGGAGAGAAAGAACAAATGCATGGAAATGGAGAGAAACAAAAGATGCATGGATATAGGAGGAGAAATGGTCACATGGGAAGTTATGGTCATAGGGGGAGCATGAGAAGGAGCATGAGTGTTCCCATGCCATCAGTGTTTCCATCAATGCCAAAGGGGGAGATCGTTGGACAATGGGTTGTCATTGAAGTCAACAAGCAACAGTTGTCATTGATGTCAACAAATGTGATGGGTGTATTTAGAGAAGTCTCCAAAGTGGTCCCCTTATGGAATAACTCTAAGCATGGCCCTCAATGGAAGATGCTTTGAAGAAGTCTACAAGAGAGTCCCAGGGATGATTTTAGGGGCTAAATTTTGCTCATGGGCTAATTTTCCATGGTTTTTCCAAAAATGAGATTCGCTATTTTGAAAATGATTCACCCAAATTCTATAGGATAAAATTATTTTACCTTAAAAATCGCCAAAATTTGATAAAACCTATATAAAATACTTAGAAATTTGAATAGTTTTTAAAAAATATCACTAAACATTTATAGTTGACATATGAAGGATTAGTAATATTCACTAAGGTTTCTACATTTTAAAATAAATTTCCATCCTTAAAATCATCCTTGCAAGAGACCCCAGAGGTATAGTCATAAAGCTCGAAGCCTTTTTAGGAAAAATGACATAAAGGATAGTGTAAATGCATGTAAAATAGTCATAGACGGATAATCCTTGTCGTGCCATTTCTAGTGATAGTTGGTATGCCACGTGGTTCCTCACAGTTGAGGAGTTATGAGGTCATGAAGTTGGAAGCCCAAAATATGGGTTATGAAACCNCTTGTAGATAGGGGGAGTATCCCCAATGAGAATTACCCTTTTCCATTAATGTCAAAGGGGGAGAGAAAGAACAAATGCATGGAAATGGAGAGAAACAAAAGATGCATGGATATAGGAGGAGAAATGGTCACATGGGAAGTTATGGTCATAGGGGGAGCATGAGAAGGAGCATGAGTGTTCCCATGCCATCAGTGTTTCCATCAATGCCAAAGGGGGAGATCGTTGGACAATGGGTTGTCATTGAAGTCAACAAGCAACAGTTGTCATTGATGTCAACAAATGTGATGGGTGTATTTAGAGAAGTCTCCAAAGTGGTCCCCTTATGGAATAACTCTAAGCATGGCCCTCAATGGAAGATGCTTTGAAGAAGTCTACAAGAGAGTCCCAGGGATGATTTTAGGGGCTAAATTTTGCTCATGGGCTAATTTTCCATGGTTTTTCCAAAAATGAGATTCGCTATTTTGAAAATGATTCACCCAAATTCTATAGGATAAAATTATTTTACCTTAAAAATCGCCAAAATTTGATAAAACCTATATAAAATACTTAGAAATTTGAATAGTTTTTAAAAAATATCACTAAACATTTATAGTTGACATATGAAGGATTAGTAATATTCACTAAGGTTTCTACATTTTAAAATAAATTTCCATCCTTAAAATCATCCTTGCAAGAGACCCCAGAGGTATAGTCATAAAGCTCGAAGCCTTTTTAGGAAAAATGACATAAAGGATAGTGTAAATGCATGTAAAATAGTCATAGACGGATAATCCTTGTCGTGCCATTTCTAGTGATAGTTGGTATGCCACGTGGTTCCTCACAGTTGAGGAGTTATGAGGTCATGAAGTTGGAAGCCCAAAATATGGGTTATGAAACCCCTAGTTGGTTACAAGAAAATTAATGAAAGGGTTAAGTGTTTGTAACAAGAAATCCCTAAAGTAAGGAAATAAGTTACTTAGAAAAATTATAAATACCCCTCAATGAGTCTTTCATATGTACAATTTGCAGACATCTCTATTGATTATCTATCTTGTGAGGAACTTTTGGTTTATTGGTGAATCTGAGGTTGAGTCTGATATAGAAAGTCTGAGGGTGCGAAATAAGTTCGAAGGTGAAAGTATCAGAGTTCTAAAAATTGTGAGTAACCCTAGTTTCTGAGGTGTCTACTGATTGTAGGTTAGAAGGGAGCGGATCAATGTGTGATGCAGTGGAGAAAAGTGCGGATATATGGGGGTAATAGTGAAGGAAGTCACAGAAGTGTGAAAATCTTGTGAGAAGGTGTGAAGAGATGCTTGTACCAGATTGTTGATGCCCATGTTGGTTTAGTTATCTATTATCTAATACAAGAGAGTGTCTATAGGATCATAGGTATGTTCTTTATGTGTGTTTATCACGGATGATATGGAACACACTTGAGGAATTTTTTGGAGGCCCTTTTTGGTTTACGGTTGTGTCTAGTTGAGGTCCATGTTTTGGTGTCATTGATACATACTTCAGATATATTCTTGGTATATTTTATATGGTTGTTATGATTAATTGTTATAAGCACATCTTTGTGATATTGACATATATTTGAGGCATATCTTATGGTATATGGTATGATGCATGTTTGAGGTACATTGTGGTACATGGTTTGGATACTTGATGTTGATATGATCTATATGAGAAGATCTGATTGATATATCAGTAACATGTATAGTGATAGGTTAAAGGGTATGTTCAATTACAGGTTGATGCGACAGTGATAGGTTACAAGTTGGTGATAAGTTACAAGTTGAAGTGACAATACCTGGTTGATTATAGGTTGATTATCATAGTCAATGACAATATTAGTGGTAGTGACATTTTGGTATACATTTATATTTCAAGGTGATAGGATGGGGTAAGGAAAGGGGGTCATAGCCTCCTTCCGGTTGGTGTCGGAGAACACAGGGAGTTGGAGCCTCCTTTAGGTTGGAACCTAAGAATCAGGGGGTTGTAGCCTCCTTCTAGTTGGAGCGAGAAAATTCATGGAGTTGTAGCTTCCTTCAGGTTGGATCCTATAATTAGGAGGTTGTATCCTCCTTCCAGTTGTAGCTAGAGAATTAGGAAGTCGGTGCTTCTAATGAATGTATTATTTTGATATATAAGGAAATCATCATGTGGTTTTCTACCATTTGGGTTTCCACGTAAATTCTGGTGTACCGTGTTTTTTGGATGTCTATTATTCTCTGTTGATTTATACTACTCATGATATATTAATGATATATTATTGATGAAATTAATTGTAATGAGCTCGACCGTTACGACACCAATACGATGTACGACAAGTAATTTTTTTATTTTTTTTTTGCAATAGGAAGGAAATGACGATAATATAGATACATCATCTCAACCTTACAATATCTTAATGAAGGATGACACAAGTAATCTATACATGAAAGCCTAGCATAAAAGAACACCAAGGGGATTGAAGCAATAAATAACATTTACTCAGATAAGGAAGTTAACAACTACACTAATTAACAATTTCAACAATCATCAAGGCACAAACCAACTAACAACTGACTTGTAACATAAACTTTCATGGAGAGCAAGAATAAAAAATAATAATCATGCATTACAATAAAAACTGTCATTCATCAATTACATTAGTCAACACCATCTTCATCGGGAAGCACATAACCATATGCCAGGTTATCCTGCTCACTTATCGATCAATGCACGCAATGATCCGATCATAAGGAATCATGTCACCACATTGCGACAAGATCATAGTAACCAAGGCACAAACATAAAAAAAATTTAAGCCTTCAATCATGACATAAGGTCCAACACGCCAGAAATCCAATTTGCACTATCATACCTTACGGAACCGGTAAACGAAGGCACTCAAATCAATCAAGCTAAACGAGATGCAGGGTAACTACACTGAATTGCGCAACAATCTACACTGATTTCTTGTTTTCTTATAAGGCAATTCTTAAGTGGATTATTTTAGGGGAGCACGGGCTCAATGGGTCTTATTAACAATTACCAACATAAGGACTATATCATAGCATATAGTAGCCAACCACAAGTCTAAAATTAAAACATACAAACATCATAAAGTAACAATTATACCTCTCCCTCAAGGGGGTTTTATTAAACAAATAAAATCAACTCTTTTTAGCTTCTCCAGTTCCATATAACGATCATGAACCCATAAACCTTAGCATGCAAAATTCTATCATCATTTTTGGAAAAAGACTACACAATTCAACTAGGAAGGTCCCCGCTCCTTACCCAAGGATAATCTTTCCATGCCTTCATTTTTTTTATCACACATCTTCTTGTAGCATTAAGAAGAGTAAACTATCTCCTAAAATAATATTCTACCCTCACTAATCAACATGCCTTGATTACATTGAGGTTATAACATTGGATTTATTTAATGATTTTAATTCATTAATATCCTTAAAATATTTAAAACCTTGCCATCCTTATAAATCTTACATTGGTAAAAACTTAGCACATTACCTCATTAAATCAAGGGTCATCATTATATTCAAAAAACATCGTCAATGAATCAAGATATATATATATATATAATGTATTCATTTCGAGAGTCACTAAGGCCCTACCCTACAACAATTCCATCCTTAAGTCAGACATAGAATAATTAATACTACAATCTGTTGCTTCATTAATTACAAACATTGGACTAGAAATGAACATATTAACCTTTCTAGATGCATTTTAATCGAGGAATTACATCAAGCCACAATACCACAATCAACAATTCAAAATCAACTAGCTCAAGTGATCATGAACTCATATTAATTTGTTCCCTTATACTATCCCAATAAAGTGTTATCCCATAATATTTAATTAATCAAACTCAACTGCCAATTCAAAAAATACCTTTCCCCTTAAACTGTACAGGGTGTTAACACACTTCTCAATAGTAAAAATATAATTTCAGTTCCTATTGATTAGAGTTCCACTAGGAATTTAAAAATAAAATAATTCAGAGTTTAGCAATATTACCATTCAACAATTTTTATCTAGATTATATCTAACAGATTATGGAATTCCTCATGCATCATTCACCAATAAAATTATCGCAATATTTAATTCTAGAAATTTTACATAAATAAATGAAGTTAATATCCTGACAGGCTTCGACTGACAACTCCAAGCAATAAAGGTGTAGGTCCACCGAAGGGATGTTGCCCACCAAGGCGAGTTCGTGGAGGGCGCTGAAGGGGCGAGTGGGGGAGCTTTAGTAGAAGAAATACGCATCCATTAAAGGAATTGGAAGAGGGGACAAGGAATCAGGAAGGTCGCGTGGACATTCTCCAGGGCGAGCTATCTTGAAATCTGTCAACGGAATGATGCATTTGTAGATAAACCCAACACATCTAATGTGGAGAAGGAGAGGGGAAAGGGCGTTGTCAATAATAAAGATAGGCCTGGGTGATATTTTTGGCAACACGCTCCATGGGAAGGGCTGGGGAAAATCTATAATGGCCGACTGACAAGGTTGAGCAGTGTAGGGTCGTGGAGGAGTCAGAAATTAACAGTCAAGAAAAATCAACGCTGCAACAACGAAATCTGTCAGCAACCACTTAAGGAACACCCGCCACCACGGCATGGACAATGGTTGCAACAATACTATCCCAAAGAAAAACCCCAGATATAGTATACCCTATGGCCTGTCAATCTGAAGGTTTTGGATCTTGAAATTGATGAACACGGAGGCCACAAGGAACCCAAAAATCGTTGAAATTTAAGTTGAGTAAGACATCGACCAACTCACCATAAGGAACAAGGAAACAAGGAGTAGCATGCCCAAGGTGCTGAGGAGGGAGACCACCAGGGACACACTAGCTTTCTCTAAGGAAGGAACGACTCTCTACAAGCAGTGAGACTCAAGCCCATGCCAGAATCTCACCCCTGCTCAGTCGTGCGTGCACCACACTTGGAGTGAAAAATTTAAGAAGAGAACTTAGCTTGAAATGGAAAAGGAAACTGGGTTTTGTCGAGGGAAGAAGCAACTAAAGCAATTGAGTAGGAACATGAGGTTAAACACACTTAAAAAGGGGAAAATTCGGTGGTCAATAGAAAATGAGTAAGTCTGGAAGAGGTTAAAAGAACTCAAAGGTGCAATGGTAAAACTGAGGCCAAAAACAATGAAAAGAGTGCAGGGTTCTCTAGGCGTGAATCTCAGAGGTGAACATGAAGACTTACCAACTGGCTCAAATAGCTAAAAATCCAATGCTTAGGTAGCAATACTCAAGAATCCCTAACATAACCAACACTCTAACCAACGAGAAAAATAACAATTCTATCAGTAGAAAAACAAATCGATCAAGGAGTATTCTGAATAGTTTTCCTTAATCGAATTCCATTATAACTAAAAATTTGCAAAACCATTGGTTGCAATTAACATAGCCAACCATAAGAAAGCAAACGCATGACAAGAATCATTGTTCAACTACTGCTACCATGCAAGAGTAAATTAAATCACAATAGAACAACAATTTTACAAGAATAAATTAAATCAAAATACAATAATAGTTTTACCTGGAATGCCATGGTCGATGATGATGAATACGAAGTCATTGTCTCACACTTGTGCTTCGACCTACTCCTCCTTGCTAACCATTGATACCTCATCGATACCTCCCAACCAACGCTAGGGGTACTTTTCTTCCCCCCGAGCCCCCCGAGCCGCAAAGGGGACACACACAGACAATACTAGAGAATGCTAACTCCTAGCTCACCTCACAAGGTCGAGCTACCACTCGTTATTCGAGTTGGGTATCCCAACTCCCACAAGAAACTTTTAGTGAAGAATCAAATTCGGCAGCATAACCTTACACATACCAGATGTGATCCCTACTCCTCCTCCGACATCATTTTTATAGAGTTTTATTAGTGATTAGTTTCCCATACCCTCAATATATTTTTTTTATTAAATTTAATTAAGATAAACCTCCCCTGCACACATGTCACCTGATCCCTTAGTTGCACTAGAAATTAATTAATTAATTAATTCAAATTTTCCTAATTCCCTTACCCACCTAAAAGCATTCCTAAAAATGATCCTCAATGTCCATTTATTCCCTTACATTTCTTAAATGACTGATGCCTTACTTAAAGCCTAGATGAGTTCACAGATAGAAAGTTCCAAAGGCTATATTCCCTACTAAGTTAGATAGTCCCCTTTTTCTTTAACTTAACCCTTTTCTTTAAGTTCCCCTTTTAACCTAAGTATTATAACAAGATTTTCCTCACCATTTCTATATTGCACAGAGGGCCTTTTTCAATTTCCCTATGCAGACTTATCATCCCCTTTTTGATGAATCTAGAGATAAAAACATACATTTTTCCACACATACGCTCCCTAACTGCTATGCAAGATGCATATATGCTTGCTGCTCCACTATAGCCCGTGCATATCGGGATTTGTGCCAGAAAATATAAAATGAGGTCGGGTTTCCATGTCACAACAGAAGATCTCTGATCCTTGACCTTCCATATACTAGAAACATTCTATCTCGGCCCTTCAGTTGCATTCTGAAGACTATAAGAGAATAATTTCAAGCTATGGAAAAGAGAGAGAAAGCATTCAACATTGAGAGAAAATTTACTCTGGAGAAATTACTTCATATTGAGTCTACATCCCTTTGTCCCTCAAGTCTGAACACAATGTTCAACCCCCAAGTTGTTCCCTTATTGTTGAGAGGACCTAATTGCCTCTTTCATATGAGCTTTGCTTTGGTGGAGGATTGAAGTGGTGGAGACCCAGTTGGAAGGAACTTGGTTTCTTGGTTTCGAACCGTGCCAACACGGAAGTCTGTAATGTTGACACTTCTGCTATTCAATTATTAATAGAAATACTCCTTTCCCGTCCTATTGATATCTTGCAAATATATGATTATTATCCATGGGCATGTTTGTAATGTTTATAAATGGATTATGCTATCTGATGTGATAACCCCTGTTATATCATCACTATATTCTTGCTTTTCTTGTTTGCTAAGAACTTCCACGAAGACTACTTCAATCTCACTTGCACAGGGAGGTGATGGTGACGAGCTAGGTGGTACAGAAGTTGAACAAAACATAGGCGAGGTTACCCCACCTAGAGAGGAGGAGGACCCCTCCATGAAAAGAAAGATGACACCACCAAATCCCTCCTCCTGAAAGAAATCTAAGGCCACCCGGACCACGCTTAAAACTACCCTTACCCCGGATGATTTCGACTTCCTAATTGCCGTGCTGAACAATGTTTCACTTGAGCTCGCAGAAAAGAAAGAAGAAAAGTAGGAGGCGCTCTTCAGCTGAATCAAAGGCGAACTCAAAGAAGTGTAGCAGGCACTCCAGTCCAGCCAAGCAATATCTACAGTGCCCTTAATAAGCAAACCATCAGGAACAGGCGATGAGCCCACTCAATTGCACCAGATCATTGATCAAGTTGAAGCTTGCCTTCGACGAGCTCAAGAAGACATAGCATAAGCCACCCAGGCTTTGATGCAAGCACAAAAAGCACTTCTAGAACAACAAAAGGAGGCAGAATGGGAAAATCTTGCCTTGAAAGTGCAGTGGGATGAGGAAAAGGCACAGTTGCTAGCAGAGCAACTTGAAGTTCAGGAAAGGATTCACAAAGCACTACACTCTGTGATAGTCATAGAGGTGAAGATGGAAGACCATCTCCCACAGTAGGTGACCCAACTAGAAGAAGTAATCCAACAACTCCAAGAACGCATCATGGATATGGAGCTCTGCATCGTGCCTGAGACCCCTCGAGAAATAAGAGATCTAAGAGAGGCCACTGCTCGAAGCGCAGTTGGCCGATTAAAAACCTTTGCTTTGGAATGCAAGAAGATGAGCACTAGAAGCACCCAGACTTATGAAACCCTCGTAGAGAATCTAGAATTGTAGACATTGGAGGCACAAATCCAAGAAGCAAAGCAGCATGCAGACATGATATAGGCACAGATAAAGACTTTGACCCCAGTTGAAAGAATGAAGAGGTTCGCAGAACAATGCACAGCCCAACAATAGGTACATACATTGCAAAGTAAAGTGATGGAAGTCTCCCAACGATTTCAGCCAATCCAAGAAAGGGCATGCCAACTATTCGTTGAACTTGAGAGCCATGAAGTTGAACTCGAACAGGTTGTCCTCACTGCAAAACAGTGCCTGGAAGGACCGCTCAATGACACAGTGATCCAGGACTTTACAGAGCAAGAGGTTGTCGCACTACAGTAGGTTGAAGTATCTCGAGCCAATATCGAGCTGTTCGAGGGAGAATTGATCAGACTTGAGTGACTCGGGACGAGTCACAGGTGAGTGTTGGGGGCCTATTGGCCCTTGACCATTTTGGAACTACGAAAGCTTGCCAAAGATGGAGCGCAACGCGAAGCAAGCAAGACCTATTTTTGGGTACCTTTTAGGGTTTTTGGGTTGATGTAAAGGGAAAGGGATGTCGGCCGCTTAGGCCCATTTTTGTAATATATAAATAGATACTTAGGCAATATAAAGAGGTAGTAGATGTGATTGCTTAGTGCAAGTAGTAGTACATCTATGTGATGTATAGCTAAAGGCTTAGTGCTAGTAGCTGGATCTGTGTGATCAGATGTATATTGCAAGTGCTCTATGCATGATTGAAAGGAGATCAGAAAGCTAAGTGCAAGTTGTTTTAGTTTCATGCTGAGTGCAAGGAAGAAGGATCTAGCGAGCTGCGCATATCTTCTGTCCTGTGTGAAGTGAGGGCCACTAAAGCTCTGTGTTGTAACCGCTTGACTGAGATATTATAAAGAAAAAGACTTTGTGGACGTAACCCCAAGGTGGGGGTGAACCATGGTAACTCTGTGTAATGTGATCTATGCTTTGACCTAAGTATTGTCTCCTTTTTGGCTAAGTGCTTGTTGTGATTAAATATATCTAGTTATGCTCTGTGCTTATGATATGTGAATGAATGTTAGATATGATATATAAGATGCTTAGTGCTTGATCTGTGGAATCTATTCTATATTTTTTTGGCTAAGTACTGAATCACCTTTAAAGCCTAAGTATTCATTGCGATGCTCTGTACCATCTGCAAAGTACCATAAGGGTTAAATATTGATGAATGATCTATGCTAAGTGCCCTGTAAAAGGTATAATCACAGATCGGTGTCCCAGCTAAGGTTGCAGACACTTGAGTCCTGTAACCACCCCTGTCTCTACCTTGGGTGAGACTTCATCTGCTTCGTAGGTGTTGCCGAAAGGGCCGGTAGTTAGGGTTTTGTTGGTGCGCTCTTGAGCGTTGAACCCTGGGTCTGCCCCTGTGCAAACACTAAAGGATACATATGGTCCAATGATTTCCTAGGTGGTATTATCCATTTCACTAAGTGCACTTCATACATTCCTCTAATACACCATAATATACTAGATACATCACATGGATGCATCAAGGGATTAGTTTCTATTACTCATACAAATATAATGTAACAGAACCCTAAATTTAAGAAAGACCACCTTCCTTAATGTACCTAAGTCTTAACAATGTAAGAGATTATTAATATCCATGGANGGTGCCATTCAGTGGAATATCTTCCCTTTGACTATCTCTCTTGGCAGTAATCTGTGAAAGGAAACCCTTATCTTGATCCTTTAGACCTTTAGACCTTTCAGAATCCCAGATTACTAGGGACGTCTCCCTTGGGATTAGCCACCCTAAATAGAAAGAGCTCCCCATAGAGGTGACAGTGGGTGGGGAAGCTCATGTTACGCCAGTTTGACTTATCCTTTCAAGCTACTTGACTTATCCTACAAACTGTGCAATAACAGTGACCAAAATCTTATTATGTTGTGATGGATGTGAGGAATGTGTTCTTTTCATTTGATGGTTTCCTCATTTTTGTATAACATTGTGTAAATACTATATTTCAGTTCTTTAAAACGTTCCTGGTCCTTTTCTCAGGAACTTATATTTGTGAATATATATTTGCATGTTAAACAATATTTTCAAGCAATAAAGATTTTGGGGTTTGTTGTTTAGCATTCTCCTATTTGATAGTATAGTCCAAGAACAACAAGTTATATCTTTCAGAAAATAACAGAGGCGTACCACCTCTATAAAAACACAGGGGGATTTTATCCTCATGAGGTTGTTGTTTGGATCTTGACCAATATGAACATCAACATGTCTCCATCTTTGCCTTAATTAATTATTCAAGCATCTAGTTCATACCACATGTAAGATTTATCACCACCATTGTACCTATCTTAAATTCGATAGAGGGAGTGGAGTTAATAACATTAGTGGTTAGGAGATATTAAATAACAAAGTTTTTTCTCGACAATTGCATGTTGTGACATGTGTGGTGAGGATGGTTTATCTCCTTAATACCATTCATGGTGGGGGATATGTGGATAATGTCGACATGCCCCCTCCCCCCTTTTATGCATAGAACCACTTTGATAAGAGTGACCCCCTCATTTTCTTGTTTGACTTTGAGTTGAGTATGAACATGACACGATAGAATTATTTTGTGTTAAATTCCTTTACTACAAAGATAACACGTAGGTATAGCCTAGTGAGAGGAATAATGGGTGACGACGTACAATAGTAAAGATCTCTTATGACTATCATAAGTTCACCAATCATTGAGACTCTCCTAACTCTTTTTTCTTTAATAACTATGGAGCCATGTAGCACTGTAAGTGCTTCCTCCTCATTTTCCATAGTTTTACCAAGTCCATGCTCATATTCCAATTATTTTATTTCTTTAGGGTCATAGACAACCCCACCCCCACCCCTTGCACCTACCTCCCTAATGCATATATCATATTTAACAAAATACTATAACCTAATATAATTATGAAATTACAACTTGAGAAAAGTATGAACTAGTAGGTTGCTTTATGCCCATATTGGAGAAGGAACTAATTGATGTTGAACTAGAACTCATATGTCTCCTCTGCAGAAGAAACAATGCAAAGGAAATACTTATGAGTGGACAACAAAAGTATTCTAATAAAATATGTGATTTTTTTTACAATAAGACATTTATGAAATTTTGGTTATTTCTAGGTGAACGTACTAAGCTAGACTATGAACCAGATGAAGATGAGGAACTCGAATATCGATGAGCCCTCCATTCTTCATACAATCTAGAAACAATATTGAAAACTAGTTAATTAAAATAATAAAAGAGGGTTATTAAATCAATGAGGGTTTACATTGTCAAGGGATTAGATTTATAAGTAGTGAGGTTTCTAGATTAGGGATTACAGTTGTTACGTTTTAAAGTGGTTAGGGGTGTCAGGAGTTAGATGTTATGGTGATTAATATGGATTAAGGGGTCTGTATGGGATGATAAAATGCACTAGTGGGGAAATCTACGTGAAGGTATGAATGGGAATTGATAATAAGATATGTCCAACGTGATCAAATCCCAAGGGGTTCTCACTACATGTCTTATGCGCCTTCACAATCCCATGAGAAATCCACTCATGATAAACCTATGACTAGCCACTAAGATGCATGTTCTCAAGTTGTGGAAAAGGGGTTACTAGCCTCATAGTTCAAGAAACTTGGGGATTTGAATGAGTTGGGATAATTACACAATCCCACTTGTCCAAATTAAGAATTAACACAAAAATATGGCATGCCCCTTTTACTAAAAAAACACACTCACTACAAAGGACTTTCAAGCTCCTTATGACAAACTTCTATGTTTCAATTTTTTTCTACATTAAAGTGTTATTTGGATTTCTAACTCCAAGGTCCTAATATAATCTAACATATTTCATAACTTTTTTGTGCAAAGAGGGATGAAATATTGTTGAACATGAAAAATTTCTTCAAGGGAAATGATAAATTCTTAGAAGTAAATGTACACATCCTCCATCAATGCTTTAACTTTGTGCAATTATAAGCAAAAAAACAATAGATAAAACAACACTTATATATGGAAGAAACTATAATGTGGACATGGTTTAGTGTGTTACTTAAATCAAAAGTTGTTTATGCGGGTAATGGATTATTTTAGGTGTTGCTTAACAATTAATTAATTGATTAAAACTAACAAATATTTAATAAGAGCCTAAATGTTTTTAATGTATAATTGCATTTCAAAAAGTAGTTAATTCATAACAATAATTAAATTTAATTATTGTACACCTCTGTATACTAATAAATCAACTCATTAAGCTTATTTTTTTGCATTTCTTGTTATGCATATGTTTTATGTACAGTCAACTTATAATCCATTGCAATTCTTGCATTCAAAACATTTTAAATGCATTTATATTTCTCTTGAACCGTTTCTAATGGAATTTATCCATGGTCTATATGCATATTATATCGTGAAGTTGCTCCCAATGCATTTTGGCTACCTTTCATATGGCTATATATTGCAATGGAACTATTTGTAGTGCATTTTTCCTATGTTTCACATGCATATATTTCTATGAAACTTATTTTATGCAATTTTTTTATGGATGTACAACATAATTTTGGCTTGCAACTGTCACTAAAGCATTTTACCCTTTCCCGTATACATATGCTTCTTTGAATTTCCTTATATATTTTTAAATCTCTTTCAATATTAGTGACCCAATTTTTTTTTTTTCCATTACCCATATGTACATCCCGCTCTGAATTTTATTTTCTTGTATTCCTTTAAACTTGATCTGAATTTTAAATCTCTTCCAATACTAGTGACCCAAAAAACATTTTTTCCATTACCCATATGCATATCCCGCTCTGAATTTTCTTTTCTTGTATTCTTTTAAACTTTCTCTCATATTAATGATCAAATGTTTTTTTTTCTATGGACAAATTTACAGGAAGTGAAGGGATGCTTCCCTACATTTGTGGATGCTATCTCCAGTAAATCCATTGATATAGACTAATGCACCTAACCCAAGGACATTCACTTGCACAAAACTAGCCAAATTCCTAACAACATTGGCAATAACCCATTGAGATAACCACTTGAGATTCATGGTGGCTAAAAATATACTTACTATGTTTTCCATATGAAGTTATATAAATCATTTTTCCCATTAACCATCTACATATGCTATTAACTTGCATATGTTCTTTTAAATTTCCTTTCAAACTAGCAACCTAAATATTTAGTACTTTATTTTTCATATTAAAGTGGATTCAATCATGAAATGTTGTTCAATTGCTTGAATTGGTGAAATTTTTTGAATAGTATGAATATAGTGTCCCCATATTCTACATCCACATCTAGATTTGCATCTATTTTAATATATTATTATTACTATTATTGATTTTATTATTATTTGAAATTTAAGTCTAGAAATTCAATTATATTATTATTATTTTATTATTATTCCATACAATTATTAAAATTAAATTTAAAATTATTATTATCATCCTGTGCCAAAAAATTGAAATCAATACCAATATGACACAACCATGATGCAGCATGACACAACGATATCATTATGTTTAACAATCCATAAAAAATAAAGTGTGCATCACTTAAACGATCCTAAAGTTGCAATGCCTTATTTTAATTAATACTTTATTTGATGAGGAAAATAAATAAGTGGTCATAAAATAATAATAAGCAGTAATAATTATAACAATGAGGATACTAGAAGTAAAATAATTAATTTACTATAAAGGAAGAAAATGTAATTAATTTACTATAAAGGAAGAAAATGTAAAAAGAGATTATTAAAATAAAATAATAATAACTAGTAATAATTATAACAATGAGGATAGTAGTAAATAATAATAATTAGTAGTCATAGTAAAATAATTAATTTACTATAAAGGAAGAACATGTAAAAAGAGAGATTATTAAAATGGAATTGAGAGACAGACTTAAAAAAAAAAATCTAAAAGATGCACGAATTAATGGTTTGATGACAAATGGAGCCTAGGCAACTTTTTGTATGGATGAATGTGAGGAATAACTATTTAATGAATGTGGAGAAAGGTAGTGAGATATCTTTTGTCTGAGAAGTCTTGATATGGAAGGAATATAAGCTGACATAGGAGTTGATTGAGGGCTTAGTGGATTCTCAATTGTAATGAATGAGAGGATGACCCCCACACTTGGTTGTGGTTAGTTGGAGCTCAATGGTTTTATGTTCACCCAAATTGTAAGTGAGTTAATCTCTGCAAATTTCAAGTAATACTCTCATATCTCATTCCTCATGTTGATTTTGCAATAAGAAATGAAATGATGTTTTCTTTTATTTGTTTAAAGGTATACAATGGTCATCTATATTTATTCATGTTAGTTTTTAATCATTGTGAACATTACAAATGACATTAAAGCATGGTTGCAACTATGAGACATATGAACCCTTATGCAATTGTGTGCACCCGATACTCTTGTTAAGTTTAAGTTAATTTGAGATTGAATTGTTTTGGGAGGTACCAAACTTTTTTTATTATGGAAAGATAGTGAAAGGGTGATTTCTATAAATATTAAAAGTTAATAACTCTTTCTTTATATATTACTACCACTAAAAAGTCAATATTCACGGACAAGTCACAAGATCAAAATTGTAATAACTTTAGACTCTTACACTGGACTCCCACCTCTTGAATCGATCATAAACCCTCTCAGTTAGTCCTTTCTATTGTCTGGTTGCTACTTCACTCGGTTCTTTTTTCGAGGTATATTGATAGTGCCAAATTTAAGTCAATTTACCTTTAAATTAACTTAATTTTCCCTTATTGAGGAAAATTAGCCATTGGGAAGGTTCCATAAAGTTTCTATGGCTTTGTCCTTGAAGTAGTTTCTTAACACTATTTACAAGTCAAAAATCCTAATTGAAAAACTAGTTTATGATATCTCTAGTCTGGACTTGTCTTAGCCTACTATGGTGAAGAGTTCTTGTAAGGAAACTACGAATATTTCTTCACTTTCATTTACCATCTTCATTAAATTGATTTGGTTTTCATATATAAAAGTTAGTTTGTACAATAAAATAAGAAAGGGGGTCATTCTCTTTATTTTCACCATGTTTAGAATTGTTTCTCAAATTTTGAGCAGGATTCCCTATAAATGCCACCCCACTCATAATCCTTTCACCTATAACAATACCAAATTATGTTCAACCAATCACTAGACTAAATAAATAGTGTTAGTTACTACATTATTGCATTTGACAGGATTTGGTTGTTTTAGTTTTTTTTTGGAAAAATCTATAACAAACTTCAAAAAAAGATCTTTGTTCTTAATCTAGTAGATTAATATTCTGCATTTTTTTTAAACTAATAGAATAATCTCATTCTAGAACTGAGAAAGAATAACTCCCTTCGTGGTGTTCACTGATTTGGTGGATTTCCTCACAGTCCATGAGAAGAATATCAAATCCACGGGGTTTTGTAGGAGGAAATGCTTCTAGTGACAACTCTTCTGATGAATTGATGTCTTTATTGGCCTTCATGTTATTATGAATAGCTTAGGAAACTAATCGCATAGCCACAACTCCATTATAAACACATTCATATGAACATAAAGCATGTATCAGAGTTGAATTTTGTATTACTTTAGAAGAGGAATTAGCTTTTGTACCTCACTTTGAGAGGAATTCCAGCTTTAGAAAATTTAGGCAGTTTGCTAGCTCATGCGAAATTTCATTTCTTCATAAAAACATGTTTCATCCTACAAATTCACCAGTCTATTACAACAGATGTCATCATTCAAAGGAATCTTTGGGTAGGGATGATAGTGACAAGCATAATTCATTTATTTTGATGTATTGGATAATGTCCTCTATCAACTCCAAATTTGATAGACGAACATATTCATATATTAGCTTTTCAACCAATTCAATGGTTGGACATTTAAACTTGATAAGAAATCCACAAGATCGATAAAATGGAAGAAATTTTAACTCCTTTAGATGTATACAAGGGACCAATGAGATTCCTAAGTACATTATTAGTACAATTATGAAGTGCACAAGGTATATCCAATTTCAACCTTCAATCCCAACGTCATAATAAAACAAGGGTAATAGCTGCAAAGCAGCTAGTCCCTGCTTTCATAGTAAGTTTTAGCATAAGTCTATAAATCCAATGTTTTAAAATCAATTTATTTGATGTTTTATTTGCTTCTATCTTATCTGCTTTATACAACACCAAGGCAGAAACCAAAGACTATGCATTTTTTAAATGCATAAACTTTTAATATTTTCAAAGTTCCATGTTTTTACTAAAGTCTTATGCCAGTAAACACACCTTTTACCTCACTTAAAAATCAAGGACAGGACAAGAAGTTGGTAGGATCAATTTTTGCTCTACTGATTTGTGAAAAGATGTTGGTAAAAAATCACTGATTTGTGAAAAGATGTTGATAAAAAATTATTGTACTCTCAATGTTGCTTCATACAAATAGTCACAACCATTGACACATTAATATAAATATAATATACAAAGGCATATGCAGAAGTTCATTATAGTGTTGATGGTATTAGTTCATACAATTAAATAATAAAGTAATAGTCCATCATAATGGGCTCCAATTTCACGCACTTGGCGCGCATGGCAAACATATGCCACATAAATCTCTGTTTTTTTTATTTCAAATATAAATTCTTCAACGAAAATTTTCACAAAACCGTAGCTGAAACAAACCATTATCCATAAAAACTTGAAAAATCATGAGAAGTCCAGGATTATTGTGGAGAATTCACAGAAGGATATAAGATTCGAACTGGTTACCAAACCTAAGCTTTAAAACCAAAACTTTTCCTTACTTTACACAGTGAAATCCAAAGAAATTTCTATTTGCTAGGAAAATAATTTGTTATGAAAAAAGTATAAATATGAAATCATAAAAACATGAAATGTCTTAACTAACTATATCTATATTATTTTCTTACCCAAAATACAAAATATGTCTTAAAAAAAGTTTATATATANTTTTATACTAGGGGAATCGGTAACAACTGCAGTATCGTACTCGCGTGACACGGGGTCGAATCCTGCCGGCTGCCTTATAAACCCTAGGGAGAAACGCACAGCCCGCAAGCACGCCCTCCGAGTAAATCGGGGTGAGAATCGACCTTGAGACCTCANTTATGAATAACCCTAGAGTAAATGTTTTACAATTCAATACATATTGATAACTATAATGGAAGGAAGGAGGCAATATGATGATAACTCCCATACTTAACAAAGTGTTTTACATCATTCTGATATTCATATTTATTTATTTATAATATTAATGGTTTCATAGATTTTAGTATTATAATAAGTGTTTTACAAATGAATGTATATTGATCACTCAAATTAAAAAATGAAAATAATGTGACATGTTTTTTTTCATAAATAGTCTTATCATTAGATGTTGATACAATTATATCAATTTCTAAAAATAATTATTTGATTTTATCTTTGATATTTATAAAAGCATATCTATTTTTGTTGGTACAATTGTCTTTTTTTCTGAAAATAATTATTTGATTCTATCCTTGATATTTATAGAAAGCATATCTATTTTTTGAGGATATCTATCAAAAACATCTCTTGTTTGAGGAAAAGCAACAAATATTGAAAATATTTAATAATAAAAATTCAATAATGAAAACAACAATGTAATGACAACTCTTAGGTTATTTCTTTCTCTGTTTTATTGTTTTATGTTTTAAATTGTGTAAATTAATAGATTGGGATGTTTATAATAAGGATAAGTAAATGCTTTACATATATATATATATTTTTTTTATACTAGGGGAATCGGTAACAACTGCAGTATCGTACTCGCGTGACACGGGGTCGAATCCTGCCGGCTGCCTTATAAACCCTAGGGAGAAATGCACAGCCCGCAAGCACGCCCTCCGAGTAAATCGGGGTGAGAATCGACCTTGAGACCTCATTTTTACATAGTTCCTTCCATTTACACTGCACTTGCCAATCGATCTACACCCCTGCGGGCAAATGCTTTACATATATTAATCACGCAAATAAAAATATAAAAATACTCCTCTCCTCTCCCCACAGCCTTTTCATCCTGTGAGTTCTTATATTAACAATTAGCCTAAGACACCATAGTTACACGGAGACGAGAATAAGTTGGAGAACCCACGCTGTTTAACTCGAAACAAAGCCGGGATAACGCTGTTGAAATCGAATGTTTAAAATGAATATTCGGATCATATATTTTCACTGGAAACAAGCAGGGATAACCCTAAATTTTCATACCTAAATTTTCACCAATTTCACGGAGCAAAAACGTTAATTAATGCAAGACAGATCAGATTTGATATTTGACAGAAAGGTAGGGAGCGCCGCATTTAAAGTTTCAAAAACTTAAATTAAAATTTTAATACAATTAAAACGTACCAGAGTCTGAGGACAAATACAATTAAAACTTTACCACCTACCAAGAAAAGAAATCGCCTGCCAGCCCTGCATGTTCTGGTCAGTCCATGGCTATCTTTTATCGCAGGGTAAGCCATATCGCACGTCTATCTTTTATCTGCTCTCAGGTGGGGACTTCAAAGCGTCCAACGGATACATAATTGTCTAGATACAGAGACTAAGCTGACTTGCAGTACAGGTCTACATTTTAGATGTTAGTTCTCAGATGGCGGTAATGAATGAATCGCGGCTTCTTATCTGCATTTAAGATGGCAGTAATGAATGAATCACCCCCTTAGATATGTGCTATAATTTTGCGTTTCCTCGCATCAGTTGATTTCATTCAGTCTAGTCTCATCACTTGGAGTTGGGGCCTTTCTTATAGGAGTAGGTTAATTTAGGAGCAAACAGATACTTTTTTCAGGGAAATTTTTGTATCTGAATCCGGTCAGATTTTTAGGGGTAATCTGAATTTAGTGAATTTAGTATGGATTGAAGATTCATGCATTTCAGAATCTTATTCCAGAGTTTTGTCCCATTTTAAACCAACCTAGATGTTTAGAAAATTGATCAGAGTTTTGGATTGACCAGAAATTTAAAAGCCAGCCACCTGAAAACTTGCAGGAAAAGTAACTCCCAGAAAAGATTGCTCAGGAGTTAGCCCACTCAGTTTCTCATACTTTGCTTTATAAGATTTAGTCAATGATTTTGTACTAACTGTTTACTGATTTGATTAGTTTAGTATTTTTCTTACAGTTAAGTAATTCAAACTGTCTTAAAGTTTCTGCAAAAAGAGGATCTGTAAGTGGATAGAACTGTTGGACATGCAAGTGGATATAACTGTTTCTGTGTTCATCTAATTTTATTAAATTTCTAATTCCACTAATCTTTATAAATATTATTAAATATACATCTAATTCTATTAATCCTTATAAATATTATTAAATATACGTTTAATTCTACTAAATTTCTAATTCCACTAATTTTTATAAATATTATTAAATATACACTATGACATACTAAAATTAAACTAACTGCATATAATGACCCTTATTTTATTTTACACAGAATTTCTTTAAACAATTTGCATAACATTTTTGTATATATATAGTTAGAGTAAATGCAACAAATGTTAAAAAAACTGATCTATATAATTAGTAAATGTTTTGTACTTCAATACATATTGATAACTATAATGGAAGAAAAGAGACAATGTGATGATAACTCTTATCGTTGACAGAATATCTCTTATATTTTGATATTTATATTTGTTTATTTATAATATTAATGGTTTCAGATATTTTAAGTATTATGATAAGTCATTTACAGTAGGATGTATATTTATTACTCAAATTGAAAAAAAAGATAATGTGATATTTTTCATTCCTTCAATTCTTATCACTGCACTGTTGGTACAATTGTACTAATTTCTGAAAAAAATTATTTGATTCTATCTTTGATATTTATAGATATTTATGAAAAGCATATCTATTTTTTTGTTGGTACAATTGTAAGAGGAAAAGATTGGAATGTTTGTAAGAGGAAAAGATTGGGATGTTTATAATAGGGATAAGTAAATGCTTTTCCTATATTAATAATCACATAAATAAAAATATAAAAATAATAGAATACTCCTCTGCGAGTATAATCTGAATTGTAACAGCTTCGAGAGCCTTTTCATTCTGTGAGTTCTTATATTAACAATTAGCCGAACCCACGCTGTTTAATTTTGGTTTGGAATAAAGATTTCAGTGCATCCATTCTCATTGCATTTTTCATTCTGTATTGTTTCACCCAGGCTACTATAGATAGACCATGCTTCAAAGGTCCCCAGGCTTCGCTCTTCTGCGTCCTGGGGATCGGCGAGAATGGCAGGGCGGCTCAAGTACTCCGTTCAGGAAAGATTCGACTTAAGAGCCCGGTGATCCATGCTATTGGAGTCGTTATGAGTCGGTGATCCATGCTATTGGAGTCGGTGATCCATGCTATTGGAGTCGTGTGCATAGGCTATAGGCCCCCGGAGTATGCATAGGTTCTCCTTAGCAGTGCATGTCGTTTCCACTTGTATAACATAACATATCAACAACGAACAGAAACTATAAAGGGTTGTATCAAATTGTTGTAAGGAATTAGTGTGTGTCAGGAACCCTATTTGTTTCAGTTTCAATTCCTGTTAACATAGATAATAAATAGTGCATGGAAAAGGCTAGTCTCATGGTGCCTTGGACCTACAAAGTTAGGATGATTCGGAGCAAGTAGTTTAAGGTCAAGATCCTGTCCCAGCTTCCCTTCGCTTGGTTCTTTATGTAACAACCGTATATGCTTCTTTAGCAGCGGGTGATTCCGTTGTTTAAGCAGTGGATTCTTATGATTATGCAGGTTATCCAGTGAAAGCAGCAGCACCTATTGGACCACCGCCAGTGAAAGAAGCACTACCTGCAGCAGGGAATAAAGATTTCAGTGCATCCATTCTCATTTTTCATTTTTCATTCTGGAATAAAGATTTCAGTGCATAACATCTATTTCTTTTTGCTTTGGTGGCTGAAAACGGATCAGAGAAGCGCAGAGATGGGTTTATCATGGTTTCCAGACGCTTCCGAAGGAGGAGCCATGGCATTTTTTATGATCTACGCAGCGATATGTATATCCACGGTGAAGGGCTTTCTGATCTCTCTTATCCAAAAAATGGGCCTGAAAGCGGACACAGGGACGCCAGAATTGGCAGAAGAGGAATCTTCTGATTTGAGCTCTGGGATTTCGCAGCTCGCCATGACCGCTGAAGAAAGGGAGGATAGGCTTCCTGTTGCACTCCTTGAAACGTCGTCCTCGTTGTGTTCTTGTTCTGATGGTGACGGTGTTAGTGAGGGTGTGGAGTTTCATGGAGGAGAAGAGATTCGCAATCTGTCTTGTGATCACGTATTCCATAAGAGTTGCGTGGACAAATGGCTACTGGATTACGAGAATATGACATGCCTTTTTTGCGGGCAATGCCTGGTTAATATTCCTGCAGAGCATGATCGACGGCATCTCACGGATTCTACCAATGAGTAGGTTGCTTGTAAATCTAGTCCCTTGAGACAGGGCGGTTGGTAAAGACCTTTCTCCATGTTGGGAGGAGGTCTTGAGTTCAATTCCGGCTGGGTCTCCGGGACGAAAATGTAATGACTGCTAGTGCCAGTCTGGACAGTGATGTAAATGATTTATATCTCTAATATAAATCGAGTTAATTTCTCGTGAAAAAAAAAAAGGTTGCTTGTAAATCCATGGCGTAGGAGTAAGCATAAGCTTCGCAGTTGAAAACTGTTTGTGTAGTACCATGGATAGAGAAACAAAATCAAATTAAAACGAATGACTTTATCTTTATGATCAAAATTGTACTTTAAAATAGATTGTTTAAATAGTGATTGGAATGTTTTTTGAAACCTTTCATGTTTTAGGTGGCCCTCAAAGAAATTATGAAAACAAACAAAATCAAATTAAAATGAAAGACTTTGTCTTTATGATCAATTGTACTTTAAAATAGATTGTTTAAATAGTGATTGAAATGTTTTTTGAAACCTTCAATGTTTTAGGTGGCCTCTTCAGCCAGTAAATGAAGCTTTAATAATGCTAGAAAGTGTTAAGGTAAGATGAAATAGGAAAATGACAGGCTAGGTATGGGCTAGGTATGGGCAAAGAATGTAACTCCACAATTGGATGTCTTTCATTAACTTTAAACCTTAATAAATATACATTTGGATGAGTGTTGGTCTTTTTCTTCCAAATGACTCTTCCTATCACCTAAGAATCTTCACATTTCTACTATTAACAATATTATTTACAAATTACCATAATGAGAGGATTAGGTAGAAACAATAAACATTTGCTTCCTATTTAATCTTACCCTAGCTCTAGCATTATGAAAAATTCATTCTCCTCCAATTATGGGTGGAGGGTCCACTCAAAACATTGGAGGTTTCAAAAGAAATTTCAAGCACTATGATGAACAACTCCAAGAACCTACATACTCAAATAGTTCTTTTAAATTGGTTAAATTAATTTACTAAAACGTTTTTAACATATATGTGTATTAAATCACTAAATAAATAAGAATAACACATTATGCCTTGTGTCATACACCTTGGACTCTTATAATGGACTAGGGAATAAATGAAGAGCAATGCTAGAGAATAAATGTAGAGCAGTGGCATGGAATAACTATTGATTAGTGCAAAGGAATACATGTTGCTTTTCATCACTAGGTAAACATAGTGTATATGGAATAACATTTTCTTCTGTATTGGTTTGAACAAGGGTTTGTTCATTTGTACTAGTTTCTAGCATTGCTTTTAACTATCCCTGCCCTAGCTTCGATACCTTCACAATATTTAACATCCATAACACTATGCCACCATCTTCATATTCATCAATTTCCTTTTCTTTAATGCGCTCTAGGACAACTCGTTCTTTTAGTTCATGTGGTACTTCTTTAGTGGGATTTTGTGTTGTTTCACCAATATTTGTATCCAAAGGTATTTCCTTAGCACCTTGATTGACCCTAGATGTTTCACTAATATTTGTATTAGTCTCATATACAACTGGGACCTTTAGTGTTACCACCTCTTCCTCGTCATCCTTTGTAAGATTTGAAATTCCTTGATGCGGAATTTTTGTGTGAGGAAGAACCTTTAGAAGACCAATTGGTTCTTCTATTGCTAGTTGAGTTTCTTCTATATGTTTGGATGTTTCTTCCTTTTTCTTTCATGCGTGTTTCTCTACTTGTTATTTTTGTTCATTTCCCCCTTCTCCTTGCTTCTTTGCTCCCTTAGATCCTCCTTACTTTGTTCTAAATTTTCCTCGATTCTTCTTTGTGCAAGTTCTTCCTAACCAATATGTTCTGCCTCTTTTATATGTAGATAATATTTTGTTCTTATTTGAAGTTCCTATTCTTGAGATGCATTATTTTTCTCTTCTTCAATGACCAGACACTAAGATTTATCCTTCATTCGGATTTCTTCTGCTCTCCTAGCTTCTTCAACTTCCCTTTCAATTATCACACCCTGGACAATAGTTGCAGGAATTTGTGTTGTGATTTCTACTTGTTTGTCTATGGAGAGAGTTTTGAAAATAGTCATATTGGGTTAAGTTTTTCTATGAAAAACCTCATCCAACTTTGTGCATTTTCAGTGAAAACCTCATCATCGAATTTTTCATGGGAATACAACCAAGATGATGCAAATTGTTCATAATGTTTAAGCATGAGACCTTTGGGATCATGCTTGCGATACCTTCTAGTCTCAAATATGTATTCCAAGTGACTCAACCCTTCCTGTTGTTGATATTATGGTAGTTGCGGCAGGTATTAACCTCTGCATGTAGCCTTTGACGAGACTAGAATATTTCAGGAAGAAAGAGAAACCCTAAATAGATGTGTAGAAACCCTAGAAGACATTTTGGCTCAATAAAAGAATTAATATTTAAGTGTTAACATATGAAAGGAGAAGTCAACCCAGTTAAGTGACTTGGAGTAGTATAAATAGAGGGCTCTAGAGCACATTTGTACTCACTCACTCTCATAAATGCATAAGGACAAGTGGTGCGCATGACTAGAGGATTGATATAGCTACAACAATAGTGACTTGGTATTTTGGTTATGGTTTGGACTTTCTACCTTGGTTATGGTTTGAACTCTCTTCTTGGTGCACTAGTTTTAGAGAGAAGTACACTACCTTGGTTGGCTATTGGTTCTAGGGTTTTCTTCTGGAATTATTCTATTTGTCAAGGTTAAGGTGCTCGGGGGTTGCTTCAACCTATGGCTGGGTGAAAATATTGCTATATTGTCTATGGAAAAACAAGCACATCTCTTTAATTTCTAACAGGTTATGGGCCCACACTATCTTCAGACAATGTAACCCCTGGAAGATAGATTGGGAAGTTATATGTTCAGCTCGTTGTGGCACCAGTTACAGTTGTAGCTAGGTTTTCTAATTATGCAGTTGCAACAAACCCTAACCCTTGCGTTCAGGCACATATGATAAAATGTTTGACCTAATTCCTTGACATCCTAGTGCTCCCTAGCTTAGCGCACCTATTGATACTCCCATCTAGCAAAAACTTTAGGTTTAAATTTTTGGTCAAAGTCAAAGCTAATGTTTGACTGGTCAGGGTCAAAGGTTGAATTCTGGTCAAATTGATTTTGTGGTCAAAGTTGAAAGTTTAGAGTTTCTAGTTTTTTCTAATAATTGAATCTTCTTATTGAGTTTCTAATCTCTTCTTGTCAAGATGGTATCAAGTTTCATATTGGAAGACAAGATGGATGATGCTACAAGGTTTCAAAGGTATGCACTTGTATATGTTATCTAAGTTATATCATCTAGAAAAACATGAGTGTGTTTGGAGGGAAAGTACTATAGATATTTTCCAAGTTGTAATCTTGGATTCAGTGCATTCAGAGGAACAAGCGCACCCTCCATAGCAAGTGAGGCTTCAGGTTCCAAGTTTGATTAAATTGTTAAAATTTGTATATATCAAGGGTGATAGTTGCTACATTAGAAATTGAGAAAGCGATCTTTGAAAGGTTCTATTATTGTTGGGTGCAATGAATACTTGAATGCATATGAATACTATTGATATAGACACTTATTGTACTTGTTCGCAAGATGAACTAACATCTCTTCTAGATAGATATTTTTTGTTTTCACTTGTTGTTCTTGTTCCGGGAAGGTACCCTTGTGATGCAGGAGCATTTCCATCAGAATTCAATGAGGCCAAGTGGAGGATAGCCCAGCATCCATCATGAGCATTCAATTTTTTTTGGATCCCAGGTAGAGCGCGTCATCTTATTATTTTGAAAGTATTGAAATTAAAACCCCTTTAATGTTTTCAGGCTTGATCCACTGAATGAGATCGCAAGAGATTGTAATTGCCTTAATTAGCTGTAGGATTGTACAGATATCGAGCATCGACTCATATTTGGGTTGAAATTATCCATTTATTGTAATAAGCCTTAGTGGTAGAATGCTTTAATTATGATGTGAAATTACTAGAGTAGTCGAAAGGAAGGCTCGATAAGCCCCTCCATGTATAAATGTATGTAATCTATGCCGAAAAGAGGTTGTTGAAGAGTATTGTAGTTGTTTTTGAAGAGTTGTTGAAGGGTTGTAGAGAAGAAGATGAGAGCTATAAGAACCTGTGTAAATATTTTCTAAATGAATATAATAGAGAATAATTGCTTTTAGATCTCTACACATGCTTTCCTTTGAGTAACTGGGTAATGTTGTGTTATTTTCTTTATGTGTTTTATATGCCTGTGTGTGCATTTCATGATTGAATGAATGAACCTGTAGTGTTTTATAAGTTTCAATTGTTTCTCTTCTGAAACACCAGTGCAAGGAGTGCACAATGGCCACTTAAGGAGTGCGAAGGAAGAGTCATTTTCAGACTCATTAGATCAGGAGAGATAGCATGAAACTTTGAAGAGTATAAAATCTAGAGAATACCCTGGAAAGGTGTGCATAGGTCCAACACTTAGCTAAGTGTTGAAATATTATTAAGGAGGATGAGCGCAAGGAGTGAATACGAGGATTTCCGAAAATCTTCAAGATTTAAGTTTTCTAGAAGTAGCGCAAGGAGTGCACTGAAAGTTTGAATCACTTGGAGTGATAAAGCTCAGGAGGATTAACGAACATAACTCTTTGGAGGAAGAATTATTTTCATTTTCAAGGTCGAGTGGATGAGATCTACTCGAGCAAGAATCAAATATTTCCTAGCCATTAGACCTCAGAAAGTAGTGTGGGTTTTAACTGTTGAAACTCTTCAGACTTTGTGATCTTGATGCAACCCCCCTACCCTCCTAGGGGTTCTGCGACCTCCCGGTCTAGGATATTTCAATATGTTGAGTCAGATCAACTCGTCGGGATCCTACTTGAACCCCAATCAAACTTATACACGCCCCCTTTCTCCTAAGGTGCCCATCCTATTGAACCCGCGAGCCCTTTCTCTAGTGCCCTTGGCACTTTCAATTCCCGGGTGCTAGCTCCTTCTGCTAGGCCCCCCTACATGTGACCTCACGCTATGACCTAACGTAAGCACATGAATGTGGGGTGGCCTAGATTGGTTTGAGACCACATCTCTTTTCTCCTCGCAATTCACCTCCAACTGCCACGTATCCCTTTTCCAATACCGTGGTTTCAATTGCGGCATGCTCTAAGGTTTTTAAAACCTGATCACTTTTTGTCCCCGCAATTCAATGTGACCATTGATATCATGATCTCGAGAGGTGCCTCTTGACCGACGACTGAGATCTGCTTCGTTTCCTTCTCTCCATAGCACGTGTTCTCAGATTCTTTGATCTATGAGTCGTGATTTGCTTTGACAATCCGGGCTTTAGATTTTTCAACTCTCGACCTTCACCTTCTCTCGGAATTCTTTCCTCCAGATCTCACAATCTGTCGATGAGTGTCTCCTGCAGATCGACGACTACGATTCACTTCAAGTCTTTACCGAGTGTCCATAGATTTCTGCCACGTGTCCTTGTGAATCAGATGACTACAATTTACTTCAGGTCTTTACCCTCCACTTTCCTTCAGAGTATTCTATACCCGGAGTTCTAGATTTGGCACCACACGTCCACTTCAAATCAAATGACCCTGGTCCACTTCGGGACTTCGGTCTTCGGGAGTCTCAACTCCTCTACGCTCTCTTTTGTTCGGAGCTCTTTCACCCAGAGTACACAATTGATTGATGCATGTCCTCCTTCACGATCAACGGTTATGAGTGACTTCGACTCTTCGGCTTTGGGAGTTTCAACACACAACCTTTGCTTTCTCCCAGAGATCACAATCCGTTGATGCGTGTCCTTCTGGATCTGACGGTCCAGATTCACTTCGGCTCTTCGGGCTTCAAGAGTTTCACACTCCTATGCACTCGTTCCTCCCGGAGTTCTTTCACCCGAAGACAACGGATTTACTCCACGCGTCCCTCTAGATCTGACGGTCCAGATTCACTTTGGCCCTTTAGGGTTCGGGAGTTTCAAACTTCTATGCACTCATTCCTCCTAGAGTGCTTTCACCCAAAGAATCAGATCTGTTGACATGTACCCTTCAGGCGACCAACGTCCAAGATCTATTTTGGGTCTTTGACGATTCCTCTCTCTCCTTGACAACAAACATCCGAAGTGCTTCTACTCTGTAGTTGTAGATATTGCTCCACCTGTCCTTCTTGACGATGAACACTCCCTAATCACTTCGAGACTTCAGGACTTGGGAAAGTTATCTCTCCTTTGCACACAAAGAGTTAAGGCCCGTTCACTTTACCTAGATCATATGATTGTCGATCCTTTGTGCTTAGATCCAACAACTGGGATCTATTTCTTCCTCAGCGCACTCTTAGGTGTCTGGATGTGGATTCAACGGTCCATATTTCTTCCCACAGTTGATCTAATGGGTTATGTCACTCCTCCTCTTGAGATTTCAATTACTTCCGATTTGGAAGGATTTGTAAGTGTTCAAAGGCTTCAGCCTTTGCTCCTCTTGTGAGTTTGATTTATTGGGTCTCATATGCACTTCTGAAAGCACTATTTCTTCCGAGCTTTGGGACTTGTAATAAGTCCGTCTCTACTCACTCTTTTATCTATCTCTTCTGAGATTTTTAATGGGCTCAAAACTCCAAAAGGGTCTCGACCCTTCCACTTCCTTTTAAAGGAAAACTTCGTGCCCTCCTGGCAACCTCCTGCTAAATGCACACCTTGCAGAGCTCTTTCTTATAGAGTATTCAGTAACTCTGTGAGTATCTTCCTCTGATAGTCTTCTTGTCTCTCTCTGAAATCGAAACAAAGTTCTTCTGTGCACACTTGCACCTTCTCAATGCCCACCTGGCAGAGCTGTACAGTGTTATCAGTGACTATGTCTCTTTGTGATTCCTCTACATAGTTCACCCTCTAAGGTATTCAACAACCTAGAGGTTTTCCCTGAGTTGTTATCACTCTAGTGTGCCCTCCTGGTACGTTCTTTTCTTACTCCACAGATTTCAAATGCGCACCCCTTACGCTGGCTACATAACCTCCGATGTTTTGTTGTGCACTCCTTGCACAACGTAAAGAATCCAAAATGATATTTTGAACTCAACAAAGATAGAGAAATCTATCTTCCTACTGCAGATGAAACCTATCATACATCTACAACATACATTCATAAAACACATAAACACTAACAATCATATGCAGGAAAAACTATTGGCTTTTTCATTAATATCAAACTTTGATTACAATATGTGCAGGTCGAACTTTAGTAGAGTCTCAACTCTCTCAAGCTCTCTCAAAGAACTATTCTAACTCATATTTCTGAGCTTCCGAGCTTCTCAGGCTCTTCTCTCTCAGAATCCTTTTCCTAACTCTTGTCTCTCAGAATCCCCTTCTTCCAAGAGGGCTCCTCGAGCTTATCCTCTCTACCACCTTAGTGCCATCATTGTCTCAGTTAAGACACCTTATCCCTACAACTTCTTACAATGAATGAATATCCAGACTTGACTAAGATCTAGACCTGTTTATAGTCAACCATTAAGGTGACCATATCCACTATCTGTACAAAGGTGTGTCTTGTCTTTACTCAGCCTTACAACATAAATCTGTATAGGATCATATTTTAAATTTAAAAATCAGAGGGCCTGTGCCTCTCCCTTTCTCCAATGCTCGCCTATGTGTTGGATTGCTGATGCATCTGTTGACGTGGAAGGATGCTCCTGCATCATAATCCATTGTTGCGGAAAATTCATGAACTCCTACTCATGATCTCTCCAACTCTGTTGAAATCCTCCTCGATCCCAAAATTCTCCTTGGAGTTGTCCTCCTGCTCCTCTGTTATGTTGATGTTGTTGCTTATTCCCTATTATTGTTGTAGGTTCTCCTCTGTTCATCTTCCCTTTGTTGACCTCACCATCAACCTTCTTATCTCCTCTATTACCTTGTCCAACTGCTCTAATGGTTGGTTCTACTTATGCAGTCTTCTCGGCTGCAATTCTTCCTCCTCAAAAAAATCAAAGGGTAGATCATCCTGATCCCCCATGTTTTTTTCTTCTTCTGTGGCATTAGCTTGCCACCCTCCTGTATAATCTGGTTCTGCAGTCTCATCATTGAGTTGCTTCTCATCTTCCTCTGACATATTAGCTTCTTTCATCTCCTCTTGTGTTGGTTCAACTCCAACTTCCTTCAGCTGCTCCCTAGGCTGGTATGCTCCTCCATATGTCTCCAACTTGACATGTTGGATATTCCTACTTTGCATATTTACCCTTCTCTCTAGTTCCTGATACAACTAAGCAAAATCCATGTTGGTTGCTTCTCCTTCTACTGCAGACTCCAGTGCTACAATCATCTCCTGTTCAACTTCCTAGCTGAAAATTTTGAGCAATTCTGTTGAATTCTCTTCTCCTTTTACTCGGAAAAACATCATTGTCTTCTACTTCTCCTCCTCCCCTTTGATAGTCTCTGTTGGTTGTCCTACTTTTTTTGCACCTACATCACAGACACAGATACCTTTAAAATCATTTGTCCCCATGGCCTCTTTCTTGGATTCTTGTTGCAGCACCTCCTCATGTGCAACACTTGTACTAGCCTCTGCTAGACTATTTGACAGGAATATTTTGATTCCCCCATTGATCAGAATGCATTTATGATCCTCCTCCCTCAACTCTCCTCACTGATATAAACTCTCAACTGAGTTCATCTCTCCTCCCTTGCTCACCTGGAAATCTTGGATTTTACTTCTACCCCCCTAGCAGTCTATGAGATCAACTGATCCCACCTCATTTCCAACCTGACAATCTGAAATTTCAGTACTACCCCTCTAGCAGTATATGATATCTTCAACTCATCTCTTTCCATTTCCCACCTGACAACTTGAAAGTCCATCTCTACCCACCTGCTAGATTATGAGACCTTTAACTGATCTCTCTTCCTCATCACTGAGGGTTTTTCCAACTTCTGGTTCACAGATGTAAACCATCTCCTTACTACCCATTGCTTCTTTCTGGCTAACAAATTATGAACATGCCATTTTGCCTTCCTTTTCAGAGGCCATTCATACCTCTAGTATACCTTTGGCTCCTGCTACATATTCAATGTCAACTTCTCCATTTGTGCTCTTATCTCTATGAGCTCCAGATCCATCTCTTCTTTATTTTTCTGTTTGTGGCCTTTTCTCCAACCATGTTCATGGCCTTTAGTAGCCATTTTCACCCTCTTCTTGACCTCTTGGCAAGTCTATGTATTACTTTGAATTCGAGAGAATCTCCAACTTCTCCTATAGCTCATCTGGCTGTTCGATTTGTCGTTGCACACTTGCAAAAATCCTTCACACAGAACATCAGTATTCTACCTCCTTCTTCACCTGTTGTCTACATTCACATTTAAACCTCTGATACTACTTGATGTAGTCAGACTATCTCCTTTATCTCCTTCTCTTACAATCTACAGATGAAATCAAGCTTTGATACCACCTGATGCGGCCCCCCTCCCCTCCTGGGAGTTCTGCGACCTGCCAGTCTAGGATCTTTCAATATGTTGAGTTGGATCGACTCTTCGAGCTCCTACTTGAACCCCAATCAAACTTATACAAGCCCCCTTTCTCCTAAGGTGTCGGTCCTGTGGAACCCGCGAGCCTTTTCTCTAGCGCCCTTGGCATTTTCAATTCGAGGGCGCTAGCTCCTTTTGCTAGGCCCCTCCCTACATGTGACCTTGGGCTATGACCTCATGTAAGCACGTGATTGCGGGGTGTCCTAGAGTGGTTTGAGACCACACTTCTTTTCTTCTCGCAATTCATCTCCAGTTGCCACGTATCCTTTTGCCAATACCGTGGTTTCAATTGAGGCCTACTCTAAGGTTTTTAAAAACCGATCACTTTATGTCCCTGCAATTCAATGTGACCATTGATCTTGTGATCTCGGGCAGTACCTATTGATCGATGACTGAGACATGCCTTCTTTCCTTCCTTCTCTCCGGATCATGCACTCTCAGATTCTTCAATCTATCGATGCGTGTCTCTTTCCTATTGACGGTCGTGATTTTCTTCGGTAATCTAGGATTCAGAGTTTTCAACTCTCGACCTTCACTTTATCCCATAATTCTTTCCTCCGTAACTCGTGATCTATCAATTTGTGTCTCCCGCAGATTGATGACCATGATTCACTTCGAGTCTTTACACGGAGTCCATGGATTTCTGCCGCGTGTCCTTCTGAATTGGACGACTACGATTTATTTCGGGTCTTTACCCTCCGCTTTCCTCTGGAGTATTTTGTACCCGAAGTTCTAGATTTGGTGTCATGCGTCCACTTCAAATCAATGGCCCTGGTCCACTTCGAGACTTCATCCTTCGGGAGTCTCAACTCCTCTATGCTCGCTTTTGTCTGAAGTGATTTCACCCAGAGTACACAATCGGTTGACACGTGTCTATTGGACAACTGAGAGGGGGGGATGAATTAGTTGTTATCGTGCTTAAACAATTATGCTTCTTTTAAAAACTTTTCAAGGCACTCAATGATGATGACAATAATGCAGGGAAATAAACAATGACACATTTAGCATCAGTCACGTATATGAGAAACACAGAGACAGATATTTCCCGAGGAAACCCATACAGGGTAAAAACCTCTTTTTCTTTATATGATAAGTAATAGTTACATTCTTTACATTATCATAC
>SNQJ01S0000073.1:1544628-1584375 GCA_010110895.2 Picea sitchensis | reverse complement strand
TGCATATATAAGAAGGTTATAACAATCAAATATGACACATACCATGATACCTCGGACCAATTACCTCATGGAGCAAGAGCCCTCTCCGATGCAAGCCCAGGCCGGTGGTGATGGAAACCGCTACTGCTAACAAGACAAGTCTGGTGAAGAAGAAGAAAGATGGGCCCTCAAGGGCCATGCTCAAGTCAATCCTGCTCTCAGTACTCCATGTCTAGGACCATGTGGGCCTCGAGACATGATCTCCTAGTTATCCCTAGATATCGGGGATAACAGTCACATTCATAAGACATAAAAGTACAAGTACACAATGTAGAGAATTTTAAATGAGTATACCATTAAAACCAAAAGAGAATATGATCAGTACACTTCAAAAATATCATATTCAAAAATTTGAACTCTGAAAAGTCATTAAAGTTGCACCCAGAAATAATTTTGTGGGGAGATAAAAAATAATAGTTTGTTTTACAATAAGATATAAATTAAATTATTGCGTTCATTCAAATGGACTAGGATGGGGCTCCCGTGGAATTTAAAAGAAAGAAGACTTGGACCTAGAAGAAAAAAAGGAAGATGGGCATATATCCATTATGGGTTCTCAAAGAATGAAAAGACACAATTGGATGATTTCTGAACGAGAAGTGAAAATGATAGGAAATTATGAAAGGCGACTGCTTTACTTACTGTGATGGAATCTCTCTCCTTCATCCAATTGTTAGTGTGTCTTTTGTATTCTCTTTCGATAGAACCACTTGACCAGTTACAACTGCTTCTTCTTGATTTGATTCAGTTATTTTAGTTGAGGATTTTTTTAACCAATTCTCGATGTAATCTCTCATTGGTGCCACAGTGATTTATTTCCTTACCTTAATATCAAATACCAAATTTTCTAGATCTTTGAAGTCCATCGAAAGTTGATGAAGGGTGTCCTCAATGTCTTCATTTTTATTCACATAACTGACCAACCAACTTTCAACCTTTGTTTCTGAATATTCGATCAAGTTGTTGAACTTCCCAGCTGATGCAATTTTGAATAAGTCAAACTTCTCCTCCATTTGTTCTTTTGACTAAAGTATGGAATTCAATATTAGATGTGGGTCCTCCACATCTCTAGTTGATCCATATAAATCCAGTTTAATTAATTTCAAATCTAATTCTCCTCTTTTCACACATATAGCATCACACTCAACTAGAATGTCTTTAAACCCTTTATTCTCTTTAACCAACATGCTTTGAGTTGTTTTGTACGGATTGCCAAGGGAAAATCCTCTTATTTTTTCCGGAACTCACTAACACTTGAAATTTTTGCAACAAAAGTAGAAATGGCCCCTTTGTAAAACTCTTCATATTTTTCAAGATCAGTATGAAGATATTGCCTGAAATTTGTCATTCTTGAACCTAGGGAAACAAGGCTCATTGCCAATTCCCATATCTCGAGTATTAGAGACATTCTCTTTTGATATTTTCTCCGACATACTTCCTAATGGAAGTAAGTAGATTTGATTTTCCCTTTAGTCTTGAGCTCGATTCTGGTCTTCCCTCAAGACGTCTCCAAGGATGTATTGTGGCAATTGGACTAGAGAACAATGGTGAGGGAATTAAATTACTTTCTAATTCTTCAATTCTATCCTTTAAGATGACATTTCCATTCTCTATGTCTCAATTGATATTTTTAGGGATTCTTCGGTAACTTAATGAATTTATACAATTTTGAAGGGTGGAACTCCATTAAATTTGAGTTCCGAGTTTAAATTTTCTTGAATCTTCTTATTTTTTGCATTGATTTTCTCAATAATCAATTTTCTTGAGTTTTTGTCAAATGTGGCATAGTGTGGGGTCAAAGATTCATATTCAAACATGATTGGCTCTTATGTGGCCAATTCTATTGCAATTGCTCTGCTCTCTTGTATCCCTTGTTCTTAATCTAGAAATTTAATGTCTTCAATATTTACATCAAGCTCCATGTCTTCCAGAATGATTTCCTCTTCAGGTACGCCTTCACTTTTTCCTTCCTTATTTGTTCATCTTTTCCTCTTGCTAGTGATCGATAGTTTGTGTGGCCTTTCTATATTTCCCTTAGGAGGGTTTTGTTCACCTCTGTCATCAGAATTATCCATGGAGGATTTCTTTTTCTCTTGAATTACATACTGGTATTTTCCTTTTGGTTGGCCGTTTTTTTGAGAAATATTATGAGACCGTGAACTCCTCTCATTCACAACTCTTTCTTGTTTTCTATGTTGGTCAATTGTATTGGTGACTTTTTTGATATATTCTTGTTGTTTCTCATTGGGTAACACTTGGGGATTTTGTCTATCACCCTCTTCTTCTCCAAACAGAAATGTGTTGGAAAATGATACATTGTACCCGAAAAATGTCATGTGTTTCATAAATAATTGGCTTGGGTCAAAACCCCTGACTTCATTTTCCTTCATTGACGTGTGTAATGATTTTTACCATCATCTCACCAATTTACCATGGCAAAGGAATTAACTTCCTTTTTCTTTTTTCGTTAAAGAAATGGGCCCAAAATTTTTATTGCTTACATACTTCAATGTAATGCCCAAAAATATATATATCTAACATTGTTATCTTCACGAGCATTTATTTCTTAACAGCATAATACAATATCTAATCAACATAATATCAATCTGCTTACCAACAACTTAAACACTTTAGATTCATCAAATAATTCATGGATAATACAATATCTAATCAACATAATATCAATCTTCTTACCAACAACTTAAACACTTTAGATTCATCAAATAATTCATAGCAGAATAAATAAAAGCATAACTCAACAGGGTACCTGATTCTGATGCTATTTCGCTAATGCTTCCTTTCAAGCAATTCGCTACACCAAATTTCCCAGAAACACAAAGAAATAATTGCCCAAAACTCAAGTGTCCACCCGGCCAACTAGGAAAACAACCTAGCTCCGGGATATCCGTAGATATCCTAGCTCTCCGAAAGCCCAAACCTCTAGCAACCCCGGTCCTATGTGTAAATCCCAAACACAAATCTCTCCCTCGTCCAAGACTCAGAGTCCCCCAAAACTTTTCTCCTCTCAATGAGTCTACCCCCACAATGAATCCTCCTCTTCCCCATCCTTCTCTTCCCTATGCCTCCTTCACCTTCCCTAGACACTTCACTTCTCACCAAACCTTATCCATACATTTATGCCTCTTTAATAGTCTTATCCCTTAATTAATGTGCATTTTACGTATGTAATAGGTTATCCCTTATGGGATACGAAACCCATTTAAACTTATATTTTATTTTCCTTTTTAATACACATTAATCAATTACTTTAATTAATAATCAATTAATCACTAACCACTAATTCTCCATTAATTAATCATTTAATGTCTTATTTAATAATTACTCATTCCTTAACCCCTAATCAAGGAGTTAATCATACTAAATTTTAAGTATAATCAAAACAATTAATTAATACTTGTAATCAATTAAGGTTATATAATAATAATTATAATTTAAACATGTTTCTAGGTTTATTATTTATTAAATTATTTATAGTAATAAGAAGAGGGTCATTACATACACCCACTCTTCAGGAAACTTCGTCCTGAAGTCAAGGTATCTTATGGTACAAGAACAAGGAAACTCATATACTAGTGTATATGTACAAGAACGATGTGTAGCTAGTACATACAATTCTCGTACATGTACTAATAATAATCAAACTGGCTATCCTTAGTATTTATGTATGCATCCAATCCAGCCAACAAGACTATTCATTTTATAAAAAAATCAATTAATGTGAGAATTTCTGAATTATACCATTTGGTCTGCAATTTCATTTTTAAACAATCAGGGTTTAGTTACATAATAGTGAATATTCATATATATACATTTTCTTCATCAACTCCTCACCACCGCACAGATCTCCATATAGTCTCAACTATTCTACTCATCCTTCCTCCCTAACCTACCGCCACCTATCTCTATCCTGCCCTTCTGCGGATTATCTTGGAGCGTCAGCTATACCCACCTAACTCCAAATAGAACCTCAATGGAAGTGTCGGGAGCAAAAGTCTCACTCAAGCTTCCTAGCGGTGCAACCGGGACAGCCTCATCACACGCACTGAGCTGAACTGGAAGATCGGCCCTCCCAGGACTTCGTGTTTTGGAGGGTACATGGTGGGAAATGCCTCCCACCCTCCTAATCCAGTTCAGGGTCCACCCCACCATGGCCCACCCTGGAGGATATACGTTGGGAAATGCCTCCACCCTCCTAATAGAACCAAAGCTCACCCTACAATGGCATTTCTATGCTGGCACCGTGGTTGCTAGAGGTTTTGTCATCTATTCGGATTTGGGCGCTGTTAGTACCAAAATCATAGCATAATCATGTATTAGCTCCACATATCATAGCAATGCATCCAACCAATATAATTTCCACATATTATTCATACCAAATGTTTCTTAGCAGCACCATATACTTTCATCATCATTATCCCTTTTGGCTATTTTCATAGCCCATAACTCAAGCAGTTAGTCTGTGAACACAAACTCATACATTTCTATGCATCATCATCATGTAATTGCATACTTCAGTATCATTTCACTTTCGTATCCCTCGCACAATAAGTTCACCTCAAGTTTTCCAATTAGAATAGATCTCATAATATCCCATAATTCAATTTCACACCCATTCACAAAATTGTCATTTACCTCAAAATAGATTACATCATATCCAACATCATCCTGAATAGTATTTAATCATTCATTCATTTCTTCATTCTCATAATGTGTCATATCGTATACATCATTATCGCAGTAATATTTAAACATTTGTAAAGTTTATATTCACATAATAGACCGTGATACATACATCATCATCATCAACATTAACTATTCATGTTACATTCATATAATAGCTCGCATTCCATACACATCATCATCAATAACATTTAATCATTCAAAATTCACATGCACACAAGAGATCACATCAAAAATATCATCATCATTAACATTTAATCATTCCTAAAGTTCATAAATTTTAAAGTTTAAGTGTATCACTTAGTAGTCTCATTGTGACTAGGAAATGAAGTATATAGTCCTCGCAGTCCTCGGGTCAGTTTAAGTCGTGGTGTTACATACACCCCACCTTCGAAACATAAACCCTTGAGGTGGTCAAAAATAGCGAGGGATACACCCGTCAGAGGGTTCTTCAAAGATCTTCCTGGCAGCGTATCCTCGACTATACTTGTCCCATCGATTCGACATTCATTGGCATACATCTTACGCATGTCTTCCATGACTTGGTTTCCTCTCTCAGTTTTCCCATTTGTTTTGGGGACTCAGTTGAACTTAATCTGTGCTTAAGTTCAACTGGAAGTACCTTAACGCCGCTCTGAAACTTGTCCAAAACCTAGAAGTGAATCTCGGAGTCCCTATCTCAAATGATCTTCTGCAGGTCTCCGCAACGATAACCTTTATTTACAAACACACGTGCCACATCGCGACATCGTAGTGTTCCTAACCGAATAAAATGAGCACCTTGGTTAATCCATCCACTATCACAAGAATGGCATTGTGTCTATGGGATGGAGCGTAACCCCACAACTAAATCCATAGAAATGACTTCCCACTTGGACACAGGAACATCATGGTCAGGAGGCCTACTGGGTGATGGTGGTCGCCTTTCACTTGCTGACACTTGCAAGCCCGCGACTTCTTTTCCTTGATGTATGATATACCAAAAATTGCATCACTCTCATAAACTCACTCCACGCTTTGGCTCGGCATTCTCCCATTTCTTTGAGTGAGGAGATGTTTTAAACTTGGATGGTATGTTTTGAGCTCAAAGTTTCAACGCAACAAGGTAGTGCCTAAAGTTTCGTATTTATTACGCCAAATCTAAATCATGAGTCGCTTATGACTCTTCGTGCTTCTTCAAATATCTTGACGCATAAGCTACTACCCTCCATCATCCTCGCGATTAGCACGTCCCCAAACTCCTTGCTTCGGTGTTAATCCGCGTACTTAAAATCTTTTCCATATCCCAAGACTCAGAATTGGTGCACTAGTTAGTAACTCCTAAGCTCAATGAACGCCTCTATCACACTCTTCAGTCTATTCATACCCCACTCTTTTGTGTTGCAGTAAGTGGTGATTTCGCTTATTTTGAGAATCCCACAAATCTCCCAGACAACCTGCTATCTCCATGAAGCTTCTCACCTCATGTGCATTTTTCGCACCTAATTACCTTATGCCGGCTTTTACCTTTCTCGTCCACCGTGATTCCTTCAATTTGTCGATGTTATGACCTAAATAGTGAATCTTTTTTTGAAAGAAGGAACACTTCATTTCCCATACAATTTCTCTCTAAGGCAGACAACACTATTCGCAAGTGTTCTTCATGTTCTCTTCTACCCTGGAATAGATGAGGATGCCATCTAAAAAATACTTGTACAAACGGTCCAGGTACTGAATACCGCTCATGAGGCTCATGAATGTTGTTGGTGCATTGGTCAATATGAAAGGTATTACAACAAACTCGTAATGTCCAAAACCGAGTTCGAAGGCGCCTTTGGGATATCACCTTCCTAATCCTTAATTGATGATACCCTGATTGCAAGTCAATTTTTGAGAATACCGTTGATCCTTTCATATGATCTAAGAGTTCATCTATTTGTGGCATCGGGTTCCTATTTTTTCACTGTAGCATGCTTCAAGTCCCTATAGTCTATACACAAAGTAGTGACCGTCTTTCTTTACAAAAATTACCAGTGCGCCACATCATTCCTCAATTCTAGAAACATGTACAACTTATTCATATAAGAGTGGGGTATTAATTTCTTTCCACCCCTATCTCTCCCTACCTCCAACCCTCGACATTCAATAATTGTTATACCAGTCCTCTTTGTCACTCATCACTACAACTAGACAAATAATTTTATTTTTTTCTGCCATTCTCAGGCTCTTGTGATAATTTTCTTGTTGCAAGACATGCAAACATCTAAGCTCTCCTTTCTTCTTTGGTTGGGACACTATTCTTAGCACATAACTTATTCTCTCATTCTAGATAAGTAATAATAAAATCAACATGTTCTCCGAGGATGTTGTCTCTATACGCATTGCATAAGCATTGCTCTCTGTGAGTTTTTTTTTTGCCACAGAACTTCCTCAACTGACATGCACTAAGCTCTTGGTTTTGGAGTTTCAGTCCCAAGGCCATCACTTCCATTCATCAACCATCACTATACATACTCCTATGTGCCTACCCTCCCATACCTCACTCTCTCATACGTTGCAAGTCACTCTCCTGTGTGTTACTTTGTTCAAACCACCTCACCTTTGTCAACTATCAAGTTAATAATTCCAAACCTAAAACAGAACAAATGTTGAACATAATTTTCAAATCTCAAATACACTATTCGTAGAAGAACAAAGTTAGTTATAAGTTATAACGCGTGTGCATGTGATCTTCATAACTCACTCATAAATATGAGCACCAAGTAATGCCACAAAATATACTCAACAATAATAACAGTGCAATTCATATGTGTTGGTGGTGTGATACAATTCAATCTTTAGGGATCTCTTCATTCATGTGACATGACACTCTATGCTTCTATGTTGGGAACACATTGATTCATCAACATAATGACACACACTGCAAATCAGGCACATATCTACACTAATAACACTTACATGTGTACACTACCTCACTTTTATATTATTATTTATACACAATAATAATAATCTCATTTAAGGTCACTGCCTAGCCAAACACCAAATTGATGCATGAGGCTCCCCTGCTTGTGTGTGTGCATCACCTTATGCATCAATTTGACCAAGTCTACAGAGTACATACTCTAGCGTCTTCCAGATTCAAACTTATGTTCATGACCCTCATACCATAATTTCACTCTTATTAAATGTATGTCGTTATATTACGCATATCTATGACCATTTTGGGGTTAAAAAAAAGGTTGTTAAGAAAGACAAAAATCATAGGTGTAGTTTGAGAGGAAAATATTAATAAGTATGCAGTCAACTATAATTCCTCCACCTTTATGGGGTTGGTAATACAAAGCCTCAAATATTTTGAAATATAGAATGACGATATGAACGCATGAATATCGCCTATATAATAAAGGAACTGAAATGTAGGACGTAGAACCAAGCAATTGGCACACTCGGACTGTAATAAAAAAGTAAATTTAATGGAGGCATGCCGATTCATTGCGGAGCTTGAGTCAAGTACGTTTATTCCAAGGGCATCCTCAAATTTGGGGTTCAACATTGATGCTCTTGTGAGTCAATGCTCCAGATGATGAAATTCAATGGGAGTAAATTGATACACCAACTACTTGGTTTCTTGATACATCATTCTCATGTGAAGACTGCGTTAGATCTCAGTCCTGGTGTCGGGTTTAATTATCATCACAACACAACGGGCTCTACCTAAGAATCCCCAAATACATATTCATTATTATTCTTTTGGTTTGATGTTTGTCCACCCACCATTGGCAGGCGGAGAAATAAAAAGAAATTGAGAGAAGCAGAAGGATAGAACAATATACGACATCCTCTGCTTCTCATAGAAACTACATCAATCATTTGGTTCAGTTCATATCAATATCCGTGGAGAAGAAGACAAGGTTTATAGGAATTGGGATTACTTGCTATGTTTCCTCTACTGGCGGTAATATAGTGCAACTCGAACATAAGTATGGCCAAGCAAAAAAAAAATTGAGGAGAAGGACGAAGAGAAGACCCTGAACAATGGACACCCAAACTACTTTTAGGACACTCCTCTTGGCACCTTGTGTGGAAGATGTTGATAACTACTTTGATGAATGAGGCTCGAGCATTAATGCTCTACTTTGACTTTCGTGTATGATGGCACGTCAGTGGACGACTAAAGTGGGGAGCATCAATGATCTTAACCCGCTTAGTTCTCAGAATATATATGTATATATATTCCATTGTAACAGTTTTAATAGACATATAAATGATAATAAACATATATAATTTGTGCCAAATTTTTTGCTATATGAAAGAATATAATTCTAAATTAAAACAATTTAATAAATAAAATATAAAACAATTTAAATTTAAATTTAAAATACTAATAATTATTATAGAATCCAAAATAGGATAAATTAACAATGTCATTACAATTTAACTAATAATTATTTAAATGGGAAGATGGGGAACGTCGGACCTTGCATGAGGCCCACATGACTCCTCCATTCCCGAAATAGAAGGTTAACTCTAATCTAACCCTAATAGTTTACTTGTATGTTTTTCTTGTTTACTATCCATAAGGCCGCCTCTCCCTACCTCTGCCACCATGTTTGCTTGTTTACAGGTTGCAAGTTCTCTTCTTCGTTGGCTTGGCACCAGGATTTGATCAAACCGTTGTATGTGCCGCCGGTTTAGCGACTCAAGGCTCGCTTTAGGGTTCTGCAGCCACACTTTGGCGGCCGCTTCATGTAAGTCATTTTGTATTGAGCAAAGGGTTTTGTGTGTGTTTGTCGCTCACGCCTTTGTGTGTCACGGAAATGCGTAATACACACTTGTGTCAGATCCCATGCCATTTGCTCCATGTGTATTTGTCGTTATTGCCGCCATCGGAATTAGACTTCATCGCACCCTCTTCATTGCCGTTGCCGCCATTAATTCGGCCGACAAAACCCTGGTATCCGCCTCGAACTCTCCTCACCACTTCCACTTTTCCGTCTCCAGCCAGGTTTGACCGTCGCTTTCACGGTAATCGCTCTTATATTACGCCAATAACGCTCTTTGTTGCCCTCTAGGAACTTCGGGAAAACCCCTAACTGATTTCATGAATGCCGCTCACTGTGGCCAATGACTAATTTCTTCTCCTAAAATCAGCTTAATCACTATCCGCTTTCATGCGGTTCTCGGGTTGTGCATGAAAAGCGCAAGCGAATTCGGCGAGAGACTAGTAAAATGTTTCTTCCCACTCGATCGCAGGAAAAAAAATCATCGACGATTTCTTGGACGCTATTCGGCCTTTGCTCCTATGCAGGCGGTGCTTTCAGCGCTGCCTAATTCGCCACCAGGTTGGTCGCTATTTGCGCTGGCCAGCGCTTGTAGTTGTAGCCAGTTGCTAACCTATATTGGTTGGTTTGGCGCTTTGTGGGTTGGCTTTCACTTGACTTGCGCCATGCCAGGTTGTAGGTGTGAATGCTACCGGTTACCGTTGATTTTCAAATGATTAACAAAAGTCAAATTCCATCTGCATGTCTCCACTCAGCCGCTTCTGTGTCCTCATTTCATTTATTAGAGCTTCAATTGCATTTGTGTCCTTGACTGCAATCTTAATTGTATCTATGTCTTAAGTGTTATTTATCAAAGCTTCATCTGTATTCGTATCCTCTGCTATTGTGACTAAATATTCAATTTCACATATACCTTCAAATTTAGGTGCTAAATATTAAATTGCAATTGTGTCTCGACTCAAATTCTCTTTTGTCTCCTCTTTAAGAAATGAAGAAATGTCTAGCCTAGTTTACAATTTAGGCCCATTTGGTCTCCTGGCCGACAGGGAAGTGGTCTACAATATATTCTATGTATTTTTCAAATGTATGATGTTTATTTTCCACATGACCCAATGACTTATCCAAATCAATTTCATGAACCCTATCTCCGTGCCCAAATAATCCAGGAATGGAAGGTAGATTTTACGTTACTAATATGGCTTGATATTATTCGCTGCATAATCTTTACTCATCAACTCTGGATTCCATTTGTAATTTGACATTAAAGTATAAATCTTGGGGAATTTATGTTTTGTATTTAGGTTTTTGTTTTGAAGTTTGTGACCACTCCCCTGTTTGCATGTTCTTATTTTAAAATTTTAAAATATTTTCACACCCAATTTCCTATCAGAATGGTAACATTGCCCACATGTCCAAACCTATGAATTATTTTCTTAAGCATTGCATATACGTCATCCACATCCCTGGAAATAATCTCCTGGCAAATCGAGTTCAAATGCTGTAAACAAGATTATCCAGTTTCATGTTTTATCATAGATGCCACCAAAACTAGCTGGCAACTTCATTATTTCATGTATTTGATCTTCAATTTTTTATGATGAAAATCAAGTTTGTACCATAAAATGAAATGTTTTAGTTTCTCAAATTTCTTTTAAACTCCTATTACTTGTTGAAGGCATAACATCTAGTTCAGAAATTCTGGCCATGTTAGATATCTATTACTCTAAATGCTAAGTCCTGAGTAGAGTCTTCCGTGACATGTGTTAAAAACTCACCCACTCAATGTGTTAAAGACTCACGTCATCTATTATCTGGTTTTGGACTTTAAAAACAAAAGCAATCTGATATGACAAGTCCAAAACCCCGAATAGTCGATTTTTCAAATTGAAAATATTATGCTTGTTCCTTACTATAGTGAAACATCCAAGGGTATCTGTAGATCAATTTCTCTATCCGTGTTTCATGGAGAAGTCTGACATTTTCTATGTAGGCATGGACATGACTATCTTTTCTCCCGTCGAAAGTGAAATAGGTATATGGATAGTGTATGATTAATAAATATTAAATGCAAAGGTGAGGGTGTCTTCTTTGTTAGTTTCATTTTAGTGTGTTTCTGTTTGAATAGTGACAACTATCTACTCTTCTATATGTTAGGTCCCGAAGACTCTTAGGTGACCTGTGTTAAAAACTCACTTCATCTATTGTCTGGTCCTGGATTTGTCAAATCAGTATGCTTTTGCTTGTATGTTTAATAAAATGCAGGTGATAGGTGTTGGATCTATTACTTTCTAGCTTCTGATTTTCTTTTATAATTGTAACCCTCAAGATCTATTTCTTCAAAGTGTTATCCAGATTGGTGCATGCTTTACCAAGAACTATAAAAGAACGTAGCCTATAATCATGGTGTGCAAACGATGAACTTGATTGATCAACTCAGAGGCTTTTGTATCGCTGTGAGTTCCTGCAGCCCACATGGCAAGTGTAAAGGAATGTGATTATTCCGTGATTTAGGCTCGTAAACGCCGAAATGCTCAATAACAATGTCCATTTATATGTGCACCGTAGTATGATAATAATAGGTATAAGGTTAAGATAACATAAGACAAACAATCTTGAGAAAATATCTGTTTATAACTTTAAACTAGGTTGATTTATTTTGGCTGAAGATTTATCATTAGTTTCAACAACTAATTTGAAAGGTAATTTCTCAAAGTTCTCGCAATACAAAATAGGTGATTTTATGGAAATCCTTTTTTCTCGCAGTCTCTCTTTTTAGGAAATCTTTTTTTTTTTTTTTACTGCTGAATATATATATAAAAAATATCCTCTTTACTTTCTTTGTGCTGCTTCTGGCTGTGTCTCATAAGGTAGTTTGTGCCTCAACTATACAACAGCCATGTAAGTGTTTTTGATTTATCGGGTTGATTTATTTCTGCTGATTCTAAGTGGTAGGTAGGCCCTTTGGTTCCAGATTTGAACCAGTGCTCTGATACTGTGATGTAATGCCCTCAAAAATATATATATCTAACATTGTTATCTTCACGAGCAATTATTTCTTAACAGAATAATACAATATCTATTCAACATAATATCAATCTGCTTACTAGCAACTTAAACACTTTAGATTCATCAAATAATTCATATGTATTAACACAATTACCTAATTCAACAAGGTACCCGATTCTGATTTTTATTTCCTCATACTACCGCCTTCCTTCTGCTACTCCTGCTACTGTAGCCCACCAGAACACGCCATGAAATAATTGCCCAAAACCCGCTAGTCCACTCGCCAACTAGGAAAACAATCCCAGTCTGTGGACATTCATTGATATCCTGCCCTCCGAGCCCAAAACCTCTAGCAACCCCTATCCAATGTGTAAATCCCAAACACAAATCTCTCCTTGGTCCAAAACTCAGAGTTCTCCCCAAAACTTCTCCTTCTAATGAATGCCTCAATATGACCCCCTCTTCCATAATCCTTCTCCTTCCCTATGCCTCCTTCACCTTCCCGAACCTTCACTCCTCACCAACCTTATCCATACATTTATGTCTCTTTATTAGTCTTATCCCTCAATTAATGTTCCGATGATGGGTTACTGCTATCCCTTATGGGATAATGCGAACCCATTTAAAACTTATTTATTTTCCCTTACATAATCAATCAATTACTTTAATTAATAACCAATTAATCACTAACCACTAATTTAATAATTAATCACTTAATGTCTTATTTAATAATTACCTCATTCCTAAATCCTCAATCAAGGAGTTAATCATACTCATCATACTTCAGCTAAGTATAATCAAAACAATTAATTAATAACTTGTAATCAATTAAGGTTATATAATAATTAATTATAATTTAGCCCATGTTTAGGTTTATTTATGAAATTATTCATAGTAATAAGAAGAGGGTCATTACATTCAACAATAAATATATTATCTGAAACATAATATGGAAGATATGAGAGTTTCTCACAAGAGAAGTAAATCTTGATAACACTAAAATTATCCATTGATTCAAAGCTTCCTCTCTTTTCTAAGAAGGATGCTACTTATAGAGACAATCTATATGTATTTGGCCCATGAATAAGTTTGTTGAAAGAAGAAATGAATGCATTGTTTACTTCATAGAAATGGTATGTAGCATTTTGTTTCCAAAGAGTGGGATCCCACATCTGAACAGGGTCGAGTTTGCAATTGACATGATTAGACAAAGGTAATCCTTTGAAGACGTGACAATATGTAATGGTGAAAATAAAGTATGAGGACATGTAGAACCTAAATTTGTTCGTTCTGAAATTTTCCAACTGAAGGGATAATTCACTGGAGATAATATTTGTCCAATCAAATATTGGTTTTTCATGAATTTAAAAGTAAAAGATATATACAGGAATCCTGGGAAAAGTAGTTGTAGATTCTTTTCCGACTACTCTAATGAATAACGACGCCATTTCTCAATGTGGATTTTTTAATGAACCAACTTGAATGCTTGAAAGGTCCTCTGGAATAATTGCTGAGTATTCAAGATATTATTGTAGAAGCTCAAAACCTTCATTCTTTGTCTTCAAAAAGTCTTCAACTTCATTTCTTTTAAAATTCATTGTCGACTCTGGGAGTCTGAGCATCCTCTTAAAAACTAGAGGGGCTAAGGAAATAAACGATTCACCTTGCAATTGAATAATTCTTTGATTCTTGTCAAATTTATCAATGCACCATGAAATCAACTCCTTGAAATCATAAGATTTTGGAACACAGCCTTCCAGATCAATTGTTGACGTCCAAATCTAGTTTGAATTCTTCTCTAGAAGTGGTGATGAAGAGTTTATATGTATGCCCTCAACCACTGAAATATTTGGTCTTCTCATCCAAGTAGGTTGATGGTATCTCCACACAATTGTTCCTTTCTTTGGGTTGTCATACTTAATCAAGTTGATAGATTAATTTACAATCCTTCTCAAAGTGTTATGATCAAAATAAACATGTTTACCTTAATACACTCTGAGGCTCTTGACTCAAGTATCATTAATGAAAATTGATATTAAAATCGATGAGGAATTGTCTCGATAAGATCACCATTAATAACGATGTTTAACTATTAACCAATTTTAGTCATTTCTAGGAGATGTGTATTAAATGTACATCGAGGAACTTGATAAGACAAGACATAGACTGTTGCGGGGTAGCAGGGAATCGGGGTGGAATAATGATAGGTTAGTGGAATGGCAGGGAAGTGGGATTGGGATCCGTAGTATATGGAAGAGCCAAAGAATTATCACAAACCCGCAGTGAATAATACTTGAGAAAAAAAAATAAGTATAAGAGGTGGATATCCACGGTGAATAAGACCTGAAAATTGACTGAGTATACAAAGTGGATCAGGATGATGAGGTCATAGGTATAGATGATACAATTGGGAAAGTACCCTAGACCCGCGGTGAACCATTTTTGAAATTTTTCTAAGTATAGGTGAACAATAGAGGCAACAAAAAATCAATGGTGTATTTTAGGGGTCATGGAAGTTGAACAAGACTAGGAAAATGCATTATGAACCCACGACAAACTCAAAACATTTGTAAGTATGGAAAAGGAATATGCATGAGAGATTGCAAAAGATTTAACACATTTGAGGATCAACAAGACAAAGGGCATTGTTTCCAAGTCGAGGAATATTTTGGAAGTCCAACAAGGTTTGTGTATATTCATTTGGGACATTATAAATTTATGTGCATATCCATCCATGGTGCATTGTGATTGTCATAGTATTTGATGTATCATGTGTGATTTGAAGGACATTAAAAAATGATTGAAATAGTGTGAGAGGGAAGTGGCATAGACAAGTAGAATTGTTACCTACTTATCCCTACAATGGAGCCATTGGAAAGAAGGATTTGAGCACCAACTAAAGGAAAACATTAGGATTAGGGATTAGTGTTCCACTAAAATAAGGGAGAACATACTTAATTTGAAAAAAAATTAAGCCAATTGATATGCCTTCATGACTATATACAGAGGGAAGAAAGCAGAGATGGCCTCCACTATTTTTTTTCTATTGTCTTTGGTAGGGAGAAAAATGACCCATCTCAAACTTCCCTTTCTCTCATGGAATCTCCTTTGCCCAGTAATATGGACACATTTGTGGATTCAGTCTCAACTGGCCTACCTAGTATCTCTTTAGACATTCTTGTTATCCATCCTACATATGTTATTGGAAGCTCACTAGACCATTTAGACTCCTTTGTTTTCATGGAAGTAGAACAAGAAAAACCAACAACACAACTGGATCTAAACATTTATGCTCACTCTAGGATCAATTAAATTTCTAGTATTTATTTTCTATTACGATCATGTATCACCATGTGTTCTTTTACTAGGACAATATGTTAGCCAATACAACCATATTTTTATGGTCAAGTTTTTTTAATCAAATAGTTGTAACTATTTTTTGAATGGAATATGTAATGGACGACTAAGAGGTAAGGCTCTCATGCTTACCTCCCATTTTGTAACCCTAGTGTTGTAGAAATAAACTTTCCTATAGCTAGGGGTGACTATAACAGAGTGAATTTGAATAATGATGCTAAACTTTCCCTGAAATGGCCTATGCTATTCTTTTTATAACTACTAGGTAGTTACAAGAGATATTACCCGATTACAAAGGTTGATTGGAGACAATCCTCGACATTTTTCCTCACTCCAATTGTCCTTGATTTTTCTCTAGATTGAAAACCTGCACACATAGAAACAAGAAACCTTCATCAAGACTAATTGGCATAAATGAAATGAATACAAAATAACTACTCTAACTAAATTAATTAGGAAAATTAGTTCCTTGACTAATTACTGAAAGGAGATTGAATTCAAAATAAACAACTTAGCATTTAGGGGAGGGAAATATGAGATATATTCATTTTATTAATTAGAATGGCAATACAAAATCTTGTACCTATTTGTGTTGTCGAAACTATCCATAACTTCCTTATGTATTCCTCCAATCCTAGGCCACTCAATACTGCAACACCTCCAACATTCTTCTCCTCACAGGATAAAAGGAAGATCAAGGGATATTAGACCTCATTGATGTGAATGGGAAATGAACTTTGGGAAACAAGGGTTTCTTAGGAAAGAAGGTCATACAAACCTTTGGAATAATGGCTTGGTTTCTAGGGGATAGATGATTACTCTGAAATAATAACAATGTGTGTACCTTCCTTCCTCCCTTTGGTCTCTTTTTACACCAATTAAACATGTTTGAGATTGTTTGTCTGTGGGTTTTAGGGAGTTATTGAGTTAGTTTTCTCGTAATCCCTATTCAGGAGCATGCAATTTTCATGTTTTTATATTTTTTGGCTTAATATGCACTTGTTCCTTCCCTAAAGGAAATGGGTGAGTACTCACACCTTTATTGAGAAAGCGTAGTGAGTGGATTGTTTGGAAGGTAATTTTGTAGAGTTTTGGGTGAGCACATGCATCAAAAAGGGGGATATGAAGGGGTAAAGGCCAAACACATGATTCTCAACTATTGAGGTGGAATAATATGCTAGAACACCTAGATATATGGCTATGATGCATCTATTTTAATGGAAACTTTATCTGTTACTATTAAAAAAATGACATGAATATTTAAAATTTCATTCTTATTATGCTTATTATATATAGATTCCAAATCCAACTCCAACAATCTCTCCTAGTAACTCAACACAACTTGTTAGAATGAATGTACATATAAATTAATATATTAAGGAATTTAGTTTATGAATTTATGATAAGGATTCCCCACAATGAAAAGTTATGTGATTAATATATTTGTGTATATGTATATTATTTGTAGGAAACTAGTGATATTTCTCTCTTTTGATTTTGATAGAGTTCCTTCTTGGATTGGAAACAAATGTCAAAATGCTTTAGCTACAAGGTGTATGCCTAACAAACATTAATCAAGACCTAATGCACCTGAAGATCAACTTTTTCTAAAATTGTGATATGCCACCTTTTTGTAGAGCAACAAATTTTGAGATGAATGAAGTTGATCCTTTGCAGCTTTACTATGAAGCATCAATAGTGTATGGTTGTTATAAATGAAAATGACAAAAAAACTATCAATGATGTATCATAATTGTGTTGGAGTTACTTCACACACACCTAGGATTTCTTTTTCCTAAGGTTTTTATTTGTTTATTAGTCATAATTAGTCATTATCTAGTCTCCTATATTTTAGGAGAGAATATTGCACCTAGAGAATATTCTCTTTCAGTTCACACTTCAGTTTGACTAGTTGAGTTGAGTTTAGATGTTGCATTGGGATCATCACCATGCTAATTCGACCTTGCCTTGGTATCATCACCAAAGTGGTGCATTAGCCTTGATCCTTGAGTTAACTCCTCACTACTTTCTATTCAGACAGTTAACTGAAGACTAGTTGACTAGTTAACTCAACTAGGTGGCAGTTCACTCCCGTAACTGCCTCAGAGACTAGAATAGGTGGCAGTTCACTCCCGTAACTGTTGGTGTGTGTCCAAATCACTCTAGACCACCACTATGGCGACTTGGTTCACCTCAAGTTGAACTCATTGAGTTATATAAAGTATATCATGTGTAAATTATTCATTATTCATAATAGTTAATGAGAATTATTTCCATTCTTTCTCTCCTTATTCTTCTTTTTCCAATTCTCTCTACAAATGTGTGTATCATTGTTTAGCTAGATCTATTCTGTGCAGGTCAACACATTTACATGGTATCAGAGCCGATGGACCACTAAGCAAAATCTACACCAAAAAAAATTTGCAGGTACAAAAGATTGAAGACATCGGAAAGATGGAATTCCAAAAAGAATTCATTCTTACACCTTACAACTATTTTTCATGGAAGGATAAAATAGCCATACATCTCTGATCTAGAGGGTTGTATGGGTTAACCATGAATACAGATACAGAACTGACATCAGCCATAGAAAAATCCAAGTACTTAAATTGCATGGATGAGGCACTCGGAACAATTTGCAGTCTTATTTCTCTCGATCTCCTTTTTCACATATCTTCTTGTAAGACTCCCAATGAAGCCTAGAAAATCTTGGAAGGGATCTTTGGAAAATAGGATGAGATGAGGGGACACATGCTGGAGGTGGAGCTGCTCACATTGGATCCAAAAAGCTTCGACAATATCCAATATTTCTTTACAAAATTCAAGGATTTACTGTCGCAACTCGAAGCTTGTGGGGTTGATAAATCGGCGGAGGAGAAACAAATGGTTCTCACCATTCTCTCCAAGCTTGGACCTGAATTCTCTGTATTCGTATCCACATTCCATACTGTCAGATTCACCTCTGAAGCCACTTGGAAGATGCCTTCTCTTGAGGACTTTATCAAATCCCTGACATAAGAGCAAACCAAGCTCATCAACATGGGCGCAATCAAAGGCCCAAGGGCGCATGCACTCACTGTGCATGATGGCAGCCACAAATATCAGAAATCTAAAGATAAAGATAAGCGGAAATCTCATGCACATATGAAGAAGGAAGGGTACACAAAACCCTTCACCGATGCCTCTGGATCCAAAGGAGAAAAGGGAAGAAAAGGAGAGAAATGCACATACTGTCACAAAGGATTCCATTCGGAATATGCATGCATGCAAAAACAAATAGATTTGATGTCTTAGATACTTCAGAAAAATAACCTTGGAGATCGCATCCCCGAGGGTGCAAAGAAGAAGAAGCCAGAAGATTCGAATTCCAAGAAAGACAATTCTAGCCATGCGTTGATTGCCATCAACTCCTCTCTTGATGCTTGGAACGTAGATTCAGGAGCATCACATCACATGGCTTCCTCAGAAGCAGTCTATTATTCTTTGGATGCATGCAAAGGTCCTCTTATTTTGATGGGGGACAACTCTTCTATCGAAGTCACCGGCAAAGGAAGGATTGAACTCACCAACGGAAGCTTTTAGAACGTTTTGCATGTTCCCAAGCTTTCTGTCAACCTTCTCTCCGTGTATCAGATGACGAATTATGGCATCGGAAAGAAAGTCGTATTCACACCAAATTCCGTGGACATATACGACATGCAAACCAACTCCAGGGTTGCTACCGGTGAGGTAAATCATCAGTCTAGATTGTATACATTTTCTGAATTCATTGAACCTGATTCTTCTTTACTGCTTACTCATGTTGATGAAAGTAGTNCATCAACATGGGCGCAATCAAAGGCCCAAGGGCGCATGCACTCACTGTGCATGATGGCAGCCACAAATATCAGAAATCTAAAGATAAAGATAAGCGGAAATCTCATGCACATATGAAGAAGGAAGGGTACACAAAACCCTTCACCGATGCCTCTGGATCCAAAGGAGAAAAGGGAAGAAAAGGAGAGAAATGCACATACTGTCACAAAGGATTCCATTCGGAATATGCATGCATGCAAAAACAAATAGATTTGATGTCTTAGATACTTCAGAAAAATAACCTTGGAGATCGCATCCCCGAGGGTGCAAAGAAGAAGAAGCCAGAAGATTCGAATTCCAAGAAAGACAATTCTAGCCATGCGTTGATTGCCATCAACTCCTCTCTTGATGCTTGGAACGTAGATTCAGGAGCATCACATCACATGGCTTCCTCAGAAGCAGTCTATTATTCTTTGGATGCATGCAAAGGTCCTCTTATTTTGATGGGGGACAACTCTTCTATCGAAGTCACCGGCAAAGGAAGGATTGAACTCACCAACGGAAGCTTTTAGAACGTTTTGCATGTTCCCAAGCTTTCTGTCAACCTTCTCTCCGTGTATCAGATGACGAATTATGGCATCGGAAAGAAAGTCGTATTCACACCAAATTCCGTGGACATATACGACATGCAAACCAACTCCAGGGTTGCTACCGGTGAGGTAAATCATCAGTCTAGATTGTATACATTTTCTGAATTCATTGAACCTGATTCTTCTTTACTGCTTACTCATGTTGATGAAAGTAGTAGGATATGGCATGAAAGGTTTGGACATTTGAATTTAAGATACATGCAATAGCTTAGCAAGCACAGATTAGTTGATGGTCTACCAGACATCCATTTCTCCAAGGGAGTATGTGAGGGATGTGTTCTCGGAAAACACCCTTAAGAGAAATTTGTCAAAGGAAAGTCTCAGCGAGCTTCCGCACCTTTAGATCTGATCCACAATGACCTCATGGATCCTTTTCCGCATCCATCGATCAGCAAAGCGAGGTTTGTTCTCATTTTTGTTGATGATTTCTCACGTTTTACTTGGATCTACTTTCTCAAGCAAAAATACGAGGTCTTTCAACACCTCAAAGATTTCAAAGCTTTGGTTGAGACACATTCTGGAAAGAAGATCAAAGTCCTCCGAACTGATAACGGGGGAGAGTATGTGAATCATGAGATTCATAATCTTTTCCATGAGGCATGGATTCAATTGCAGCATACAGTTCCCTACACTCCGCAGCAAAACGGAGTTGTCGAGCGAAAAAACAGATCTCTAAAGGAGATGTCATCTTGCATGTTGCATGCAAAGTCACTACCACAAAGACTATGGGCCGAAGCACTTAACTGTGCAACATGCATCCAAAACAGATCTCCTCATAGATCTGTCAAGGATAAGACCCCCTACGAGGCTTGGAGCGGCCTCAAACCGGAAGTGGCCCACTTTTTCATTTTTGGTTCACGTGCATGGGCCCAGATTCCCTCTGAAAAGAGGAAGGCACTTGATCCACAGAGAAATAAGTGCATTTTTGTTGGATACCCCGACGGTGTGAAGGGATATCGGCTTATTGATCTTTCCTCGGACCGACTCATCATTGAGCGTAGTGTCCAATTCGAAGAAAGTGTCTCGCATGTACCTCAGTAGTCGCATGCAGACACCTTCACTCTTCCACATGTCCGAGATGATGAGCATGCACATGTTGATTCTTCTTCAGACGAGAGTTCAGATTCAGAGGACTCAGATGATTCAGATTCAGAGTCAGTACAGTCAGATGCAGAGTCAAAGCATCCAGATGTAGTTGCAGAGCCAGAGCAGAGGCCCAAGTGGGCACAGACTACTCTTCAGGATGCAGGGGATCTCTTTGGTGATCCAGCCAATACTAGGAGGACTCGATCTGATTTCGAGGAGCCTCCTATTGCACTCACTGCCACTAAACCATTGCCTTCCAGGCATCTTTTCTTGGTTCAGTCTTCAGATCCACAGTCTTATGGCGAGGCTGCTGGAAATCCCTTTTGGGAATCCGCCATGTAGGAGGAGTACAACTCCCTCCTCGAGAACCAGACTTGGGATCTGGTTCCCCTTCCTTCTAGGAGGAAACTTGTCAGATGCAGATGGGTCTACAGGACCAAGAGCGCAGCGAATGGATAGATCAGTAGATACAAAGCCAGGCTTGTCGCCAAAGGCTTTCAGTAGGTTCATGGTATTGACTATGATGAGACCTTCACTCCAGTAGCAAAGATGGATTCCATATGATTGGCACTTGCCATTGTGGCAGCCAAGGGGTGGGAATTCCATCAAATGGACGTGAAGAATGCATTTCTTCATGGTGATCTCTCTGAGGATATCTACATAGAGAAGCCCCGGGGATTTATGCAGGACTCATCTTTGTTCTGTCAACTGAAGAAGTCACTTTATCGCCTCAAGCAGGCTCTGAGGGCTTGGTATGCCAAGATGGACTCCTACCTGTTGTCACAGAACTTTGTGTGTTGTAAATCAGACCCAAATGTATACTTGCTCAGGACGGTTGATTCACTTCTAGTTTTAGTTCTGTATGTCGATGATTTGTTGATCACCGGTTGCTCGACTTCAGCGATTGCTGCAGTCAAGAGGATTCTTCATGATAGGTTTTTGATGACGGACATGGGTCCACTACACTTCTTTCTTGGACTTGAGATCAGTCAGGATGCATCAGGCATCAAACTGTCTCAAGCCAAGTATGTACAAGATCTCCTTGAGAGATTTCACATGATAGACTGCAAGTCTTCTCCGACTCCTTTCCTATCAGGAGTCAAACTTGAGGATGGTGGGGAGACTCCATTGGTTGAAATCACACTGTACAGACAGCTAGTGGGGAGCTTGTTGTATCTCACACACTCCATATCAGACCTCTCATATGTAGTTGGCGCAGTTTCCAGGTTCATGCAGTAGTCGCATGAGCTACATTGGAAAGTTGCAAAGCGTATCCTTCAATACATACAGGGCACCATCACATTTGGGATTCATTATGTAGCAGACTCTACATTAGATCTCATTGGGTTTACTGATTCTGACTGGGCTGGTGATAGCATTGATAGCAAGTCCACATCTAGTTACTCACTCAGTCTTGGTTCCGGGCCTATCTGTTGGTCGAGCAAGAAGCAAGCTGCCATTGCTCTATCTTCATTCGAGGCAGAGTACAGAGGGGTAGTTAACATAACCATTTAGGCTATGTGGCTACAACATTTTCTCACTAAGTTGGGCATTCAGTTTCATCGGTCGATCGTCATCTAGTGTGACAACCAGAGCACTCTGAAGTTCTGCAGAGATCCAGTTCAGAGGTAGCGGACAAAGCACATCGAGATCCACATGCACTAAATCCGGGACTTGGTACACGAGGGGATCATCGAATTACATTTATGTCCTTCAGCAAAACAAACAGCAGACATTTTCACCAAGACCTTCACTGAGCAAAAATTCCATTCTCTGCGAGGTCGTCTTGGAGTGAAGGACACAGTTGCCTAGCAACTGTAGTTCTTCTTTTTTTTTTACATACATTTTACCTTGAGGGGGGGGGGTTTCCCATGAGGTTTTCCCTCTTTCCTCACTTTATTTTCAGTGTATCTTTTGTACTTGGGTACCTAACATGGCCTCATTACCGGGACCCAATCTTTATTTTCACCATAGTGATGTTCAGGGGGGGTGTTGGAGTTACTTCACACACACCTAGGATTTCTTTTTCCTAAGGTTTTTATTTTTTATTAGTCATAATTAGTCATTATCCAGTCTCCTATATTTTAGGAGAGAATATTCCACCTGGAGAATATTCTCTTTCAATTCACACTTCAGTTTGACTAGTTGAGTTGAGTTTAGATGTTGCATTGGGATCATCACCATGCTAATTCGACCTTGCCTTGGTATCATCAACAAAGTGGCGCATTAGCCTTGATTCCTTGAGTTAACTCCTCACTACTTTATGTTCAGTCAGTTAACTGAAGACTAGTTGACTAGTTAACTCAACTAGGTGGCAGTTCACTCCCGTAACTGCCTCTCAGACTAGAATAGGTGGAAGTTCACTCTCGTAATTGTTGGTGTGTGTCCAGATCACTCTAGACCACCACTATGGCAACTTGGTTCACCTCAAGTCAAACTCATTGAGTTATACAGAGTATATCATGTGTAAATTATTCATTATTCATAACAGTTAATGAAAATTCTTTCCATTCTTTCTCTCCTTCTTCTTCTTTTTCCAATTCTCTCTGCAAATGTGTGTATCATTGTTTAGCTAGATCTATTTTGTGCAGGTCAACATATTTACAAATTGAACATTATTGACATCATGGGCCCCCTTTGATTTCTAGAATCCCCCCCTTACCTTTGTTTCAAATCCCATAGGTTCTATAGAGAGATCATAGATCCATCCCTTCCTCAAAGTCTCATTCAAGAAAATATGCATTGTAATTCAACCATCCAATTATTCCTCAAATGAAAAATATTCCTCATAACTAAATATTCCTCATATTCTAAGAGTGAAAATGTTGATTGGTTTACAAGGAGGGACAAATTTATAAGAATACAAAAATCATCGAATCCTCTTTCCAATAAACCTATTCATTTGGAAGGTGATGGCATTGATAGATAACAAATTACCTAAGCAACATGGTGCCACTATATAAAGAGTCATACAATAGATCCACATATGGTGCATGACCTACATCTAGTGTGAATTTATCTACATGAGAGGTTTTCTCATAATGCAATTATAGTTTCATGATTTCCCATTCTAAAATCCAAGGAGAAAACTTAGACCTATATATCATGTTACATGTGCACATTTCTCACCATTTCTCACCAGGGAGAGGCTACATTAAACAATTTTTGGACCTCATTATAGACGAAATGTTTCTGGCAGATTGACATCATATATATATTTTGTCTAAATATATTATGTGTTTGAATTCATGGACAAACTTAAAGGATTATTCATATATGGGAACATAAGAAGATTCATTAACAACCCCATGAATCAATGCATAAGTGAAAATTGTATATTTGTCAAAACAACTAATGACAAGGAAAGATTCATGTCTAGGATTGCAAAATTAAATGTTTATGTAGCTGCAATTTAAAATTGATTTGTTAGAGATGGGTTTCTAGTGATCTATAATTTTAGTAGGCTTGAACCTACTTGAAAACAAAGGCAATCAATCAATCTTCCCTTAGAGGTCCCAATGAAACACAATAAGAAGGGAATAAAATTATGTTGTATACATATTTTAAACTTTAAGAGTTTGTATTCATAATTATATTGATGGAATATTGAAAAAGTAAGTTCCTTCTAAAATGTTTGTTTTTTAAATTATTATGTACAACATTCTCATGGATATTTTTTCAAAGTAGTTATTACATTGAATTTATTTTTGTTTATTGATTTTGGTTTTAGAAATAAAATGTATGTTTGTTCATATAATATTCTTAATGTGTATTTTTAGGATGATAGAAGTGATAATGTACAATACATGTTAATGCACCTTTTTTATTTCTCTACATTGTTTCTTCTGGGAGAGAGTGAGAAAGACATATAAGAAAATTGTCTCATAAAAACTATGATGAGTTTTTGAATTTGCCTCATTTACAACATCTAATTCCCAATTTAAAAACTATTGTGTCTAATACTAAGGAGTTAAGTGACAATACATATGGAAACATTGTTTTGTCTTGATGTTTCCAATTCGAGGAAATGATATTCCAAACGACCCCTAAATGAGGTGATAAAATCCACTAGTGAGAAATTCCAAGTGAAGGTATGAATGAGTAGTTATAGTAAGATATGCCCAAGGTGATGAAATCCCAACAGGCTCTCATTATATTTCATGGGTTCCTTCACAGTCCCATGAAAAATCCACTTACTGACAAACCTATGGCTGGCCACTAAGATGCATCTTCACAAATTGTGGACAAAGGGTTACCATCCTCGCAGCTCTAGAAACTTGGGGATTTGAATAAGTTGGGACACTTATACACATTTTCAAATTAATAATTAACACAAAAAATATGGCACGCCCCTTATACTAAAAAAGCACACTTGCCATAAAGGACTTTCAAGTTCCCTATGACAACTTCTATGTTTCAAATATTTTATACCTTGGAATGTTATTTGGATGGTTAAATCCAAGATCCTGATATAATATAACATATTTCATAACCTTTATGTGCAAAGAGGGAGGAAATATTGTTGAACATGAAAATTTACTTAAAGGGAAATGATGCAAATGATAAATTCTTAGAAGTAAATGTACATATCCTCCTTCAATGCTTTATCATTGTGAAATTATAAGAAAATAAACAATAGATTAAACAACACATATACATGGAATAAACTATAATGCAGACATAGTTTAGTGCATTACTTAAGTTAAGGGTTGCTTAACAATTAATTAATTTATAAAAACTAACAAATATTTAAATAAAAGCCTAAATTTTTTCAATTCAAAAAGTCATTAATTCATAATAATAATTAAATTTAATTATTATACAATTTAATTATTATGCACATCTGTATACTAATAAATCAACTCATTAAGTTGAATTTTATGTATTACTTGCTCTGCATATGTTTTATATGTGGAAAATCCATTATATTTCTCTAAAACAGTTTCTAATGGAATTCATCCATGATCTATATGCATCTCCTACTATGAAGTTGCTCCGAATGAATTTGGATACATTTCATATGGTTATCTTACAATGGAACTATTTGTAGTGTATTTTTCTTATGTCATGCATATATTTTTATGAAATTTATTTCATACAATTGTTTAAGGATTTATTGTACAATTTTGGCTTGCAATTGTCACTAAAGCATTTTACCCTTTTCCATCTGCATATGATTCTCTGAATTTCCTTATATTTTTTAAAATCTCTTCTAAGGCTGGTGACCCAAGTATTTACTTATAATATTTTTCTATTAGGATCCTATAATCATTTTCCCCTTTATCCATATGCACATTTCACTCTAAATTTTCTTATATTCTTTTAAACATGTTCTTATACCAATGATCAAGTATTTTTTTTTTCTAAGGAAAAACTCATTGGGAAAATGAAGGATGCTTCCCCACATTCATGGATGTCACCCCTAGTAAACCAATCGATGTAGACTAATGCACCTAACCCAAGGGATTCATTCGCACAAAACTAGCCGTATTCCCAACCACATTGGAAACAACTCATTCAACTAACCACTTGAGCTTGCTAGTGACTAAGAATTTACTTACTATGTTTCCCATATGAAGGTTATATTAATAATTTTTCCCATTAACGATCTTCATATTCTCCTATTACTTTGCATTTAGTCTTGTAAATTTCCTTTCAAAATGGTGACCTAAGTATTTAGTACTTACTCTATTTTCATATTAAGGTGGATTCCATCATGAGTTGTTGTTTTGTTGCTTGTATTTGCTGAAAAGTTTTTACTTGTATGAATATAGTGTCCCCATATTTTATGTCCACATCTATTTCAAAAAAAAATTGTTATTATTGTTATTATTGTTCTTATTATTATTATTATTTGGCATCTAACTAGGTTGTGACATTCAATTAAATTATTATTTCATATAAATATTAAAATTGAAATTTTTATTATTATTCTTTGTCAAACCCTTGGGGTGTAGGGCAGTCGATGATGGAGTGTGTTGTCAAGGCACTAAGTTATGTGAAGTCACTCGTTCGAAACCCCAGCTTACCTTGTGTGTCACGTATGTGACATTGTGGACACATCCGGAGGTTATAGTCGTAACAGTCAGATAACACAACCCGGTGTCATGAGAGTACGAGCTCGACTAGTTGTTGATTGGGCCAGCCACAAAAAAAAAGTATTCTATGCCAAAAAATTGAAATCAATGTCAATATTATACAACCATGATGCATGCATGACATGACATTAACATTATGTTGAAGCAATAGATGCAAAAATAAACTTTGCAATGCTTAAACAATGCTAAAGTTGTAATGTCTTGTATTTTAATTAATCCTATATTTGATGATGAAAATAAATAAGTGTATTTTAAATAATAATGTAGGAATAATTATAATAATGAGGATAGTAATAGATAATAATAATTAGTAGTCATAAAGCCCCCCGGGGGGGGCAGCTCAATTGGCAAGTGCCGTGAAAATGAAGTTCCATGAGGTTTCGAGTTCAATTCCCCCCGACTTACCTTGTGTGCCGCGTAAGGGGCATCGTGGGCACACCTGGAGGTTATAGTGGTAGCGGTTGGATAGCACGTGCCCAACTAGTTGCTGATTCCTCCAGACCAAAAAATAATAATAATAATAATAATAATTAGTAGTCATAATAAAATAACTAATTTATTATAAAGGAAGAAAATGTAAAAAGGAGAGATTACTAAAATTGAATTTAGGGAAAATAGGGTGGTAGGAGGGGGTGGGGTTCTTGCCCTAGAGGAAATGTTGAGATTACCTACTCATAGAACCTTGGAGAAGCCACTAATAAACAAGTTGAGGCGTATGCCCTACTCCATGTTGAGTATGTGTTATATTCTTTGTATAAAGAAACCTAATATCTGTGATTTTATTTTTTTTACACACATAGTTTTTTTATATTTTTTTATTTATTAAGAATCTACTTGTTGTAATTTATTGTACAAGGTTAAAATCTACACTCCAAAAGCTTACCTTAGCCGGAACTCACAACATCATAAGATTGTCATTTTGAGATGGTTATCCACACAGTGGCCACTTGCAACACCTACCTCATGCAATTGCCAAGTCTCTCATCAGCTCTCATTAACTGCATATGTCTGGACTCTATGTTTAAACTCCTCTCACTCTTTGTCTCGGTCGTATGTGGGGTTATCACTCCTAACATGGATGGGATCGATCGTATCTGTAATCATCTCAGCGAATGTGTTCTGGGTAGGATGGGACTGGACGTTATGAACTTAGTCTCTCGTGTGCAGCTTGGGATATTTGGCTCACACTCTATAGTTCTCTTGGTATATTTCGTCAGGTTCCTACAATTCACTGTTGTTATTATGTCGTCTGTGGTCCCCTCACAAAGTTGTCTCAACGCTCCCCTGTTGCTCTCAGCCTTATGGCGCAATGAGGGCGAGCTAGTTCTAAGATGTTTCTCTCACAGTTTGAGCAGGAGGTTTAAGCATGTACTTTGTGTGCAAATCTCTACACTTTGTCTTTCTAACAATACAAAATTTATTATTATAATAGTGAAAGAAATTGTAAAGAACCTCATGGTGAATGGTTAAGTAAATCCTTTTTCTTAAAAAAAAAATTACAAGTATTAATCTATTTTACTTTATGTTAAATTAAATTTATATTACAATAATGCAAGATATTAATTTTTTTTATATTTATATTTATATTATATTATATTTAAAATATAATATTAATGACTATCCTTTACTTTCTTAAGTAATTATTTAAACAAACCTTTGTGTGGTTACATCACCTCTCTAAAATATATCTTCCTTGACTTTCAAAAGTCAACACCAATATAATTGTAAAGGCACATGCAACATTTAGACAAACACCTACCACACATACAAGTCCACTTACAAATTTGGGAGTGTACTTGCAATTCTAGTAAATATATCTTCCTTGACTTTCAAAACTCAACACCAATATAATTGTAAGGGCACATCTAACATTTAGACAAACACCTACCTCACATGTAAGTCCACTTACAAATTTGGGAGTGTAGTGGCAATTCTATACAAAAATATTTTGAATTGATTAAAAGCATATTCAACTATAGTTATGATGCATTCACTCACAACTAAATAACAATAAAATTCATCATGGGTTGCACAAGCCTATGCAAGAAATTTTTTTTTTCAAGAAAGAATATTTCAAATTGATTAAAAGCATATTCAACTATAGTTATGATGCATTCACTCACAACCAAATAACAATTAAATTCATCATAGGTTGCACAAGCCTATGCAAGAATTTTTTTTCCAAGGAAGAAAAGGAAAGGCATTTTAAGAAGAAAGGAAATTACACTTTTTCATGGGAATTTTAATTATCAAATGTCCGAGTACACTCTAAACTCTTTCCAAAAAATAAAAATAAAATTCAAAATTGATTTTACCTTTTAAATCAAAATTCAGGTTTTTAGCTCTAAAATTGTTCTCTATTCTATTCTTATATCTCCATTGAGATCTATAAAAAAACCACATACACTTTTACAATAAAACCTACTAATATAACCATAAAATAGAACTCCACATTCTAGCACCAAAAGATTGGGACATTTCATTCCCTTTTCAACATAATTGTATTAAAACTAAAATTTTGAGATGGATTTCACTCAGTCTCTGAACTCTTCAATCTCCCAAGGATATTAATGAGATAAGATGGACCTGACCTAAATCATTCATCTAACTAATTGTCAAGCTAGAATCCCCATGTCAAGCTAGAATCCCCAAACACCTATAGCTAAGGAATATTGTTATTTGTTGTAGAAAATTCAATGCCATAAATTATGCGTAGTTTTTTTCCTACTTCCAACATTGTGTTCATATTGATTGTATGATTTTTAGAAATATGCAAGATGCTCCATGTCTAGCTCTATCAAAGAACTCCCAAGCCTACTCTTTATTGATTATAAAATCCTTTAATTATCTTTCCTTCTTTGGAATGACTACCATCTCAAATGCATTGGCAAGAGTTATTATTTGGTGATATCATTGGATTGTAGGAAATAATTTTTCTTCAAATAAAAGGGAACTCCTTGCCAACCACAATCCCCTACAACCACGAGTTATTATTTGGTGATATCATTGGATTGTAGGAAATAATTTTTCTTCAAATAAAAGGGAACTCCTTGCCAACCACAATCCCCTACAACCAAACATGTAACTTATCTCCACTCTTTAAATTCTTTTTTTCCCATCAAATTGCTCAAACATTCTTCCACAAAGTCCCCTTTCCAACCTTCCTTCACTTTTGTTAATACCTCCATATTTTCCTCATAATTGTGTAGCATATGGACATTTAATGAGCAAATAGTTAATTGTTTCCTCATCCTCTCCATAGAGAATGCACCTTCCCAAACCTTGTCTTTCCTTATTATACATTACTTCACAAGTTAGAAACTTATTCTCTATTTTCATCCATATGAAAATACATATTTTCAGTGGAGCCTTTATTTTCCACATTGTCTTCCACTACCAAGCTGGTTGATCTAGCCCTAAGGAGAAGTTTTCTTTATAACCTAACTTTGATAATAAATAGACCTCGGTTTGATTCTGTGACCAAACTAGTGAATCTTCCTCCTCCCTTATTCTAACATGGTTTCTTACAAGTGTATCCATATATGCATTCCATATTTCTTCCTCCTCTCCCTCAAACTCCAATTTGTTTTCCCTTATCCGTCCTTGTTGCCATATGGTTGTGGCTACCTCTTCCACTATTTTCTTTAGGTTAAAAATCACTCTTTTATTAGTCTTTTTGGAAGCTTGTGTTCATTGTTTCATCCTACCCATGTGTCTACTCTAACTCTTAACCATTCTCTTGTCCCAACTTTCCACACTAGCCAATTACCAATTAATGGGAAAGATTGTACTACAACCTTACAATGGGTAGAAACATTCTTTATATCTTTTTTGTGTCCCGTGATACAATCTATAATAGAGTTTGGTTTAATATGCTTTTGTATATTTTTTTCCACAAGTTATCATTGCATATAACTCTCACTGGAATATTGGATACCACTGCAACATGCATATTATTATTGACAACATTTTCTTCATGATAGGAATTGTCCTTTTTTAGATATTATAGTGATTCTTTTCATGTCTCTTATCGAGGAATACTTATGTGATTCAACAAAAATTTTCCAAAGGGTTACTTATTCAAAGAATACCTCAAAAGTGCTAAGTTGTCATTTCCACTTCATCATGATTATTCACGCATGACCATTCTAGAATCTTCCATCATGCTATAGAATATAATACTACTCCATGTTGACTCCTTATACTATTTTTAAGACAAGTACAATCCCATCCTTCATTTGTGAAACTTCCATTCAACTTGACTTTACAATCCATCATCTTTTGTGAAGTTTCTATTTAGTACTCTTTTTGTGTTCATCTCATCCTTCTAGTATGGTTAGTTTTCAGGACTACAATAAGTTATCATCATTAAAAATTTTGCAAGTTCATCATTTTCCCTTCCTCTAGAAGGTAAATTCATGGAATTCTTAATAAGTCGGATGTATGCTACTAACGTTGGGGATCAAACTTAGAAAATTTCCTTCCTTTCTTAAAATCCTTCTCTATCTATAGTTATATTTCCATCTCATTCTAATAATAGGTTAACTATCCTTCCGACTGTAGTTTATTACTATCTTAAGGTATATAAACATTTCTTCCAATTTTGAATTCATTTGGTGTGTATTATCGGGGAATTGTACTATCGTTATCTCCAATTGATCAATTATATTTTCCCCACATTTTTCCTAAATATGTAGTGTCTTCTTTACTTCCTTATGTTACCTAGACCAATTTAACTTTTTTTTCCAGTTGAAAATTTCTCAAATATATATATAATATATGTTGTTCTCAAAAGAGAGTACATACAGACAGATTACATAGCCCGTGAGTAGTATTCAACTATGGATATCATCACCCACAAAAAAATCTATTGTGTACACTATAAGGTTCCCAAAGTTACACAGATTTCCTACTAATCATCCTCTATACAGTCAAGGATTGCAATGATATTTCTTTGTACAATCCAGAAATGATAGTAATGTCAAAATTACAAAAAGTCTCAGAATGGATCAACAAAAGCCAAGTAACCAAAGTAGTCCCAAATACTATCGATCATATATAAAGCCGCAGAGTAAGTGGGGGGGCCTCCTGGTTATCCTACCATGTGTTGTAGTGGATCCTCCCTTCTAGAACATGGAGTTCTTTATTAGAAAGATTATCTGCCTCCACATTATCTTCCCTATAAATATGATCAAATATGATATCATGGAAATGTGAAGCAAGAATTCGAATCTTCTCCATCCATCCCAAGAGTGATGAAACATATAGATTGCATCTATGATTTAAAAAATCCACCACTATATTTGAATCCCCTAATACCTGTAGTTGATCAATACCAAGCCTTTGTGCTAAGGATAAGCTTGCCTAGACCCCGAGAAGTTCTGCCCTGGTATTAGTACCCATCCCACAGTTTAAACTCCACATGTAGATAGTATTTCCCCCAATCCTAATCATACCCCTAGCTCCACAGAGTGTACCATTGTTTTGCGAAGCTCCATCAAACCAACATATATTTGGCAAAGTAATATCATGAGGTTTCTTTTTCCTTTTTGGAGAATAAGGAAGAGGAAGTTGGGCCCTGGGAGCATCCAATAAGCCACAGATCTGATACACAACGCCCAGAACAGAAGGTGATCGGGATTCAAAAATGCTTTTGTTCCTTTCCATCCAAAAAAACCAGCAAGTCAGAGAAGGAAGAGTCCTCCGGGCTTTCTCCACCAAGATCCAGGTTTCATAACACAGAGTTAAGGATCGGCCTCCCCAAATGGTATTAAAGTTGTAAATAGTTGGCATAGTATACCAAACTGATTGTGAGCAGGAACAGTTAATAAACAAGTGTGTATTAGTCTCCTCATCATTAAAGCATAAGAAACAAATACTCGGTCCTGCCCAACCCCTCTTTCTAAGGTTATCCCAGGTAAGATTTTTATTCTTCAACGCCAGCCATATAAAAAGTTTTAACTTATATGCTATATCCCATGACCAAAGCTGTTTGCGCCAACCTGTGATGGGAGTTGGCCAATATTCCTTTTCCAATGCATTGTAAACATTTTTGACAGTGATAAATCCCGAAAGATCACCTTCTGTCCAAATCAGTGTGTCCTCCTTCAAATGTAGTTGAATCCCCGCTAGAATGAGTGCCTGACAATAGGCATTCCATTCAGCTGCAAGATTTCCATTGAACTCTAAGTCTACACTAGATTTCCATTGATTGGTGACAAAACCCAAAGACGTCTGATTCGTAGCTTGATAAAGATAACAAATGTTTTTCACCTTAAGAGCCTCACGAAGCTCAGGGGATAATAGGGAAGAGTAGCCAATCCCCAAGATCTTATCCAGTCCAATCAAGATCGAGGATCCATTCCCTGGATTCCAACTAATCCACCATGTGATGATGGGTAAGGACTTAAGAAATTTTTTCCAAATCTGTGAGGCTGTAGAATGAAATGGCGAAGTCGACCGTAACCAAGTTGCCACTGAGAAATAGGGGAAATATTTATCCTTAACCACTTGATGCCAAATACTTTCCTTAAATAAAACACGCCACACAGAGTTTGTTGCCAGTGCACGATTGAAAAGGAAGAGATTCTGGAGGCCCCAACCACCGAGATGTTTAGGCTTAGCAATCGTCTCCCAGCTACAAAGGTGCATTCCCTGAGCTTTTCCACCCCCCGACCAGAGGAAATAAAAAATAAGCATACGGATCCTAGAGAGGACAGAGGTTGGAACAGCCGCCAGGGCCATCCAGTATATAGATTGAGTTTCCAGAACAGTTTTAGCAAGTATTAATCTTCCCCCAAGTGTCAGCCATCGATTGCACCACTGTTTAATCCTTTTCTCAAATTTAACAATAATCCATCTCCAATCTTCAAAGGTACTCCTCTCTATTTTTAGAAAATATCCTAAGTAACGAAAACCCACAGATAGCTCCACAAAATTAAAGGAAAATATGGATTTGAACTGCTCCAGTAGAACTCCATGTATCCCAGAGAAATGAAAATTCAATTTGAGTGGGATAATTTTAAGGCCCGATGCACAACAGAACTGATCCAACAAAGATTTAATCACCTGCCATTCATCCAAAGTATCCTTAGACATGATAAGTACATCATCAACAAAAATAAGATGAAGAATTTTAATAATCCTGGAAACCTTAACACCAGTTAAATAGCCATCCACTTGTCCCTTTTTTAAAAGGAGGTTAATACTTTCCATAACAAGTATAAAGAGAAAAGGGGAGAGCGGGCAACCTCGACGCAACCCCCGTTCGCTAGAGAAAGTAGGAGAGGCCTCCCCATTTATCAGTACCGAGAAAGAGGAGCGAACCACACAACTCATTATCCATTTTATAGAATGTACACTGAAACCCATTTGTACTAGAATCATGCGGAGGAAATCCCAATTGACACAGTCATAGGCTTTGCTAAGATCCAGCTTAAGGATCAAGGCTTGAAGTTTCTTAGCCTTGATACTATGTATACATTATTGAGTTGTACCGATTGCATCCAGAATCTCCCTGCCCTTTAAGAAGCCAAGTTGTTTATTATGTGATTGTATAGCACTTAATATCTGATGGCATCTTTTTAATGTCCATATCCAAGCCTATAATTCTATACTATCAAGAATAAGGGAAACACTTAAGATACATCTCGATTTTTCTCACATCAATGCATGTCAATGACATAATTCAATTATATTATTACTTAATTATTTACTCCATCGTGCTATAAAAAGAATATCAAAGGGTTCCTTGATATCTTTTAGACTAATTATGAGTTGATTCTTCTTCCTTGTATGTAATTTCCTATCAATATATTTCAAGGCTATATTGCAAATGTGAGTTTATTCATATCCTCATTCCAGGTCTTGCATACATACATGGAGAGGAAATTCATACCTATACTATAAAGGCATAAGTTATAGTTTCTTCTATCCTACATTGCCTATCAAATGTTTCAAAAACCATTAAAGTTTATTTTATGAGTTTGAGGATTTCCTGGTCCAAATATTAAGTATAGTGGTATATGTTTCAACAATTAACCATGCATATTACAATCAACTGCACATATTGTAATCATCCATGTGTATTGATAATTAACTATTCATGTGCATATGCATAATATAAACCACTTTCTATCAGTAATATGAAAACAAAGAAGAGGGGAGAAGAAGAAGAGAAAATGCATCCTAAAGAGGTCTATAGAGATAAGTGTTAAATATTCCTTCCTCATGCATCTCTAATTCTAATGCACTTCACCTAGGGTTTTCATACATTCCTATTTTGGCTCGATATTGTATTGGGTCATGTGTATTGCACCCAGAGTAGTTGTGAGGATCTCCTTGATGCCTCTGGTAGCTCACTTAATTGCACTCGAACAATAGGTGGTCTGAGTATTGGAAATATTTTCTTAATATCTTATAACTCCAAAACAAACTCTAGTCTACTTATAACTACAACTAATCAAATCCTAAAATTTGTCATCTCCCTCGGATGGCTCTACAAATTCTCTAAGAGACCAAGGGTGCATGAACTTGCACTCTAGATGATAGGATGAGATATCCTCGGGGATGTTGTTTCCATTAACACTTACAATGCATGCAGATGACAAAATGAAACTAGATGCAACTCAAAATAGAAATACATACGTGCAATAATTCCATCATTTGTTGCATTGTCTTTAAATTTATTTATTTTGCATTATTTAACTCCTAGTAAACATAAAAATAACCATGGAATAAATCTAGACCAATATTGCACTAATTGTTTCAATTTGATTAGTTCACAGTGTTACCTTTCTTCCCCTCTTGAGAGGTAATTCCATCAAAGAAAGGTCAATAAAATAACTTTTTCATTGTGCCTTAACTTTTTCATTAAAATCATTCATATTTCAAACAATCACCATGATTCCATCTTATAAATTTCCAATTATTGATATCCTATTATTGCTAAATTGTCATTTCATTAATTATTTCTTCTCATAACAAAGTGAGGAGTACGATATAGTTCCAAACTCCCTATCATTAAAACACTTATATAATTGATGTTTTATATAAAATTAATGCAATTCATTATCTATAAGGTTAAAGATATAGTGCACAATATATATACAATGAAAATGCCTCCATTTATGATGATAGATTAATTCAAGAAAATGATCACTTATATATACATAGAAACTCTCCATTTATGATGATAGATTCATTCAAGAAAATGACCACTTATATATACAAAGAGTTTTTATGATGATAGATTCATTTAAGAAAATGACCACTTATATATACATAGAAACTCTATGTACATGATAGGAAGAACATGTTGATTGATTTATTCAACTTATTAAAACTTTTTATTGATATTATTAATATACTTATTTTTATGTACTTATATTTTATGTGTTGCATTATATTTCTCCTCCCTTTACAATTTTATCGCACAAGAAAGGTGCATTCACTCATACTTACACAAAGCTTAGAAATGGAATTTCATATAGCCTTTATGGCATATGTTGTTCACATTACTTGTCACATTTTTCAAACAAAAATTGACTTATTAAGGGTGCATGTGATTCCAAGATGATATATACCAATGCATCCATTATATTCTTACTCAAGATACAAAGATATACTTTATTAATTCAAGACTATTCTTTAAAAAACCTATTATAAAATAATAACTCTTTTTGAAACTTAAAAAATTAGAAAATCCTAATTATACCTTCTAAATTGTCCACTTTGAATGCATGAGATTCAAATATTCTCTTTCATTCGTTCACTTGAGTCTTTCATGAAAGTGGATAGCATATAGTGCTTTTGCAAATGGTTTTTTTAACGATATATTCCCTATGTTGAGAAATTGTGATGATGTCAATAAAATGAAATTTTAAGTCCAATTCCTTTAAGAGCTTATATTGAAAAAATATAAATGTTTCAGGTTTGGAATTGCTTTTGACTCTTGCATTTTCTTATTCATGCTATTTTTTTTGGATTTGATTTTGTTGCATTTTCTTTTAATTTCACTTATAATTCTAATTTATAAATTGACATATTTTATTATGATGTTGTAATTTAAGTTTGAAATTGGATATATCCAGTGCACTCCATAATTATACTAATAATATACTTAGGAATCCCATCGGTCCTTTTTAGACATAAACTCCTCTGTGAGTCCTTTGCATTAGATGGACTGACTAAAATCTGTTGTGTTTCAACAACGATCTTGAGTATAAGGAGATTAAGGAGGTCCCTCTCTGAACCAGAAGATGCTGTAAGATTTGAGTATGGAGACAGTGGCCATCTCTGAACCATAAACTTGGAACAAACCTTCTTACCTATTTATTTTTTGACTAATCAGTGTGTCTTTTGTAAAACCTTGGTTAATCCAGGCCAACCTTCTCCCTGTTCAATCCAACAACACTGACCATTCAGTCGCCTTACTCTGTTGGGTACAGCTTGACTTATCATATTCTTTTGGTCTGTGACTTATCGACCATCAACTTGAGACCCTCACAATCTCCTTCACCTACATTCCTCTCCACTATCGCATTTCTTTACTCCACGATAACTTAGCTCACCTAGACCTCGAATCCCCCACTGATGGAGAAGGATGTCAGTGCACTTATGAGTGCAGCTGATGAGGCCCTCTGGAACAGTGAGGGCCTCTTCACTTCCATTAATGAGATTTCAAATCTTGTTCACTCAAACGCTCGCCTCTTTTCAAACCATTCTGCTTCATTGTTGGTCCCACCTCCATCATCCACCTTCCATTTCTTTCCCTCACAGCCCCAGACCTCCTCACATCCATCAGTCATGGGTTTCCAGACTACCCAAACACTCTCCTCGATCAGCCATCAGGCCCCCCTCTTAGCTAATACTGGTCCCACCTTTGCCCCCTTTACTTCTAACCATAGTGGAGACAAAACTTACCCTGAACAACAGAGAACAACCACTTTTCGTGCTTCCTATTCGACTAGACCCCTACAAAAAGACAACCATATAACCCAGCCAAAACCTTGGAACACTAAAAAATCCAAGAGGAAAATGGTCCTTGGGCAAGACATTGGTCTAGAAGACTTAGTTACTCTCAGTCTATGTGTGTTAGTTGGCAGATTCTCATACAAAAACCTCTGCAGCTCTGCTTTATCTGAATGGATACAGAACACTTGGAAACCACTTCTGAGTTACATCCCTAGAATCAACTATCTAACTGAAGTTGCTTCATTTTCAATACCTCAGAAGACTCCTTGTTGATTCTGGACAAACTCTGGACTATAGATGGTGGCAGTCTCATGCTAAAATGTTGGTGCATCAGTTTTGATCCTCTATAGGATTATTTTCGGCATAGACATCTTTGGGTCCTTCTCCCTGGCCTACTGTAGTGTACCCTTTCACTACCCGGGTTTTACCAAACCTCTCAGTTATCGTTCTGTACATGGAATCTACAGAACTCATACTGGGTTTTATAAACAAATGCATTTAACACAAATAAACACACTTAAAACTCAGAGTAAAATATATGGGTACTACTATAATTAAATGAGCTATAGCATTCATCATTAATTCATTTACACAGCGGAAAACATGATACAAAATAGCACAATCATGCTCAACATAATTAAAACATAATTCAATACTTATCTTTTATTGGCTGTAGAATTACACCAACCAAGTGCAGGCCTTCCACGAACCTCCCAGCCTTAGACCACATTGTTCATCAACTCAACAGTAGGTCACCCCCGAGCTGAGACCGAGCTCCACCCCAAGGCAAGGAATCTAAACTCAGGCTGAGGTTACAGGGAAGATAGCACATACACAACCACCAGGAAGAAAGCTCTCTCAGGAATCTCCCATGCTCACTGCCCACAGACCCTCATTCCCCACATGCTTGCTCCACCCCAGGGGAGTGCACCTTCTCTGTCACCTAGACAGTCCTTCGGCTACCAGTCCCCCTTACCTTGGGTTACAGGAACAGAACGGACCGGAAGTCTCTGGGCTCTATGGCAGCTACGGGGATTTCTTCCAGGAGTTCTCTTCTCCCTCTGCGCACTCTCTCACCTGGAGGAGTCGCTCACAGGCCAACAAGCCTCACGCAGTCCAGTACTGTGTGGACACAACAATCCACAGTAAACTCAGACAAATGCTTCCAAAAACGGTTCAGCAATCACTGGATGATCTCGCGGTGATGATTTCGGGACAGGCTCCAAACACAGGCTAGCTCAGCATTTCCCATACAACCACAGGATGCTTCCACTCAAGTCC
>SNQJ01S0000073.1:1520817-1542974 GCA_010110895.2 Picea sitchensis | reverse complement strand
CACGCACTGTGCAATGGAATTCGAAATTTGTCAGGCCATTAAACTTTATGAACAATCCGCAACATTCATAATTAATACGAACAAGAACGAAAGATATTTCAACTTCACAAAGTTTTCTGAGTTCTGTCTGGTTCTGTGTTTTTCGGGTGTCCGAAACTTTAATACAGTTACTTCGGGACTTCAAGTTTCGGAGTTTCGCAACTCCGGATGTCGAGGTTTACTGTCCTCTCAGATTCCCGATCTCCGATGACCCTTTTTACGTGCTAGCCCTCCTGAGCCTAGCCCCTGACTCATATGACCATGCGCCCCGACCGTGGTCATTTCCCTCTCGTGACTACTCCTATCGGAGTTTCGGCACTTGCGTTGTCAACAGGCGCATGTCCTCGCAACCCCCGATTCTCCGATATACCTTAGTCCTCCAAGCTAAGCCCTGGCCGATGTGACCGCTGACTCGTGACCCTAGCCTTATCCCTTATCGGGGTTCGGGTTTTCGCAAATACGAATGCGCCAAAACGCTTGACAGCGGAATCCCCGATTTCCCGATTTCCGATGGATTCCGTCCATGCTAGCCCTCCGGGCTAGAGCCTCACCATACAACCACACTATATGACCTCCACCCTACCCCGTTGGGTTTCGGCGGTTTCAATATCATGCTCATACGCTCACGGGATCCCCGATGGGTCCCAGTCATTGACTTGTCAACAGTCCTTTTGCCTGTCAATAAAAATCTGCCACCTGTCCTCCTGACAGTCGGTGTGGCCCCACGCACCTAGGCCTTATCGGGAAATCGCGTATCGCGATTTTCCCAAGCACGAAACCTTTGCCTCCGGGATCTCCGATATCCCGATTCCCGATATGCCGATCCGCCTTTTTGCTTTAACCCTTCGCGGTTTAAGTCAGGTCCATGTGACCTCTACCCCGCGACCGTACTCAAAGCTCTCGTCGAGTTTTCGGGGTTCGGAGTTTCAAAGTGTATGAATCACTTGTCACCGGGGTTCCCGATTTCCCGATGAACTTCCAACACCGATGGACTCACTCCTTATCGGGACTTTCCCCGATGGTGCAGATCTCTGCCACATGTCCCCTAAATGAACGGTCCAGATTTTGTCACGAAATCGCGGATCGCGATTCCATGTGACGAGATCTCTATGTGTTCGAGAACTCCGATTCTCCGATTTCCGACTCTGCGGAATCTCCTGACACGTGTCCACCCGAGATTCACGGCTATGATCCCTCCTTGGGATTTCGAGAATCACAAGGTCTCGATTCTCTTGACTTTTAATATCCCGACGCCTCTCCGGGACTTCTCCTCTACCCATGAGGACTTAAGTCCTGCGCAACTTCCGTCAACTCGGACAGTTGACGGTTAATCCCACAGGGATCTTACGACTCACGATCCTTCCGAGTTTAAACTCCTGTGCAGTATCAAAAAGGTTTTAAACCTCGTGCACGTTCTCCAGATCTGGCGGTTGCAAGGGTTCGCTTTCCCTCCCGAACAGATCCGACGGTTCTAACACCCTTGGTGTAGAGACCTGTCTTCCTGTGGTCATAGACCATACCGGCTGCGGTTTTCGCCGCACCGCTACACTCCTGGCTTGTAAACGCGGTCAAGCAACAACTTGACACACCGGGACAACCAACGTCCGAAATTGGCCATTCCAGGCCCAATTTCTCTTCACACTTTCGGTCCAAAGACCGCTCCACTGGCCCATCTAGGCTCAGTGTCGAAACCTTGGCTCTGATACCAATTTGTAGTGTACCCTTTCACTACTCGGGTTTTACCAAACCTCTCAGTGACCGTTCTGTACATGGAATCTACAGAACTCATACTGGGTTTTATAAACAAATGCATTTAACACAAATAAACACACTTAAAACTCAGAGTAAAATATATGGGTACTGCTATAATTAAACGAGCTATAGCATTCATCATTAATTCATTTACACAACGGAAAACATGATACAAAATAGCACAATCATGCTCAACATAATTAAAACATAATTCAATACTTATCTTTTATTGGCTGTAGAATTACACCAACCAAGTGCAGGCCTTCCACGAACCTCCCAGCCTTAGACCACACTGTTCATCAGCTCAACAGTATGTCACCCCTGAGCTGAGACTGAGCTCCACCCCAAGGCAATGAATCTAAACTCAGGCTGAGGTTACAGGGAAGATAGCACATACACAACCACCAGGAAGAAAGCTCTCTCAGGAATCTCCCACGCTCACTGCCCACAGACCCTCATTCCCCACATGCTTGCTCCACCCCAGGGGAGTGCACCTTCTCTGTCACCTAGATAGTCCTTCAGCTGCCAGTCCCCCTTACCTTGGTTTACAGGAACAGACCGGACCGGAAGTCTCTGGGCTCTATGGCAGCTACAAGGATTTCTTCCAGGAGTTCTCTTCTCCCTCTGCGCACTCTCTCACCTGGAGGAGTCGCTCACAGGCCAACAAGCCTCACGCAGTCTAGTACTGCATGGACACAACAATCCACAGTAAACTCAGACAAATGCTTCCAAAAACAGTTCAGCAATCACTGGATGATCTCGCGGTGATGATTTCGGGACAGGCTCCAAACACAGGCTAGCTCAACATTTCCCATACAACCACATGATGCTTCCACTCAAGTCCAGCACAGGGATTCTGGTTCAGGAATGTGTTTCCGGGTTGCCTAGAACAGACACAGACTCATAGTTCAGAGCATGGGTGTACATGGTTTCTTCAGACAAAACACAGGCTTAACGGCTTCAGAGATCAATCCCCGTATCTGGCAGAGGTCATACTCTGTTTCACCCTCAGAGGTTCGGGTCCGAATGGAGGAAGATTCCCCACCCACAGTTTAGTTTAGGCTTATATTTGCATGCACCAGGGTTGACACTTGTCACCCTGGGAACTGCATGTGTTCCATCCGTACGCCTTCCTTCCACCACTTGGGAATCACGGGTCCTTCCAAGAGGACTTAGGATAAAATACTGTGCATATGGATTTTTAGGAAATAATATTAAAATATTATTCCAGGCCTAAGCCCCCTAGGCTTAGCCCCTAGGCTCATCACTCAGCCCATTTCCCACCTTCCAGCCCCTAGTTCCTTGCCTACTCTGTGGACGCTCAGTCCCCCATCACTCATTCATCGTGGTCGGTCTGCACTGGCGGTGTTTATATTTTATTAATTGATCTGCATACTTACAAGTTCATCAACAGGCTCCTGGCCTTCGGCACTTAGGCTCCCTGGCCTAACAAAACACATAAGCCTACAACTTATACAAGACTTGGCTCACCAGCCTATAGAACACATTTACAATTCTTTGCATAAAACATGATCTGTAACGGGGCTCGGCCTTGGGGACACTACACCTACCACTTCACCTTTGGATCCAAATCGCACTTGAGGCCATTAACAATACTTTAGGTCGCTATATCTGTGTAGATCAACAATCACTCACAGGCACAGACAAAAAACTGGCTAGAGTTATGATAGAGATTGATATTCATGACGATCTTCTTGAGTATCTCGACATCGAGTGGAGAGGAAAGATATATTGCCAGAACTTGGACTACCTTGGCCTACCTTTCAGATGCTTCATCTGCAGAAAAACAGGCCACCTCAGAAGCACCTCCCCGGGACGCTATAAAGAAGAACAAACAGAGGAATAAATGCTCGAACTCGCCTCCAGTGTGGACTCTCTGGTAGGGAACACCTATTCTACCTATCAGGATCTTCCTGATTCGGACACTCCTACTGATCATAGCTCAGCCACAGGTAAACTTAAAACCATATGTCCATCACTTTTCTTTTCTATGTCTAACCGGGAAATATAACATCTGGATGCTACTTTGTTGACGGCCCCTTCAACTCTACCTTGGACACTTGGGACACAAGCCCCCTCGACTGCGAGCTCTCCCTCCACACTGCCTCTAGCTACCCCATTGACTAAACCATTGTCCGAACAGTCGTCTCCCCCCACCCACCTACCTACCACTATGCCCCACCCTTCCAATACGAGTGAAATCTCGATTGCTCTGTTGACACACTCCCTTACCACATCACGACCCCTGCCTTGTATCTATATAGATCCTCTCCCAACCCCCACACCAACTGTAGCTTCCGATCAACAATTATCATCCCTTTACCACTCCCTCACCATCAGTAGTACTCTCTCAGAACCTCCCTCTCCTTTACCCCCGGAACTACTCAGTCGCTCTTCCCCTTCTCATGACCTTGGGACATCTTTACCACTTCTGGGGACCTCTGAAACCCAGCCGGATGACTTGACCCTTAACAACGTCATGGACTCTCTCCTCCCAACTCTAAAAGAAGTCCATACCCCCATACCCTTACCCTCCTACCAAGGCAACTCGGCTCATTCGCCTCATGGTGATGTTGGCCCATCGGGTCAAAGAAATAACCTGGAACAAGATCAGGGTTTGGAGCACACTTGGTCACGAGGAACTGGATACATTCACTCACCGATCAAAACTAGAAGTACCTGCCGCAGAGAAGGATCATCTACAACCACTCCAACTATCTCTTCAACACAAAATACGGACATTGGGGCGCTTAGAGGCATGCAAGCCCTAGCTAGGTCCAAATAATGATTCTGCTCTCCCTCAACATCAGAGGGGTGGGGGGACCCCTAAAATCCTCCACCTTCAGAAGACTCCTCTCTAGGACCTCTCCTGATATTATTTTTCTACAGGAAACACTGACTGATGGGCAACTAGCTAGATCTTTTCTTAAAAAGTTTAGACCTAGACACACTAGTTTTGTTAATTCACTGGGAAACTCTGGCGGTCTAGCTGCGACTTGGGATGCAACTAAATTTGGCTTACATCCTTACCTGTGCTGTGGTGGACTACTGCTATCGGGTACTTGGGTACTTGCAGATGGAATAATAAAAAAATCAATCTACTCAATACATATGGCCCTTGCCAAAACAAGAAATTCTTCTGGGACAATTTGGAGTCCAACGACATCTTAGATCTTCAAAACCTAATTCTTGCTGGAGATCTGAATTTTACTACAAATTCCGACGAAATTTGGGGTGCTACCGCATCACAAGACTCCTTGGCTTGCTATTTCAACTCACTCTTTCAATCACATGGTTTGATCGATTGCATTCTGGCTGCTATTTCTCCAACATGGCGCAACGACAGAACAGGTAACGATTCCATCCAAAAGCGTCTAGACCGATTTTACTTCTCTGAGAACCTGGCCACAACTACTGAGAGATTTAGATCTTCGGTAGATACCCCATATTTCTCAGATCATTCGCCTATTATTTTGCAATTTGGGACACATCATGAGCGGATCCGCCATCCTTTCAAATTCAATTCGCATTGGTTATTAGAAGCCGATTTTGTTGTTGTGGTTAAAGCGGCTTGGATTGACCCTGATCCTGAGCTCAACCTGGGTACCCAACAACGTTTCATGAAAAAATTGAAGCACCTCAAATCTGTTATAAAAAGATGGGCCGCTGAACACAAAAAGCGCTCGTCTCTTATTCTTCATGAGCTGGAACAAAGACTGTCTGATTTATACACCCTCGACACACTGCCTGGGCAGGATGGGGACTTACACAAGCACATCAGAAAACTTGAAGCAGATAGAAACAAAATCCTTCTCGCCGATGAAGCCCTTTGGAGGCAGCGCAGTAGAGCCACCTGGGTTAAATGTGGCGATCTGAACAATAAATATTTCTATTGCTTCGCCAGTGACTCCAGAAACAAAAAACACATTTGGGACATCACAGATGACAATGGCATTATTTTTTCAGACCAACAAGAGATCAAATCTGTGGCATCTACCTTCTTCAAATCCTTCTACGAGTCAAGAACACATGTTGACTATCCTTCACAGGTTTTAGTGGCCAAACTCTTCCCGCATACTATCAGCAGAGGAATCTTCACTCCTAGAAAAACCTTGCACACTGCAGGAAGTTCTGGCAGCTCTCAAAACGTTTTCAAATGACAAAAGCCCCGGACCAGACTGTTGGACAGTCGAATTTTACCTCCATTTTTTTGACCTGCTGGGACCAGAAATTCTTGAATTAGTGGAAGATTCCAGATTGCATGGCAAAATCTCTGGGGCCATAAACTCCACCTTCTTGACGCTCATTCCAAAAACAAATCACCCGATCACATTTGGAGATTATAGACCAATTGCCCATTGCAACCTCTGCTACAAAATTATATAAAAAATCATTGCCCTCAGAATCAAACCTATCCTCTCGCGAACCCTCTCTTGTGAACAACTGGGTTTTTTAAAGGGTCGTCAAATTCTTGATGCAATTGGAACAGCACAAGAATGTCTGCACAACATCAAACCAAAAAATCTCATGCCCTCATTCTCAAGCTAGATCTCAAAAAGGCATTTGACTCTATAGATTGGGATTTTCTTAGGCTCATTCTCATACAATTGGGTTTTAGCCACTCCACTATCTCTTGGATTAGTGCAAATTTTGTTGCTATCTCTTGGATTAGTGCAAATTTTGTTGTGCTGATAAATGGTGAACCATCTTTTTTTTCAACAACGGCAGAGGCCTGAGGCAGGGTTTTCCTTTATCTCAGCTACTCTTTATTTTAGTCATGGAAGGCTTAAGCCTCCTCAAAAAAAGTCAGTCCAAAGGCAAGATCACCGGCATCAAGGTCTCGAGATTGATAAAGATCCTCCACCTCCTTTTTGCTGACGATATCCTTATAATGTCAAATGACAATCCTCTAGAATGGAAGGAAATTGATTCTCTTTTGAAGACCTTCTGCTCAGCTACAGGTTTACAAATCAACTGGTCAAAATCGACTTTCCACCATGCCAATTTGCTGGATCAAGACTTGGATCTCCTCAAGGACATTTTTCCACTCTTTCATCCACCTCTCTTCAGGATTACATTACTTGGGTTACTACATCAAAGCTGATCATTATAAAAATTCAGATTGGGATTGGCTGGTCGCCAAGGTGACAAACAAATTGGGACATTGGTGTAATAACTGGCTCTCATTGGAAGGCCGCTACACTCTGATTAAAGCCACACTTGAAGGACAGCCAGTATATTGGATGACTCTAGCAGCCATCCCCCATGATCCTGGACAAAATTCGTAAACTCACTTATAATTTTCTCTGGGCTGGACATAAATAACCATACAAGATGCATCACTGCTGTTGGGAATCTCTGGCAAGACCAAAGGCACAGGACGGATGGGGGTTCCTGAATATTTTCACTTTCAACAATGCACTAGCTGCAAACTCTCTCTGGCGCGCGCTCACCACAAACGGCATCTGGAGCAAGGTAATAAAGGACAAATATCTTCCCCATACCTCTGTGGCAACCTGGCTTCACACTCCGCATACTCATAACAGAAAGGTCTCACACACTTGGAGGAAGCTCTCAAAATCGGTTCATTAGTGAAACAATTGGACATGCTGGAATCCCGGCTCTGGTCTTTCCATCGACCTGAGTACAGACCGCATTATTGGCATCGATTCATATCCACTTCTGTCAATTTCATTAATCCAACAATTAAATCGTGTTAGCATAAATTATCTTTCACAAGCGGCACGATATCAACTACAGGGTCACATTTTCATGGGCTGGAAATCGGGCCGAGAGCTACAGCTAGACGCAGCACAGGAGGAGGAATGGGACGTTTTTTGCAGACAATTATCCTGCGCAGGCATACAACTCCAGAATTATGAGGATCAGTTAATGTGGGCAGGCGGCAACAACTCGGGCCATACTACAGTAAAAAACTTATACTTGGCCATAACCAACACTACACCACAAATTCTTATCCGGGGCTGGCGCAAAAGAATATGGAACTGGAAAATTCCACTCAAGATAAAACTCCACATTTGGCTTGCAAACGAAAATAAAATCCCCACCTGGGATAATTTACTAAAAAAAGGGTTGGATAGGCCCCAACATCTGTCAGCTGTGTAATAAGGATGCTGAATCTGTCCACCATCTCTTCATACATTGCCATTTCACCCAACAAGTTTGGAACAAGATCACATCCGATCTCAATACAACTGCTGACTGGTATGGAAATTCTTTATCAGACTGCTTTACACTTTGGCTTTCCAGAGAGCATACTCAAAAATTTCTCTTTCCTCTGGTCATCTGGCATATCTAGCTGGCCCGGAACAACAAAATCTTTGAAGACACTCCTCCATCAGTCAACGCTGTGGTCTACAAAACACTTGGACTTCATCAATTATGGAGAGATATCCATCCATACAAAGGAAAAACAAAGCTCTTAAAAAATTCCCACATAGTTGAAGATCACCAGAAGGGGTGGTTCACCCGAAGGGGTGGTTCAATGGAGCAGCCCAAGGTAATGGTCTCTGGAGAAGGAGGTCTGATCAAAATAAACTCTTTCACAATTTACAGATGGACTTTCAGTTGCGGCCCGGGCACCAACACAAGGGCAGAACTCCTGGGTGCCTGGGCTACATTTCACCTGGCTACAAGATTAAATATTGAATATCTCCATTTCATTGGCGATTCGAGTGTCATTATAGATTGGCTGAACCACACAGGAAAGCTCCGATCAACAAATGTATTGGCCTAGATGAACCGCATCAGAAATCTACAAAAACTCTTCAAGGAGCTCAACTTTTCCCACACATCTCGAAAATTCAACAGAGAGGTTGATCTTCTATAAAGAATGCACTTCAAAAATCTCCAGGACAGATTACATACAACCTCTGGCCGAATGGCAATAAGGGCCCATCTCATGTTCTCAGCATCTTCTAAGTTCCTTCTCCATTTTTGGTTTCTATTAGCAGCTTCAGAAATTTCTATTAACACCAACATATTCTGGTGCAGCCACTGTGCCATTTTTTTTTTTTTTCTTCAGCATCTCTTTTTACTTCTCAGTTAGACATCTTCTTTCACTTTTCATGTAATCCGATCTCTCTCTCCATCGAATTGGACACCAATTGTTGGAGAAAGAACACATGGACAGTTTTCAATTCCATCCCATTGATGTACACAGTCAAAGAGAACATATTATATTTCCTAATATAATTGAGAAATTTTTTTCTGCTGAAAAAAATAAAGGAGTTAAATTTATTCCATTTTATTTTTATTGTGAACTTCATATCAATTTTAAATGTCCAATCATTGAATTGGATGAAAAGCTAATATATGAATATATTCAACAAAGTCTTTCAAAATTGGAGTTGATAGAGGACATTATCCAATGCATCAAGATGGATTATGCTTGTCACTATCGCCCCTACCCAAAGATTCTTTTGCATGATGGCATCTTCTGCAATAAATTGTGGTGAACTTGTAGGATAAAATAGGTTTCTTATGAAGAAATGAAATTCTACATGAGTTGGTAAGTTGTCTAATTTTTCTGTAGCTAGAATTCCTCTCCAAGTGAAGTACACAAGATAATTCCTTTGCTAAAGTAATACACCATTCGACTTTTTGGTACATGCTTTATGTTCATCTTGAATTTGTTTATAATGGAGTAGAGATTATGCAATTAGTTTCTAAAGCTCTTCATAATAACAGGAAGGCCAATAAAGACATTGGTTCATCAGAGGAGATGCCACTAGAAGCATCTACTCCTACAAATCCCTACAACTTTGATATTCTTCGCATGAACAGTGAGTAAATCCACCAAATTGGTAAACACCATGAAGGTAGCCTTTCTTTCTCAACTCTAGAATGAGATTCTTCTACCAAATTAAAAAAAAATGTAAAAATATTAATATATTAGATTAAGAATAGGGATTTTTTTTTATTTTTCTATAGATTTATCTAAAAAATCTACAGCGACCAAATCCCACCAAATGCAATAATGTAGTAACCAATACTATTCATTTAGTCTAGTGATTTGCTAAGTAGAAGTTGGTACTATTATAGGTGAAAGAAATATGCATGGGGAGCATTTATGGAGAATATTGCTCAAAATTTGAGAAACAACGCTAAAGATGGTGAAAATAAAGAGAATGACCCCCTTCCTTATTTTCCTTGTAGGAATTGACTTGTTTATATGAAAACCAAAGCAATTTACTGAATATGGGAAATGAAAGTGAAGAAATATACATAGATTCCTTGCAAGATATCTTTTCCATAGTAGGTTAAGACACAGTTGGACCAGAGATATCATAAACTAGTTCGTTAACTGGGATCATTGACTTCCAAATAGTGTTAAGAAAATACTTCAAGGACAAAGTCATAGAAATTTGATGGAACTTTCCCAATGGCCAACCTTCTTCGACCAGGGAAAATCAAGTTAATGCAAAGGTAAATTGACTTAAATTTGGCACTATAAGTGTACATCGACAAATGAACCAAGTGAAATAACAATCAAACAATATAAATAAATAATTGATAAGATTTATGATCTATTCAAGAGGTGGGACTCCATTGTAAGAAGATAAAAGTGTTTACAATTGCTATATCGTGACTTGTCAGTGAGTATTGAATTTTTGGCGGCAGTGAAATACAAATAAATAAATATTAATTTTTAATATTTAAAGAAATCACCCTTTCGCTATCTTTCCATAATCAACAAAGTTTTGTGTCCCCCAAAAAAAGTCAATCTCAAATTAACTTAAACATGAACACAAGTATCAGGTGCATACTTTTGTGTAAGGGTTCACATGCATCATGGGTTGCAACTATGCTCTGATACCATTTGTAATGCTTGTGATGATTGAAATCTAACATGAATAAATATCAACAACCATTTCATACCTTTAAACAAATAAAGTGAAAATCATTTCATTTCTTATCGCATAATCAACATGAAGAGTGAGTTATGAGAGCATTACCTAAAAGTTGTAGAGATCAACTCACTTACAATCTAGGTGAATTTAGAGCAGTAACGACCCCGATTGTTACGACTACATACGAAGCAGAAAGTGCAAAATTGTTTTTTGGCAGGAAGGAAAAAACAACAACTATGATTACAGCTAAATAACACATATGACGGCGAGCACCACGCCCGCAGGACATGCAAAAAACAACTACGACTCCACGCACTAGCACAAGGGAAACTGGACGAACATGCGTAAAACAACAGAGAGAAACGACTACCCTCCCGACACAAACATGACCACGCCTACAAACTAAGGGACAACATCCCCATCCCGACACAACATTCTCAATGACCAATAACTAGTACCTTAAGGCGCGCAAACCCAATGCATGAAGGCGTTACGACCCAAACGCTAACAACAACTTACAACGATCAACAACACCCACAACGGGACGCCCAACTCCGACCAAGTCATCATTCGCCGCTATCCAATAGGGCGCGCCATGATCCCCTCAACTGGAATCATGCCGTCCCCAGGTGATAGATGTGAAAATAACCTAACTGGACCAAGGACTCAAGAAAATCCAACGCGCTAGGAGACCGAAATACTGACAATAAGGCTACACCCATACCCCAAGCAACAGGTCGTTAAGATGTAAGATGACGACGATCAAAGGGAAAGCGCAAGTTAATACCTAACTCCACCAACAACCCAACCATTAACGGATAAGCAAGGTGTCTAAGTGCAAAGGTTGAACTGTTACCAAGCTACTAAGGTCATAAACATTATCATAATGTGAACTAAGAAAGGAACTTAACCAAATCAATACACTTATCAACAATTAAAAACTGTCCGCTAAAATAAGTGAACTACTTAACATTTTAAAGGTGCTCCACGCTACTTATAAAATAATCGACATTGTTGTCAAGGAATATAAGTGCCTTTTCAATGCTAAATTTAATGCTAATTTAAAGCTATTACGCGGTTATAAATAAAGGCCAGTTCTACTCTATTCAATACAATTTTATTGCTATCTTGCTCTGTATGAATAATTGTCACCTCGATGTTAATGAATGTAATGTCCCCCACATCTTAGAGAGGTGATGAGGAGATTCAGTGGCCTGGGCACCCCCACTAGGTCATAGTCTCACACTGAGGGGGGAAGTCAACAAGGCTAAAGTTATATTTTTAAGTTGACTTAAGAAAGGAAAGGGATAAAGAAGTAAAAGATAACTCAACAGAGGAATAGAAGATTAACCCTGGGAGTTAACCTAACTCAACAGATAATTAGAAGAAAAAGTATAAGTAAGAGGCTAGGGTGCACCTATTATTCATTCTGGTTTTGATAGTGTTTGTTATTTCTCTTGAGCATTCAGTTTGGGGGTTTTGCTGTACAAACCCTTGTGAGCAACTCAGTGGTGAAATATCCACTCACCTTGTTCTACAGCTTGGTCTCGTGGATGAAAGACTCCTCCACACCATTCTATTCTCGGCCCATCTCCATCTAGCGCTTCAGCAGTTAGCAGGCTGTACTGTTCTTGTGATTCCAGCAAGAGCACACCATCATCTAGAGGGAGGTTCGATCCAACTTATCCAGAGGGCCATTCCGACACTTGGGTTTTGTTTACAGGGGTAAGACCATCAGTTTGAGGGCTTTTCTAAAGGGTTATCCTCATCATATATTTGTTTGCAGATTGGGACGTCTTGGAGGCAAAGGGGGGCGTCTTGTGATTCAAAACAATTCAGATCTAGGAGGCTACACTTATTATCTGAGTCTGAAACTTCTCCCATGGGATTCTCATAGCCCGATCTATATTCTTGGAGAGTTTCACGACATTTGGAGGTGTATTTCTTCAGGGACGAGTTGCCTAGGGTTTCAGCTATTCAGGAGGGCGCAACTCCCTTGGAAGATTCATCAGTTGGAGAGGTTGGCCTTAGACGTTGGGCTTGAAACTTCAGGAGGAGGTTCCCACTACCCTGATCTATTATCTGACCAAGTTTGGGCTCATTTGGAGCATTCTTCCATCAGGGCCAAATTATTGAGGGTTTCAGTCTTCACTTGGAGCGTGGCACTCTTTAGCTGGAGGGTTTGGCATTCAGATCTGCTTGGTATTGGTCTTCATTACTTGTCCAGCCTTTTGAGGCTTCTTTTGTATTGGCGGGAGCATTTTGTAGCAGCTCGTATCTAATGTTTGTACGACCATCTGAGGTTTATGCCAGATCAGCCATCTTTGTATTGATCCTACATTGCTCATAATAAAAAGGTCAGATATTTTCTTGTGCTTCTATATATTGAATGTATTGTGATCTTCATGTGTTGGATGAATTTTGTATGCACTTAATAACTCAATAAACACCTACACATCAACAAATCAGTGGTAGTTAGTGATTCCAAGCAAAAAATTTGGCTTGGGATCATTACAATCAACGAGAATTAATGCTATTATTAAACGCTATCTAAATCAAGTTATACATTACATATAAAAGTCGCTATATGTTCAATGAGATTTAATGCCATATAAATCAAGCTATACATTCAAGTTATACATTCAATGAGATTTAATGTCATATAAATCAAGCTATACATTCAATGAGATTTAATGCCATATACATTTGATGGGAATTGCTGCCATATTTATTCAATTGGATTTAATGCCATTTACATTCAATGAGATTTAAAGCTATACATTATAGAAATCTTATACAAAAATCAATACATTACATAAATCGATGAGATTTAAAGCTATACATTACATCGCAGGCAAAGGGCAGGGGTCAAATGACAAGGTTGGCAAAGAGACAAGAAGACACAGAGATTAAATAGAAAAATCGCCAGGTTAATACATGGGAAAATCGCAGTCATAACCAGTGGCGCAACTCGCCAGGTAACAATTGGCAAATTGCAGGCATAACAGGTGGCCAAACTCGCCAAGTAACAATTGGAAAATTGCAGGCATAACATGCAACGATTGCAGTCTTAATAATGGAAATCGCCAGAGTAATATATCTAGCCATGAAAATGTTATCAGGATATAAAAATGCAGAGCAATAAATCGTGGCAATAATACAGTCTTAATAATGGCAATCGCCAAAGTAATATAATTCGTTACATAATTGCAGTCTTAACAATGGCAGTCACAGAGCAATAAGTCGTTACATAAATGCAGTCTTAATAATGGCAAATCGCCAGTTAACACCCATGCAACGATTGTGTCCTTCAAGTGGCAATTCACCCAACAAATAAAAACAAAATGCAGTTTGAAGAAGTGGCAAATCTCCAGTTAAATACCCAGGCAATGATTGTGTCTTCCAAGTGGCAATTCGCCCAACAAATAAAAACGAAATGCATTCTGAAGAAGTGGCAAATCGCCAGTTAAACACCCAGGCAATGATTGTGTCTTTCAAGTGGCAATTCGCCCAACAAATAAAAACGAAATGCAGTCTGAAGAAGTGGCAAATCGCCAGTTAAATACCCAGGCAACGATTTTGTCTTTCAAAGTGGCAATTCGCCCAGTGAATAAAAACAAAATGCCGACTCAAGAAGGGGAAAATCGCCTTCCAATAATTTAAATGCATAAGAAGGAAAAAGAAATCGCGGTCCAAACAATGTAAGGGTCTGTCAACAAAAGGACAACGCAATCTCCAATCGTCTTCAAATATTAATGAGCAGAGGTAAAAATGCAGAGAACATTGCTATCATTAAAACAAACACGGATTTAAGTTGCAGGAAGGTATCACTACACAGATTTAAGTTATCCAACAATAAGTAAAAACACAAAGTTAAATTCATCCAACAACTTATATAAAAACACAGATTTAAATGTATCCAACAATATTTAAAAACACAGAGTTAAATTGATCTAGCCACTTATATAAAAACGCAGATTTAATTTTTCGTGGTTGAGGGTGTTGAAATGTAGGAAATGCCAAACACAGTTTCCAGATTATCGAGAACGAATAAGACGTAGAGGTGAAATAACACGCAGAGACTGAGGCAAGACGGATATCAACGCAAAGATGAGAAGGGGAAAACAATTGGGCAAACACGTCCTTCTCTCCTCATCCACGCACATAAAAGAAGGGCATTTGAATCTATAGATCGTTGTGCACTGAAGTGACGATCGTCGATTCGGCTCCTGGACGACTGCTCAGGCGTGGACTGAAGAGCTAGGGATGAGGAAGAAAAGCGTAAATCTTCACAACAATCAACAAACCAAAGGGAAGTCTCAACATGCAGGGATCGAAGGTCGAGGGAATCAAGTCAACAACGAGCTTAAGGCTTACGGGAAAAATTAAGTTCTTGGTTGAAATGCTAAGTCCACATTTTCATTACCCAATAAAAGTACAGAAATAAAAGCGTAAAGTATATCAATAATCTACCATGCAAAAATAAAGGAAGTGTACCGTAGCCAGAGTCGCCTCCTCTGAGTCGTTTCCCCGCGCGCTTCATGCTACTCCCACTTGCCAACCGATGAGACTTCACCGGTACCTCCCAACCAGTGCTAGGGGTACTCTTCTTTCCCCTTATCCCCCCGAGCCACAAAGGGGCCACGCACACTAAACCAGAGAATCAACTAGCTCCTAGCTCACCTTGCAAGGTCGAGCTACCACTCCTCACCGAGTTGGGTATCCCAAGTCCCACAAGCTAAGTCAATCAAGTCTAAAATTTTGTAGCGTAACGTTATGCATAACAGAAGAGATCCATCATCCTCCTCCTCCTCTTCCCTCCTTTATATAGAGTTTCTAAGTCATTTAATTTCCCAAAATCCCATTTAATTTATTGTTCAATAATTTAATTAATAAAAATCCTCCCCGTACATGTGTCACCCATCCCCTTCATTGCACCATAAATTAATTTCATTAATTAATTAATTACTCCTATTTCCCTCACCCACCTAAAAACATTCCTAGAATCGCTCCTAGGTGTCCCCATATTCCCTTACACGTTTTAATGACTTACCCCCTTACTAATTTACTAGTTGAGTTTAATTTATAAAGTTCTTAAATGCTAGATACCTTACCAAGTTAGACTTTCTGTTTTTTCCGTGTGTTTCCCCTTTCTTTTTATGTTTCCCGCTTTTTCCTAGTTTCCTAATTCTTTTAAATTTCCCTCTTTCCCTTTTTATTTAAAACTAAAATTGGCAGGTGTAGAAAATTAACTTTTTCCCCTTTTCCTTTTTAATTAGTAAATTTTTAATTAGCATATGTGACAAAACAATTATTTCCCCCTTTTTATTTTTTTATTCCCCAAAAGATTTTTATAAATTAATTGAATTGATTACCCCTTTCTCGTCACATGATTAATGATGATTATCATTATTATTTATTTATTTTTATTTTTATTTTTATCACAAGTATCACTTAGATCTAGACTTTAATTTCCTAGGCTGGGCGACATTTTATTAGGGAAATTGTTTTAAATCTTTCTCATCACATTATTCGTTCTAAGGCCATATAGGTTTATTCATTTATTATTTAACAATGTGACATGCCCTTCAGGATGCACTAGGTGCTCCAAGGGTGCCACTCGCCTCATTTTGTTTCCCTTGCGCGACGTGCCCTTCAGGATGCACTATGTGCTCCAAGGGTGCCACTCGCCTCTTGAATGACTTGGTAGACATAAAAAACCCCTGGAGTCAATACTCCTCCAAGTGATATTGTGGGATACTAAGGGCCTCTAAGGAATAAGGCCCCTGCCTTATTGCGCACCCCTTAGAATAATCATGAGCGACTGTCGCAGTCGTCCCTCACGACATCGTGGGTCTTCTTGAACTAGGTAATCGTTAACCTACAATTTGAGCCACGACAGGAGTGCTAGTAGGTTGTGGCAGGGCTGATGTCCACACCTCTCCCTCAACGTCTCTGGTATTCGTGTGTGACCCCTCTACTCCACATGTGAGTCTGGTCGGCAAGCTATCGTCATCCTGCATCATCAACGAATCATGCCAGAAATAGTATCCATAATCATATCATCTAATCAGATGCACAAATGTCATATATACAACAATCAAACCCACAATAGTTCACTCCCTGACTCGATCCGGAGTCCAAGGGTTTCATCAATGCCTCTACATCCTCGAGGTCCAAAATCCTGCACACTCAGGAAAACCAAGTCAATAGCACATGTCTATGTCAATACAACAAAATAAGAAGCCATCAATCCATAATGCCTCATAATCATAATCAAGTGCCCAATAGTATAATAATCTGGATCACTTGCAAGAAAGTGTCCTCAAAGAATAAGTTGGCTCAGTGCGCGCAAGAGTGGGATGTTACAAGAGCCATTGAGCTCCATTCTTTGCTCAAACCAATGATAACCCAATGTGGGGGGAGACTCTCCTCCCAACCATCCTCTTAATCATTACAATTGAGAGCCCATTGAGCCCTCAGTCAACTCCCATGCTAGCTTATATATCTTACATATCAAGATTGCCCAAGAAAAATATATCTCACTACCTTCTCCACATTCATTAAATAGTTATTTCTCATATCCATCCATGCAAATAGCTCTATGAATAGGCTTCACTTTTCATCAAGCCATTAGTTCTTAATCATGCAACTTTTAACCTTTTCTTTGCTTAGCTTTTCCCTAAATTCTTTTTTTATATAAAAAATGGAAGATAATATATTAAGTAAAGGTTGCAGCAATGCACATAGAAAAATTACAAAAGAGAATCATTCTTACAAAAATTAGACCCATAGAGGCCTCTTGTAGACTACTATGTCTTCGTGTAGCTAATAATTTCAAGTTCTCCTAGTAGGAGTGTATATCAAAGTTATTTACATAATAGACCTTTATAAAAATCCTAAGACTATACAAAAAGAAGCACTGCATCCATCATTAGCTAGGGGGAGAAAAGACCTTCATACCGATAGTCTCCACTACTGACCCTAAGACTATAGAATTCAAATCAGGAACTCTGACATTGACCACATGAGAGGAAGCTTCATCTGAACCAACGATTGTATACAGAGACACTCGAGTTTGGAAAGGGTGATAGTGGAGGTCCTTCAATTGAGTTCTAATAACACTGCATTCATCCTAAAGATGCTGGAGTGTCTAGAGATGTTCGAAAAATATTTTGAGAATGGTAATTACCCGAGTAGAGAGGTTACCCAAGAGAATTTACAGGGCCTGTGCTAAATTTCGAAGGTCGTAATTTGTTAGATTTTGTTATGTTAAATCATAATTTCTAATTTAAATCTTAGTATATTATTGTTAATGAAAATGACAAGGTGAGGTTTGGAAGTGCTCTATGGATCATGTGAAGGATCATCTCGAGGTGAGGATGAAGATGAAGGTGAGATGTGAAGGTGTTTTTTCACATATTTGAATTTTATCAATCAATTGTATTATGATTATTAAGATGGTCATAATTAATGTAAATTGTATTATGATTATTAAGATGGTCATAAATAATGTAAAGATGTTTTTTTATTTTTTATTTTTTAAATTTTATCAATCAATTAATTTATATGTGTATATACATCTTTCTAAAGTTGCAACTAAACACAACACTATCTAAACAATAAAGATATAAAATCATGTAATATAGTGCTGATAAAAAGATATAAAATCATGTAATACAGTGTTGATCAAAACAGTGTGTAAAAAGTAAATCAAATATTCAAGATACATGCAATCACATCATACAATCTAAATCAAACTTTTTGAATAGTTAAATGATTCAACACTCAAACTTCCCAATCCTTAAGTTGTCGTATGGATATTTTAAAAATTAATGTTAGATAAATCTTTTTATTGCCAAACATAACTATAGTTTTTGTCAACTAGATTGTAAGGTTACATGGTGTACCAAAAAGGATCATATTTGATCGAGGATCGGTGTTTACAAGACGATTTTGGACCAGTTTCCAAGAGGCTTTGGGAACACAACTGAAATTTAGTACAACATATCACCCTGAGACAGAGGGGAAGACATAAAGAACGAACCAAATTTTGGAATATATGTTGTGTATGTATGTAATGGACCAACAAAAACGTGAGGAAGAGTTCTTTCCACTCGTAGAATTTGCATACAATAAAATCTATAAAAGTACCATTAAGATGGCATCGTTTGAGTTTCTTTACGGGCGACCATGTCGAACGCCATTGAGTTGGGATCGACTTGAGGATAGGGTCCTGGTATGACTAGAAGTGATCCAAGAAATGGAAGAACAAATGAAATCAATAAGACAAAGTATTAAAGAAGTGCAAGATCGACAGAGGATTTATGCCGATGCGCATCGCGTTGTCCACAGTTATGAAGTTGGTGACCGAGTTCGATCAAGTTTGGAAATGGTGCTAAACTCTCTCCTAGGTTTGTGGGACCTTTCGAAGTTGTGGAAAAGAAGGGACCTGGAGATTATCGACTAGCCTTGTCTGATTCTTTGAGGTGTATGCACGATGTTTTTCATGTATCTATTTGGAGACATTATGTTAGTGATCCTACACATGTGATTGAAATGAGTTCCTTGCAGGTGTTCGACGAGGGTGCTCTCACGGTGGAGCCAATCCACATTTTGGACCATCGCATTAGACAACTACGACCTCGAATATTCGATCAGGTCAAGGTCCATTGGGACAATTATATTCCACACTCGACTACCTGGGAAGACGCACATGATATGCGTCAGCAATTTCCTTACTTGTTTGCTAGATTAGACATATAGATATTGTCAAATACTTTATTTACTGTATTTTATATACTTTAAAAATTTGGGATGAAGTTTAAAATAAGAGGGGGTGTATGTAACACCCTACTTTACTGAGCACATGTTATCGACTTATTCTCTAAGGAAACTTGCTTGCAAGTGATCCAGTTATAGTATAATGTTATTTGTTTTGACTATGGATTTTAAATGATGATGTGATGGGTTGTGATTTATTGTTACTTGATATATGTATTGACCGATGTTATTGATGAGTTTACCTGAGTGTGTTGGACACATGACATATTATAGATGTTGAGGGCATCAATGGACCTCCTTGGACTCTAGATTGAGTTAGGGAGTGGATTGTATTTGGTTTGAGTATTTCATTTTATGCACATGCGACATATGATTGAGTATAGTATGATTTTGTATATGGATCATTGACAATGTTTCGTCGATGGATGCAGGTTGACGAATGCTTGCTAATCTGACTCACATAAGGAGTAAAGGGGTCATGCACAAAAAACCAAACATTGAGGGAGAGGTGTGGCAGGGTCCATAACACAGCCTACTAGCACTCCCGTCGTGGCTCGAATTGTAGGTTAAGGATTACCTAGTTCGAGAGATCCACGATGTCATGAGGGAAGACTGAGACAGTCACTCACGAAGATTTCTAAGGGGTGCGCAATAAGGCATAATCCTTATTCCTTATAAGTCGTTAGTCTCTCGCAAGGTCAACCGAGTGGAGTGTTGACTCCAAGGGTTGGAAAAACTACCAAAACCAGTCAAAAGGTGAGTGGCACCCTTGGAGCACGGGAGTGCGTCTTGAAGGGCACGTCACATAATTCAAAAAATTGATTCAATGAATCTAGGTGGCCTAGAAAACAATGAATTGATTTGACATTATCAGATTTAAAATAATTAATTAATGAGTAATTTTATTAAATATAAATCCCCATATAAGTCTAAGCCTATTCTAAGACAAAGCCTAAGTTTAAGTTTAGTTAGGGGAATAAAATAAAATAAAATATTAGAGATAAATCAATATAAAATAAAAAGTGAGATAAATCTAAAAGATTTGATGTAATGCACATGTGTTCAAGAAAATACCAAAATGGAATTTTAAAATAAGAAAGGAATAAAGCATGAGAGAATAGGTGTACACATATAATGGTATCTAGAGTTTAGCTACCACTAGTCTAACTAGAAGAAGACTCATATTTTATCTCTAACTCATATTTAGTAAGGAGTCAGTCTTTAAATGAGAATCCAAGGAATAAAGAGACAACTAGGAGCGATTTAAGGAACACATTTGGGAAATGTGAGGGAAATGGAATTTTAATTAAAATAAAATATGTAATTACTTTTGCAACTTGGGGAGAGGATGAATAATCCTAATTTATTTAATTAAAAAGATAATTAATTGTGCATGTGGAAATGTGTCAGTGAGGAAATTCCTATAAAGCAAATGGTCTAGATGGGAAAGGGATCACACTGGTTATGTTAAGAACCAAATATCAATATAGCATAGAAAAACCTCAGAATAAGTACTCAACGCCTTGAAAAAGAGAGAATTTCAGGTAATAAGCCTCTTTGAGGGGGAAACCTCCTTATACACCATATAAATGTCCAAATACAAGATGATTCCAAATGAAAATGTCTCCTTGGTATATATAGGAGACTAGGAGGTACAATTACAACTAATGGACTCAAGCCGACATAAATAAAATAACATTACTAATGTAATATGCCCCAATTAAGGGGCAATGAGCCACTATTTAGGGCTTAACATGCCCCTCCCCTTGAGACGAGTGTTGTCTGCAACGCTTGAGTAACTATGGATGCTTATGTATAAAAGACTCGTCTTCCCAAGTGGAATCTTTAGCCAATAGTTTCCTCCATTTAATGAGATACTCTGAAATGGATATATTCCTCAACTGGTGAATTCTTGTGTCAGTGATGGCTTCAGGCTCCAATATGATTTTTCCTTCCTCGTCAAGTTCTGGAAATATAGTTTGAACTAGGATCTTGTCACCTATAGCCTTCTTTAAGCATGAAACATGGAAAACTGGGTGTACTCGTGAAGATGCAAGCAACTCCAATTTGTATTCCATAGTACCAATCTTTTGCAACACCTTGTAAGGGCCATATTACTTTGGTGATAATTTATTATCCTTCTTGGCTTGATTGAGGGACATCTGTTTATATGGTTTTAGTCTTATGAACACCCAATCCCCTACTTCAAAACTTCTTTCACTATGATATTGATCTTCTTGTTGTTTCATGCGATTTTGTGCCATGGTCAGGTTGTACTTTAAGATTTGGAGAACTTGTTGTTGATGCTCGATGTGATCTTCCACTGCTTGAACCTTAGATTTTTCTTTTAGAGAAGAAGTGATGGAAGGAGGTTGGTATCCATAGAGTGCCATAAATGGTGTCATTTTTGTTGCAGTATGAAAGGAAGTGTTATACGACCATTCTGCCAAGGGTAACCATTTGAACCATTGTGTTTGTTTATCAGAGACAAAGCAACGAACGTAGCCTTCCAGACATTTGTTCACTATCTCTGTTTGTCCATCATATTGAGGATGATAGGATGAGCTATGAGCCAATTGAGTACCCAAACAAGAAAATAACTCTATCCAAAAATGTCCAGTGAAGATGGGATCTCTGTCACTTACAATAATCTTTGGGCTACCATGTAGCTTTTGAACTGTCTAAATG
>SNQJ01S0000073.1:1478116-1513775 GCA_010110895.2 Picea sitchensis | reverse complement strand
GAACCATGTAGTTGCTTCGTGTTTCGGCATATGCATCCTTGGACTGTGTAGCAGCTCCGTGTTTCAGCATGTGCGTTCTCGGATTGTGTAGCAGCTTCCGTGTTTCATCATCAGTTCAACAGCGCCCTTGGATAGTCTGTGTTTCAGCATCGGCCTTGAATACTATTCTGCAAATATGGGCACTTATGCACTTCTAAGCAATGGTTAGGTCAAAAAGTAATGTAAAGTATTATGCAAAATAGATTAAGCATGCAATAATGAGAAAGGACCTTATATACCTTGGAATGATCAGATGTAGTGATATTATGAGTCTAAACACTAGTGATGAAGGGTATAACAATGGCAAAAAGTATGGGCAAAAAGGGTACAATATGTGGTCCTAACAACTACTAGAGTACTTGGTTCACATGTGGGATGTGAACGAACAAACATTTCATTTGGGTGTATGTTGGGGTGAGAAAAAGGTATAAATATTATCCTTTTTACTTTGGTTTATGATATATTATTTGTTGACTTTTCTATTAGTTTTAATCAATTAGGGAATAAAATGGTTAAAAATCTCTTAGGAAATAATGTTAAATGATATTAGATATTTTATGAACTTTGGTTTGAATTGTTTTGATTTTATGCAGAAATGGAAAATTGTTGTTAACTAAAGATAATTAATAAGATCATGAAGATGCATAGACCATTGAAGATCGAAGAAATCGGGCACAAAACGGTTCAAAGGAAGATTGACTTTTTATCTTGCAATCTTCATAAATAGTAAAAGCTATCCTGAGGATCTCTCGATCCTCAGGATAACTTAATTTACTTATCTCATTATAATATATAAAGAAGAGTGAAAGATAGAGAGGGATACAAGAATTCATATCTCTTAATTGTTGACTTTTTGTACATCAATCCCATTGTAAATGACTTATCAATTATGGAATTAATGGAAGCTTCAAGAGTTTTGATCATTTCTGCATACTAAGTTTTTCATAATAGTATCTTCTGAAGACCGTGGGCCCAATCGACATGAGCTACTGTCTTATCTATAATCTTATCAATTATGTTATAAATCTGTGATTTGATATTTCCTTCAACAGTTAGAATAAATTCGTTAATGTGTTGTTTTTATTACGAATTGGTTGTGTTATTCCAACTGCAGAGAATAGATTATCGATTGTTGTTCCAATACCGATTCATGTCCATTTATCGCTTGTGGATTCTTTTCATTAAGTTTACATTTGTTGTTCCTTTCATTAAATTCACATTTGTTGTTCCTTTCATTTAATTCACATTTGTTGTTCTTTCTTAAATATTTAGTAGATCGTTGTTCCTTTCCAATAGATTAATTACTCATTGAGAGATTGATTCATTAAGTATTTTTGTAGATTAAATTGTTATTTCTTGAATAGATGAACGAGTTTTGTAATTAATTGATATTTTGTTTCATGGTGTGTTATTGCTCAAAATGTATTTTCTGTTGATTGAGTTATCAGTTTCAGAGTTTGTAGTTAATGTGTGAAGAACTTTATTATTGCAGTAATTTAGATAGACTCAAATTTGTTGTAACTGAACTATCTACACGATTTAAACCTCTACAACTATCTGCATAGACTTTGCTGACAATCTTGAGAGAAAAGACGAATCCTCGTTTGATAAAATTAATGTCAGACTAAGGTTGTTTTTAGGACATCTTTAGAGCCCAACATTTTGGCGTTGTTGCCGGGGAGAATGTCAAATATAGTATAGGTTGCGTCTCTAAAAGGATGAGGTATTGAAAACGAAAGAAAAGAACCTATGCATGCAACAAGTAAAATGCTTGTGCCAATGCCTACCTTCAGTTGATGCATAGAGGTTACATAGGTGCATATAATTTGTGTCAGTGTGTATGAATAAGAAGAAAGAACATGAAAAACAAAAACCCTTACCAAAAACTACAAAATCCCAAGGCCCGGTGCCCCCTGGAAGGAGCACTTTTATAGACGAAATTATCTGAAAAGTTGAATCTCAAGCCTCGGTTGGACCTCGAAAAGGTTATACCCGAGTCCCTCAAGTAGAAAATTCACCAATTGCAGCTCATGTTGAGGGTCATAGCAGAACTGAAGGAACTAAATAGAGTTTCCAAAATACACATACTCCACTTTTCAGTCCTTTAGGCGAGGGGAATTCTTGTAATTTGAGAGAAGGAGAAGGGGAGACCAGTGGAATTGTTGAGGAAAAACCACAACCACCTGAACCTAGATCTCCTGTGATTCTAGCAGGAGAAGGAACACCTGAAATCCTAGAAATAGGTAGTGCAACCAAATCTCCTAAGGGACCAAGTAATCAACCAACCCAAGTAGAACACCCAGACCAAAAAATCCCTTAAGGTTATTGACACATTTTCGACCAAATGGCATAGCAAAACTAGTCGCAACCCCATACTTCCACTTTAGAATACCCTACAGTTGATCTGGTTGCTAATGACCCAATGAAAGCCATTCCACTACAAAATCTTCCAACCTTCAATGGATTGATCTCAGAGGACCCTGACGCGTTCCTATTTGAATTTGATGTCTTGTGTAGAGGCTATGATTATACCTCCAAACCCCAGAAACTAAAGCTATTTCCTTCCACTTTGAAAGGAACAGATTTACGATGGTTTATGGGACTAGGGGGAGGAACTATAAATTCATGGGAAAAAATGAAACAAGCCTTCCTTACAAAATATCAAGACTATTATAGAACCAGGTATTTAAAGGATGAAATATTTAAAATGATTGCAAAAGAAAATGAAACAGTAGAAGAATATGTTGAAAAGTTTCAATATAACCTGCAGAGATCACCTTACGGTACACTACCAGGTGAGGTACTTAAATCCACTCTAATAAAAGTTATGAAGGATGAATGGCTAGAGACGTTAAATTTGATGGGAAAAGGTGATATTTATCAAGAAATTGGTACATCATAGAATGAGGAACATACATCAGAATCTTCAGAGCCACAAAAGCTCCTCATGTACTCCCCAGATTCATACCAGAAAAGCTATGACAAAATTGTCTAATTATGTATCAGGTGTTCACATGGTAGTACACGAACTAGATCGGGAATATGAGGCCCCATCACTAGAAGTAGCAAGATTACTAGTGGAAGTGTCACCTGAGCAGAAATTGGTAATCTTTTGGAAAATTTTAAAACTGACATTTTGGGTACTTTAACTATACAATTGGATGTTCTACAGGTCAAATAGAAACAAGCAGAAGAGGAATAGTCGTTGGTTGTATTTTTTCCACGGTGCAGAAAGAAACACAGTCCAAGGGAGTGTCCCTTGGACATGGTTCGAACCAGCACTATCTATGCCAAAGACCATGAGACAGAGCAATGTCCATCACTTCCAGGACTAAAAGTTGTCTTTAAAGAAGCATAAGAGGAAACATAATCGATATATCTGATGGATCAGCGTTGCCAATGGCAGGCTCGACCCCCGGGTATGCTACAAGATCCTTCTTCTTTCTTTCCTAGAAAATATAATCAACAACATAATCCTGGAAACACATGGCAGGGCCAACCATTTGCTAAATCCACATGGCAGTCCCAACAATATCCTACTGCACCCTGGCCAAATCAACTGGTTTCCACTCCTACGTGGCCTAACATGCAATACTCTACCACATTTTGGCAGAATTCAAATAATATTCCCTATCCTTCACAGTCGACTAACACAATTGCCCAAGCCCCCAATTGGACTCAAAACTTGCAGCACCCCATGGGACTGACTGTTGGCCCTTGGTTATGTATTAAGGAAGTCAGCGAAGATTAAGGAAGAAGAAAGACAAAGTATGAAGTGCATGAAAGGAACACAAACCAAGGAAAAGGAGAAGTGTTTAAATAAGAAGAAAATAAGGAGCGAAGTAAGGGAAAGCAAGTCGTTGGAAGAAAAGATCTAGGAAGACAAAGCAGCAGGGAAGATGAATCGTGGATAGGTCAGCAAGCGAAAGAAGACACTAATAGGTGCTTTGGAACACCTCGCGGAGAATAAGGAAGAACATATTGGCAAATCCCTTAAAATAAGGGTTATGTGGACCTAGGGTTTTGGAATCTAGGGTTTTGGAACCTAGGGTTTTGGACCTAGGGTTTTGACACCTAGGTTTCGGTCTAAGGTTGTCTAAGAGTCATGAAATGTATAAATAAGGGTCTAGAAGAGTTGAGAGGTTTGGTTGTTGTTGTTGTTGTTGTTGTTGGTAATAACAATATTGAGAGATAGAAGTGTTTGGCATTTTTGTATTTTGTATCTTCAGTTGGGTGCAAAGATCAACCCTACAGCTGGGTGCGCAGGGAGGGGAGGTAAAGAGGAGAGAGAGAGAAGGATCTACAACTAAGTGCACAAATATAACTGTATGTTTTCATCTAATATATCAAGAAACATAGTTTTGTGGATGTAGCCCTAGGGGGAGGGTGAACCACGTAAATCTTGTTGTTATTTCTGGTTGATGTTGTGCTACTTTCTATCTGTTATATTGTTATGAATTGTTATTGTTCCTATTCAAGACAATGAGATATATCTAACTTCACGAAGATAAACATAATATGGCTAAGAATCCCTAGATTATATTGCGTTATTGTTCTGGAACCATTTTTCATGTCCCCTGGTTGTAGACACATGTGTCCTGCAACCCCCTATTGCTACTTTAGGTGAGACTTCATCTACTTCGCAGGTGTTTCCGAAAGGGCCAGTAGTTAGGGTTTGTTGGTGCACTGTTAGAATTGAACCCTAGTGTTATAACCCTAATTGGCACCAGATATGCTTACCTGGCATCAGGCCATCTCATTTTACATCTTTTGCCAAGCCACTACTGAACAAATCTTCTTAAAAAACCCCTTTTTAAAGACACACACACCTTGCTCCATTACTGCACGCATGTATATGCTAGTTGACCCACTACAACCCGCGTATACCTACAAAAGCACGAAAAATGAAAAGTTGCTGATGGAACTCACAGTTTTGGGTAAGTTACCTAAACCTTTTGACCACCCATAGTCGGTCACTCGACCAAATACATAGCCCTTTCTAGCCTATAAAAGAAGGGGTAGGGGTCCCATTTGGAAGGAGGAAAATAATTGTAAAGAAACTCTATCTGATTTTGCATTCCCTTTGCCTCGACCTTTTGCAACTAGTGTGTGAAGAGAAGCATATACAAAATCAGTTGGAGCACAGTTGAAGAGGATCCCAAGACCATATTCGAGGAGCAGTGGTCGATATCACTATTGTAAGTTACTGTTGTGAGATTAATAAAATAAGTTCTTTTCCCGTCCCGCCATATGAGGTTTTTAATGTGTAATATTGATTATATTTTGATAAAATATCTAACCCATTAGTTCATAGATCATATGCATGTTTGGAGTTCTTTGTTTATCTGTTTATTAATGCAGGTTAGCTTTGGGAGGAGATTTGCAGTCAAGGAGAGACTGAACGTTAAAGGATCGACATCAAACACGGAAACTAAGGTACAATAACTTGATCTTTTAACCTTATATTTACATATGAATAATGGGGTTCATGATCGGGATGATGGTAAGAAGTAGGAGACTTTAGGTCATTTCTGCATGCATTACAGAACCCTTAATGCTAGTTTGTAGGGGGATTTCCCTCCCACAACAAAATTGGCGACCATAATGGGGAAATCTCTAGGGTTTTGGGGGATACCTTTTTGGGTTGTTTAAATTGGTTTTATTACCTTTTTTTCTGAGTTTCTGCAAGAGTCTTAGCTAGTAGGGATTCTGGTATTCCATACCAGTACTCCCTGCTTTCTTTGCTTGACTATTTTTTCTTTTAATCTACAGAGGCATACGCGGCCTGTATAAGGCCTGCACGCGTCCTGACTTCACACAGCCCGCATACATACACTGGCTACTGAAAGATCGGTAGCGTGTCTGAGTCTAGAATTTTTTTATTTTATTTTTAAAGAGAGGCAATCATCCTCTTCCCTATCAGAAGTGATCCTTCTCAGGGGTTTTCTGGATCTAGTTCTGGTCTTTGTTGTTGCAGTCTATAGCCTAGGTATAACCTCAGATTAGCTTTGTTTTAACAAATTTTCCTTGCATCTTTTTCTGTTAAAGTAATTTTTTGTGTCTTCAAGGGATTCTGGTTCTCAATACCAGTACACCCTGCCAGTGCTTGATTGCTTTTTTTTCATTTTTTTGAGGAGTTGCAAAGGTACACGCGACCTGTAGTGGGCCTGCACGGGTGCACATGTGCCCTGACCTTGCACATCCCGCGTACATACGCTGGCTGTTGAACTGTCAGTAGTGTACCTGTTGAGAATTTTTTTTTTTAGAAGAGGCAGTCATCCTCTTCCCTGTCAGGAATCACACCTCTCAGGGGTTTTCTTGATCTAGTTTGGGTCTTTGTCATAGCAGTCTGTAGCTTAGGTTTGATTACATCGTATCTTTCTTTTTCATTAAAAAAAATTTCCTCTGTTTTTTAGTAATAGGGTTTTTTAGACAAGTGTCATGAGAGTCTATTTCAATCAGCTTGTGTATTATTGTCAGTAACTCTTTGCGATCTGCGCTTAGGCTAGAAGTCTTTTTTGGGTCTTTACTTGTTGTCATTTTTTCCTTTTTTTTTTCCTTTTTAAGCATTAAACAATAAAAAAAAAATCTTTTATTTGTTGGTTTAGTTAAGTAGTTGGTTGTTTGCATTAATCATAAGGAAAAAGATTGCTTTCGTAAGTTCTTGGTTGTTGACTTAGGACAATAAGTAGCTCGTAGTCGAGTGAAAGCTTGTTTTGAGTTTTCTGTTAAAATATGTTAGAAAAAAAAAGTTTGAAAAGTTGGTTAAAGATTTTGAATGTGCAAATTTGAATTTGTGGAGAAGTAATTTGTTTTCAGTTTCAGTATATGCTCTTCTTTTTCGTCTCTGAAAAACATCATTGGTTTCATTTTCGTTCCCTTTGACTTAAGACAACCACTAAAATTAACGATTAATTAAAATCAACTAGACTTTATGTTTGTAGGGTCCATCAACTAGTCTAGGCTAGAGCCTTGATTTAGGATTGGAAAGGAAACTCTTCAAGGCTGCTAAAACAAACATAAGAGTATGTGCTAGGGAGTGTCAAAAGTCCAGTATCGTGAAAGTTATCCGAGACCCCCCTCTAACACAGGGGCTAAACACGAGGTCGTGTAAGGAAAGGTAGCGGAGATAACCCCTCCAAAGCCGGACCAAGCGTAGTGGGGAACGCATATAGAGGGCTTGTCTTGGGATTCCATTGATTGCATTTTCCACGGAGCTTCGTGGATCTCGAATTTGTTCGAGGTCCACAGTCATCTTTCAGAACACTTGCTTTCAATACCCTTGATAGGTTTCGGGCTTGATACCCTGCTCATTGCAGTCCACCCGACTGTCGACTGTACCCGCCTGGTGACTGATTGTGCGCTGGAAACCTAGTTGCCTATCTTTCTAGTGACTTACACAGGTGTCTGTGGGGGTATACCATGGTACCCAGGACAGACATCATGCCACACTTTGCAAAGTATACCTAGAGGGTTCTTCTGTATTCGAGTTTCACTTGCACCGGTAAGTTGCTCTAGTGTTGGTTGTTGTAACTGTTCTTTCAACTAGCTAGTGACTGCTTGTTTTATCTCATAGGTACTCTTTATAGTGCGTGCTAGTTTTCAAATGATTATAGATTTCCCTAGTGTGTCTTTTATCTTCTCACACAATGGAGGATCAGGATTTGCGCCGGTCACGAAGGCTTTTGGGCCTACCACAGGTTGACCTCGAACCCCCCCCCCCGCCGCCACCGCTAAGGCGAAAATTAGACCAGCAAGGGTCTTTTGAGATAACCAGGTTACAGGAAACTGTGCCTGACCCATCTTCGAGAGAAGAACATTTGATTCTGGAGGAACTAATCATTTCTGACCTCAGAGCAGAAGCTCTTGGTCCGTATAACCCTCCCATCAATGATCTATCGACGCCCATCGTCGTACAGGTTCTACCTTACGAGCGTCAGGTAGTGTCACAAGAAACAATGGAAGCAAACATTGCTACTTCTTCAGAGAATACTCATATCTCCTTCACGACTGTCGCTATTGGGGGTGTTCCACCTCCTAACCAACCGTCGTCGGTCCGGGCCACTATGGTCTTGACTACTTCTACCTTGGGCAGCGGTTCGATTTTGTCTATGGTGGCAATCACTGCTCCATTTACTCAGAACGCGACAGGCCCTCCGTTCTCATACGAGATGCTTAGCTTCGGTACGAGTACTGCACTTTCCTCCTCCACTCTACAAACTTTAGGTCTGAGGGCAGGGAGTTCCAACGCTCCTCTGCAAGGATCTATGGGGGGCACTTCCGCTCCCTTTATCACTTTTCCTTACGGCGGGGGTCATATACCCCCTTCATCCCCCGTGCTCAGTGGTGTTCCTCAACACTCTGTTGAGCCTAACCTAAACTTGTTTGGAGAAGGTAGTCAAGCACTCCCTCCTTATAACATGCCGGTTGGTTCGACACCTTTCTTTTTGTTCAACGCATTTGGTAACAACAATTTCTCGTTAGCTGTCGTTTCGGTCGGGGGAAACCCCGGTTATGGAAAACCACATCCTGTACAGGGTACTATTCCTGCACAGGGGGCACACTTAGGAATTCCTTCCTCACAAGGACCTTGGAATCCGTGGCAGGGACCAGTCCCCTTGCCAGGGATGTCGATCGGGAGAAACCCTTTCCATACCCAGTGGAACCCTTGGCAAGGCCCAATGCTTATGCCCGTCAGATCGGCAGGGGGCAACCCCTCCCAAAATCCTTGGAATACGACACAAGATCAACCCTTTACATCTTATTATGGGAACCAACCGATGATGCCTCAACAAGCACATAATCCATACGTTGTTCATGACCATGGTTATTACCAGAGCCCTGGCCAACAACCTAACTTTTCCTAGCAACCTGGTGCCAGTCAAACTCTAGGATCCTTTTTCCCTGGCTACAATCCACAACCCAAACTACCGTTTCTGGAAACCCTGCACTTGCCAGATTTGACAAGGCTTTTAAATGACCCCATCTGTCACGATCCAAGTTGGCCTCCTATGCTGACCAAGTTGCCTTCGGACATTCCAAAGTTTGAGGCCAAGACTAATGAAGATCCTGGCGATCACGTGACTACCTTCCACTTATGGTGCTAGTCCAACTCGTTAAGAGACGTCTCTGTTTAGTTGCGATTGTTTCAACGCACTCTCATAGGGAGTGTTGCGAAATGGTACATCGAGCTCGATCGCTCATGATACTCTTCCTTCGACGAATTGGCAATGGATTTCTTGAACCATTTCCAATTACCTGTGAGATACGATGCCGACACTGAATTGCTGGCCAACTTCGAGCAGACAAAAGCGGACCATATCTTGGATCACATTCGAGAATGGAGATGCCAGAAGAGTTTGATTAAAGTGTCAGTCCCACTAGCATTCTTTCTTGAGTGGTTCCTTAAGTCTTTGGTACCCTAGTTGTCTAAAGATGTCGCAACTTATGGGGTGTTTTTCGAGGAAGAAGCGATAATGAGAGCTCAACAGCTAGAACTGATTTACTCTCAATCTGGTTTACTTTACGAGATTTTGCCAGATGCACCGAGGTCAATACTTGACAAAACCAGACAAAGGTCTAGACCACATGCCGATGGCATTATTGGTTCAGCACAAACAAAGCCCACTGATCCATTGTCAAATCAATTTCAACAATTTCCAATACAACAGATAGCGGCCAACCAGACCACCGGTTCGGTTGTTCCCCCTACCCAAAATTCGGATGTACACAATGTGCAAACAAAAAACCCAAAGGCCACCCAGAAGCCTGACGGAAAGAAGAAACAACGAAAGAAGGGTAAGGGGGATACGAAACCCACCGATAATGCTGGCAGGGGCAACACTAAAAATAAGAAGTCGAAGTATCCTTGTAATCTTTGCAAGGAAGACCACACGACCCATCAGTGCCCTCGGCTTGTGGAGGCCCAGAATTTGTTGGCACAACAACAACCTGTCGTGTTAACGAACTCGTTTCCACACGGGAAAAGTCTAACTCAAGCCTCCTCAAGTGCGGAAGGGGGCAGTCAAGGACCCCCTCCATCTTCGAGTAATCCTTCATCTGCAAATGTGTATATGCTGAAAGGTGATGCCTATATATTGACTAGAGCACATGATTACGGAAAACCGAGCACCTCTGAGAAGGGTAAAGAAGCTGAAAACCCACCTCTTCCTCTCCAGATTGATAAGACATTGGGAGAAACAATGACACGCATCCCAAAAGGTGTGTTCAAGAAATCTTCTCACAATCCAAACACACGGGCCACCCAGAACTACTCTATGGTGGAAGATTTATCACAAACCCCTTGTGCGATGTCTGCTTTGGAAGTCCTCCAGAGTTTCCCTTCCCAAAGAAAGAATATGTTAGCTGCCCTAGGATCTGCTGAGACTTGTAATCTAGGAACGATCATGCTTGATATGACCAACTTAAAACCTTGTCTTCCTTACCATGTAGCTTTTCAGATAGTAGTGGCTTACACCACGAAAACTTTTACCCATAATATTTTCTGTACACTGGTGGATGAGGGTGCCTCGACATGCGTGATGTCTTTGGCGTGTTGGAAGGCCATAGGCCAACCCGTTTTGTCTTTGTCACCTAATCTTCTTACAACCTTTGACGATCATTCTTTCCAACCACATGGGATCATTCCCTCTTTCCCTGTGCAGTTAGGGGGAAAAACCGTGTGCGTCGAGGTTGAAGTGGTTGATGCGTCTCTCGACTACAATCTTTTGTTAGGAAGGAGTTGGACCTATGTTATGCAAGCAGTGGTCGCGATAGTTTTCTAGGTCTTATTGTTTCCACATGAGGGTCGGATAGTGACCATTGATCAGTTATCCTTCTCTCGTCATGATCCTTCATCGGGAGTCTCCATGGTCCCGATGATTGATAACCCTCAACTCGGCATCATCAACGTAGGGGTTGGTTTGTGCCTACCTTTGATGGGTACTTTTGATTACCCGCCTCCAACTAGAAATGTCCATTACATGTTGGATGACCCTAACTAGCCTCGGGCCGAAATATTTCAAATCTCGTCGTTTCGCATGACGTACTTTAACAATCCGTGGAATCTTCCTTCCCCATCAACTAAGATGGAAGGGACAAAGCACCATGGCATGGCCATGCCTTTGTCCGCGACATAAGTTGCATACCCGATAACTCAGCGAGCTTCTGTCGACCTTGATTCGACTCCCACACAAGAGTTAGATCTGGTGCTCGAGCCTATTTGGGCTCAAGGTTCCCTTGCTGATACAGATTCTTTAGACTTAGTCTTTCCCTCAGACGAGGTGATTATTGAGGCAATGACTAGTCTGGACAGACCCTGGGATGATCTTCATCATAGATCTTACTTCCTCCTAGAGTTAAGACGAATTGAAGTAGGTGAATTCACTCTAACTATGAATGGAGATAAAGATTGTCCTATCAATCCTTTGGCAATGCACGTTGTTTATGCTGAAGGAAATATGGCAACAATAGCTAAAACGATACCTATTGACATCTCTAGAACCCCTGGCGTCATGGAGAATACCTTCATCGGAGCAGATTTCTCCCCCGAGGAGATTCAAATATACACATATTTATTTAAAGAATTCTGCAACGTGTTTGCCTGGTCTTATGAGGAAATGCCAGGCATAGATCCAAGAATTGTCGAACATGAAATCACGACTTCTCTCAATATTAAGCCGGTTCAGCAGAAGCTTCATTCGGTCAATCCTAAGAAAGCAACAACTATTAAGGTTGAAGTAGAGAAACTACTTAAAGTTGGTTTCATCTACCCCGTCCAATTGACTCAATGGGTGTCAGATCTCGTGCTAGTCAATAAGAAACATGGTACGATTCACATATGTACGGACTTCCGTGATCTGAACAAAGCCTGCCCAAAAGATAATTTCCCCACGCCATTTATTGACCAGATAGTCGATGAATGCACAGGTTGCAAGGATTTTTAGTTCATGGATGGTTTTTCGGGATACAATCAGATACAAATCAAACCCGAAGACCAACACAAAACCTATTTCATTTGTCCATGGGGTACATTCGCTTATCATAAGATGCCTTTTGGTATGAAAAATGTTGGAGCTACATTTCAGCAGGCCATGTCTTTTGCTTTCCACGACCTCAAACACATAGTCGAGGCTTATCTCGATGATTTAACGTCAGGATCGTGCAAGAGAGATGATCATCCGACACACCTCTGACTTATCCTTGAATGATGTCGCTACTACTAAATCCTCTTAAATCCAAACAAGTGCAGTTTTTGCGTCACATCAGGTCGTCTTCTAGGTTTCATAGTTTTGACAACAGGGATCATGGTCGATCCTTTAAAGGTTGAGGCAATAGTTCAATTGCCTCCCCCGTGCATCATCCCCCAGCTTCAAAGTTTGCAAGGAAAAGTGAACTTTTTACGGCGTTTCCTCGCAAACTATGCTGAGATCACAAAGGGTTTTATGCGTTTATTGAAGAAGGACATTCCTTTTCATTAGGACGAAGATGCTCAATGCTCTTTCACAGTGTTGAAACACACCCTCATATCTACCCCTCTGCTTTAGCCACCCAATTATAATAAAGATTTCTTATTATACTTGTCCGTCACGGAATCAACCATTGGTATGGTCTTAGTTCAGGAGGATTATTTGCTCTTAGAATACGTGATTTATTACCTGAGTCGAGGCCTAGTTGGACCGGAACTCAATTATTCCCACATTGAAAAAATTGCGTTGACAACAGTCCATGCTGTCCAATGGTTCCGTCATTACATTTTGTTTCGCAAGACCACCATCATTGCCATTCTGAATCCATTTCAATATGTATTGACACAATGAGTCATCGACGAAAATATCAGTAGATGGATAGTTATCCTCCAGGAATTTGACTTGGAGTTCGTTTCGGCAAAATCCAAAAAGTCGATGGTCTTCGCGGAGCTCATCTTGGAAATTCTAGTCAAATCAGGTGATGTTATACCCGACGAGTTGCCTATCAAAGGAGACATGTTTTTGATCGCATCTTCCGACCCTTGGTATGGAGATGTGCTTGTCTATCTCCAGACTTTGAAGTGTCCCGCCTCTACTTCTCGTGATGAGAGTTGTCGTATATGCCATCAGGTTAAGAACTATCTCATACTCAAGGACACTTTGTATCGTCAAGGTGTAGACTGCATCCTTCACCGATGTCTCACTCATGAAGAAGCGGAAATCATGCTTAACGATTGCCACATTGGAGCATGTGGCGGTCATCTGTCAGGGTTGGAAACAACCCAAAAAATTCTACGAGTCGGTTACTTCTAGCTGATATTAATCAAAGATTGTGTTGAATCAGTGAAGAAGTGCCACCCATGTCAAATCTTCCCTCGAAAGATGAAGGCACACCCCGCTCCCATGTTTCCCGTTATTACCGTTGGTCCCTTCACTAAATGAGGGATTGATTACACTACATGCAACCCCCCTTCAGCAAGGGGGCACCTCTATATCATCATAGCAGTAGACCACTTCACCAAGTGGGTCGAAGCTATGCCAACGTTTAAAGACGACGGGGAGACAACAACTCTCTTTTTGTTCAACGAGATAATAGCAAGGTTCGACGTCCCGAGAGAGATTGTCACTAACCATGGTAGTCACTTTTAGAACAAAATGATGTCTGAGTTAACGTCAAAGCTTGGGCTGCGGAAAGAACATTCATCACCCTACTACCCCCAAGTGAATGGTCAAGTGGAAGCTGTAAATAAATCTCTTAAGACTATTCTACAATGAACGATCAATTTGGCCAAGTCAAATTGGCATTTGATGTTATACTCAACATTATGGGCTTACCGAACATTCGTTAAGACCGCAACCGATTTCTCACCTTTTCAACTCATTTACGGCACTAGTACATATTGTAAAAATTCTGACGTTCTATTTGTGGCGTTATCGACAAAATTGGCCATACTGTCGAAAAATAGAGGAAATTTTAAATTTTTTCTTCCATATTGCCCGATAACGTCGCTATTGCCACGTTGATGTCTCTCTTGCCACGTTGTCATCTCTCTTGCCACGTTGTCGTCTCTCTTGCCATGTTTTCCACATAGTCGTCTCTCTTGCCACGTTTGTGAAGATAGTTGTCGCAGTTGCGACATTGGGGAAGCTAGGTTTTCCCCTCCAACAGTCACCTAGTATTTTGACCAAGTCAACTTTGATTTGGTCAATGATCGTCAAAATTGCGACGTTATAAAATCTATAAATATGTTGCATTTTATGGATGTTGCGACAAGTTTGCTATAATAACGACACTTCAAAAAGGGTTTGCGGGTGTTCTCGACTAGAGTACAACTATTAGAAGACATTGTACTAGGGATCTTCTCGTTTCATTTTAATTTTCTGATCGGTCGAATTTTAAAGGAAACGACTATTAAAAGACATTGTACTAGGGATAGAGTACATGATGGGCAACGATGACCTATGAATGAGGCCAACGTTGAAATTTTTTCAAAATGTTTCTGTATGACATCATACATCCTTGAGTCTTGAAACCCTTCCATACCATCAAGGCATGTGTCTAGTATAACCATGTCAAATTTCAATGCATACAGGCACATATTGAAGAAATTTCAACGTTGACCCCATTCACTGCTCATTATGCGGGGTCGGTGCATGACATTTTTGGTGGTTGAATTGGAAGTTCCATGACATTTCAAGAGAGTTCCAACAAATATTTTACAGATGGAAACAACAACATTTGATAGTGAGACGCCCATTATGAATGTTGTTTCAAACATGGATGATCTCAAAGATTATGTGGTCAGGACATCATACATCATTGAGTCTTGAAACCCTCCCATACCGTCAAGGCATGTGTCTAGTCTAACCATGTCAAATTTCAATGCATACAAGCACATATTGAAGAAATTTCAACGTTGGCCCCATTCACTAGTGCTCACTATGTGGGGTCGGTGCATAACATTTGTGGTGGTTTAATTGGAAGTTCCATGACATTTCAAGAGAGTTCCAACAAAGATTCTACGGATGGAAACAATGACATTTGAAAAATATGAGACGCCCCATTATGAACATTGTTGCAAACATGGACGATCTCAAAGATTATGTGGTCAGGACATCAAACATCCTTGAGTCTTGAAACCCTCCCATACCTTCAAGGCATGTGTCTAGTCTAACCATGTCAAATTTCGATGCATATAGGCACCTATTGAAGAAATTTCAACGTTGGCCCCATTCACTAGTGCTCACTATGCGGGGTCGGTGCATGACATTTGTGGTGGTTGAATTGGAAGTTCCATGACATTTCAAGAGAGTTCCAACAAAGATTCTACGGATGGAAACAACGACATTTTAAAAATATGAGACGCCCCATTATGAACGTTGTTGCAAACATGGACAATCTAAAAAATTATGTGGTCGGGACATCAGACATATTCCTTGAGTCTTGAAACCCTAGTCCCATACCGTCAAGGAATGTGTCTAGTCTAACCATGTCGAATTTCGATGCATACATGCACAGCTTGAAGAAATTTCAATGTTGGCCTTGTTATCCCCCACTTTTAGAGATAACTAGGAGATTATGCCTCGAGGCCCACATGTCCTAGACATGGAGTACCGAGAGCCAGATCAACTTGAGCATGGCCCTGGAGGGCCCATATTTTCTGCCTTTCAGCGCCTCCACTTTGTTAGAAACAACAACAACATCCATCACCTTCGACTGAGTCATGTATCAGAGATGGTTATTGCTCCATGAGGTAATGAGTCCGGGTATCATGGTATGTGTCACTCTGATCCTCAAAACATTTGAATATGTGCATTTGATTCCTTTTGTTTCTAACGGGTACTTGGATCTTATACTTGTCCACTTGACCATGTTTGGGGGGAATGACAAGATGCCCTAGCAAGCTTGTGTCCATAGGTTTTGAGTTGCCACTGGGGGATTTTTGAAAAGCCATCGTCCGTTCCCATCATACATACCACTTTCCATCTTATTTTCTGTTCACTCATCCCATTACACTGGTCTGGGCATAGGGTTGGCCAATCATTTAGGGGTTATACTTTACCTTGTGGGAAGAATGGGATAAAAGGACTGGGGTGTAAAAGAATATGACAATAAAATCCTAAGAATAAAACCTCGAGATGCTTCGCCCAAGGATCACTGAGAAAGAAATAAAAAGCTTCTCAACAAGAAACAGAGGGACCCATAAAAAATAATAAAACAAGACCTAGTTGAGGGATAGGGGATCTCATCACGAGCCATCCTATTAGGTCCATGGGTACCTAACAGTATGACACTACTAGCAGCTGGTTACCACGCCAGGGTAGTGGCTCTTGGTTGCATGGCCAAGAGAAAGGGGGTCTCATCACGAGCCAACCTTCTCATTTCCGTGAAAGTGCCTGTGGGTAACATTTCCACCACTGGTCACCACGCCAGGGCAGTGTCCCTTGACTAGCTTCTTGAAATAAAAAAGAAATAAAAAGATAAAAAAACAATAAGAAAAGACTTGGTTAGAGGATAGGGGGTCTCATCACAAGCCAAACTATTAGGTCCATGAGCATCTAGCAGTATGACACTACCAACATCTGGTCACCACGCCAGGGCAGTGGCTCTTGGTGGCATAGCCAAGAGAAAGGGGGTCTCATCATGAGCCAACCTTCTCATTTCCGTGAAATGCTTGTGGCTATCATTGCCACCACTGGTCACCAAGCTAGGGAAGTATCCCTTGAATAGCTTCTTGGAAGAAAAATAAAGAAGATAAAAGGGATGAATGGGCTTGGAAATATTTGCATCCATGACAGGTGCAACTCACCCTCCATAGAGGCACCCACCGGTAAGCCATCCCTACTATCACTGCACCTTTTGCCCAGGCATAGCCATCCACCTCACCCACTTACATGACTTGGATTTAATCCTTTCCAGAAACATCCCTCTTCAAGTAGACAATATCCCAATAGGGCGTCCTGTCACTTCCTCCAAACTTGCATTGCAGACTTGTATAATGTCTTTGAGCACTAGACTGGGGTAAAGGGGTTTTATGCACATGTTTAATAATATTGATGATTAGATGTGATTGACATTGCTATGATCCCTGTGATTTATGAGCCCATGGAGGGCTTATCTGTTGATGTGCAGGATCATGCCCGATGGACAGGTACCACATTGGATAGGTACACATGGGGAGATGATTAGTTCGAACCTCCATGGGGCTGAAGAGCCCACCTGATGGATGCTGAGACCCCAGGAAGATTCCATGCCCTGCTAGCGGTTCTTCGGGTCAACCAGGCGCCTCGAAACCATGATGGTCTCATTCTGAGACTAATACAGGCATTTCGGCCTTTGGTGCAGCTCTTGCGAATTTTGCACCCTTTCTGGAATCGAATGAATACAGGTCATGATAAGCCTTTGTAACTTCCAACCCGAGCTCCTCCATGACAATCTTGGGCATAATATTGTGAGATGCCCCAGAACACATTGCAATGGATGTTCAATGAAGTATATAAAGGAGGGGAAGAATCATTTCTATCCTCTACTAAAGGCCCCAGGATGACAACATGCTTTTCGTCTTGGATGTTGACTAAGTCTGTGGAATGAGATGAAGGCTCGGGCTACAACATTTTGGAGAAGCATTTTTTGAATTCTTCATTCTTGACTAACTCTGAAAAGGGAACGGGGATCCTAATCTTTTGAATTTCATGCTCAAAATTAAAAGAGGAGGGAGGCTTCAAAATTTCCTTCACTTTTGGGATGGGGCCTTTGGCCCCATTTACTAGTGCTCACATGGACGATCATGTAATAAATATGACATCTATAACTAAGTATGGGGAAGGTTGACTTCTATATAATTATAATATGGGGATGGTTTCTTGACTTCTATACTTGATTTTTTGGTGAAGGTTTTGTTTCTCTTTATGTTCATATATTTGAAGAGAGGATTAGAGCATTTAAAGTATTCAGGACACTCTCAGGGTTACTTTTGAAATACAAATAAAGGGGGATAGATGCCTAGCCACATATATTCTTCTTCATATATTCATGTTGCATTAACATACACAAGTGATCTAGAAATACAGCGATAGTATATTTTGTTTTCTTTGCCATTGATTTGACCCTAGTAAGTGGGGAATTATCCCCTATCACAACTACCATTTCAATAATTTGATATCTTCATAAAAAAACCATGTAGATATTTTACATTTGTGTATGTGAAAACTGAGGAAAACTGCATTGAAACCAATCAACCATCCATCACCATTCTAACCATAAACACCATAGAAGTCAAAAGGATGTTTCTTAATATAGAAACCCAACAAAAATCATAGAGAAAATTCACTAATCTAGGTTGTATCTTGCATAATCAATTTTGGGATATAAGTAGTAAAAGTGAAATAGTAGAAAACTATGTGAATGTTAATTGGTACAGTTAATTAACAAAACCAACAAATTAGTATGGTAATAAGACACTATTCACCCTATTGAATCTCTCACATCCTTAAAAAAAGGAGCTCATCATGTTCTAAGAAGATTCAAGGTAAAAAATTGAGGGCCAAGACAAAATATCAGGTGGCACAAGATCCAACAACTCCTCCACATATCCCTACCACATAAGCATAAAATAAATCCCTACTTCCAGTATTGCAATGGGCATGGAAGAAACCCAAGAAGCAACTAATATATGAAGTGATGATACTAATGTACAAGACCTCCTATACTAGTTGGAGGAAGAAAGGGAAGAGGTCCTTGGATGGATAACCAATGCAAAGTCAAGGAGGGAAGTAGAAAGTAGAGGTAGACAAATTTCTTTAATGTGGAATGAAATTTTTTATTTCTGACCAATATTTTAAGTCTCAATTTCTCAAAATGAAACACATGGATACCATACAACAACTAGAAAATAAGAACTTAACCCTAATAACAAAGATGGAGGGAGTAAGTGCAAGTTTGAAAAAAATGTCATTTTAGAGAGATCTATCACTAGAGTAGATAAAATTATGGAGGAGATGCTATCTTATAGACCCCCATCAACAAACACCATGAATGTCATCCTATCAGCTCCCTCGTCAATGTGGGCCAACTATTCCACTGCAATTTTCTTTAAAATCCAAGTAGATCAATGGTAACTTCCCAATTTTGTAATTCATGGTGAAACCCTACAATAGATGGGCATGTACTAAGGGGATTATTTCTGGTTCAAAAGTACAAAGCTTTGCATGGAAAAAAGTATTCAAGTCATCTTTTATGCATTGGAGAAGGTCACCCTTTTTCAGGATTGTGAGCATATTTTCATCTTTGAAATCTAGATGTACATGTCAAAGTTCTGCCAGGATTTGTTTATGAAAAGATGACAAATCCCATCAAAGAATCAGTTGATGAAGGGGACTTTTATTTCCCTCTCTTGAGGGTAGCTTATGAAAACAATGTGAAGTTATTTAAAAACAGTTTAATATTTGTGGCTATGTCATAAATGATTCTCCACAGCCACATTCACCTCTGGAATTTGGATTGATAAAAACAAACTCCGACATGTTACACCATAAAAAGAATAATCCTTAAACTATCATAACAATTAATCCAGGCATTCATATCGACATGGACAATGCAACATTGCAGTGCATTCTCCAAAATGTACCACTAAAGAAATTAATTTAATATGAGTGTTTTGAAAGTCAATATAAGTGAAGACATTTCTTACATCAATATATTGTCCACAAAATCCATCTTAGTCCCGATGACATGTATAAGTGCCTTGGGATCAATCAACACTTGAACACCTTTATCTTCCACTAACTCGTCAAATTTTCCTTTTTCATTTGCAAAACACAGATTATGCAAATCACGTTTGCAACAACATCTAACACAGAATCTGATCAAATTTATCATTCTTGTATATATAAAACATTTAAGACACGACCTTGCAGAAAAACACATAGCATTCTGTAGCAAATCTGATTTTGTATCATGTCCAAAATTTTGTATTACCTACTCATCATGTGGAATGTTGCCAGTAACAGGTTCGACAATAAGACGGAACAGACTGCAACTACTCCTATACATGATGCCAATTACACACACTACAAATTCTCAGCTGATAGAATGCTAGATTTCATCTACTTAATTGTTAGGGTTATGTTGACTGTGACAAATGGTGTTAACAAACTATGATGGAGCTGGTTAACATAAACCACCCATGTTATGGTTACATATTGGGCAATTTAAACCCATAGAAATCACTCTTTGTCAGTAAATTGAAATTGTCATAGATTCTACAAACTCAATGGATGCTATGCATCCATTCTACATAGCATACCCCCTTCTATTGTTTGAGGCCAGTTTAGTCAATTGGAGTGTTCATAGTATAAAACAACAAGACCGATCCTTCAGTATAGCTAGACTATTATTTATCATTTATGCATCATAGGTTTATTGTGCTATTGTTAATGTATGTTAACAATTGCTTTCAATCATGTCTGGAATCTCATCTAAAGCCAACTGATACAAGTATAATATAATTCTCAAGTTACCAATGATTATTGTCAGTGATCAACTCAAATGCACCAGCAAGGATAATGTACACATATGTTGCAAAAGTCTATGATCATTAAAAAGCCATACAGTCTTGAGGCTGCTTGCAAAATTTAAGTAGTTAAATGTTTTGTTTGTGAAGAAAGATAGTCGGTGATTTCAGCACTGCATAATTGTCGTCTAGTTCTCAACTCAGGCAAACTTCATGTTTAATAATATTTAGAACTTCGGAGGCTGAAATCTGAGTTTGCATAGAATAACGCCTGGTTTTAGGGTTTAACGACTATGTTAAACCTTTTTTGTGAACTGTAATCTCAATTAAGATGTTCAAGACCAACGGTACGGGTACGGGTTCCATTCTAACAATGGTTTTCCCCACCTGAATGGCATGTCAAAGAAAGACAAAGTCAAATGAAAATTCTAGGCAAATTTGGTGGAATAGATTCCCCTTAGACCTGGCACCTTAGCTGAAGGAAAGGCATGCTATGCAGTGTAGCCCCCGACCTTGGAGCATGCTTCATTGTTAACACTAAGATTACCACCCCACCCCACTTTTTCAAATCTATCATTGTCATGGAATCAAGTTTTCACATGCTGAAAGCCTACTACAACGACGTTAAGAGGGAATCGTTGCATTTCAAGAATGAGTTAGTAGACAGGTTTTGACTCTGGAGCACTTCAACTAGACTTGGTGCATATTCAAGGATGATATTTAGTATCCTAGTTGACCTTGGACAGAGATTGCAATCTTGAACATACAAGAGTTAGCTTTTTCAACAAGCTAAGCTTAGTGCATGTAGGAAGTAGAGCATCAGAGTTAAGATATTAGATATACTAGTTCATGTATGGGAGCCATTACTTCACAATTTTTTCAGTTCAAGACATGCATGACAATACGATCAGTTCTATTCAATTCGCTGTAAGAGGTGTAGATTATCATTGTCCAAAGTCCTTCATCTTCTACAAGATTTACTTCTTTCTTCATCCAATTTCTTAGTCTAAAGGCTACAGTATGGCATCCCCACCAATTTGAAGATACACATTTGAGAGTAATCATGTAGACGAAGAGATGAAAAGACCAAGAAACCTCAACGCGCATTTGAGTTAGTGTGGCATGCATTAGATTTAACAAAGGGCATGCAATTGGAAAGGTTAACCTTCTGCATGTATTTGTGAAGAAGATGGCAGGCATTATTATAGTGTGTAGGTTGCACACTCCAATGTACATGCTAAGGCATCCATAATTCAGGGCCATTGTGAATGGTGATGACATGTGGAACAGTCAGATCCATGGAAGGTTGAAAGGTATTTTATTAAAGGAACCAGGTAGAGTGAAGGCATGGACATTGGTGAACCTATAGAAGGTCAAACCATAGGCAAAGGATGAATCGACAGACAGTTGCAACAGTTCAGAATGAAAATGAAAGAAAAGGAAAATAGATCGCATAAATAATGAGGAGAAAGGTGTGCTTGATAGAAAAGAGAACAAGAAAGAAACAGGTTGTCATGGCCTATGGCCTAGCAACTAGAGAAGTTGGTAAATTGATTTAGAGATCTTGACTAATTATTATTTCTACAGAAATTGAATAAAGAGAGAGGTTGAGTGCATTGACAATGGTTTTTCCTTGTAGGATTTCAACATAATATCCTCCCATGTTGCGTGTGATTAATGCTGTTCTTAATATTTGTAAGTTGCAGTTGTCTATATAAAAGCTTCAGGGTTGAATCTCGTGTGAAGAGTTAAAATGCATAAATGCAGTTTTGTTTTATGAATGTCGTGGATGGTCATAAGATCAAAACTGTAATGACAGAGATGTGAATGTTGAAGATGTAAGTCCCTATGCTTTAGTCGTGTTAACTCTGATTAGAGAGGGATAATCCCTTCTACATCATATGGTATTAGAGCAAGAAGAGCCAGTGAAATGGGAAGAAGAAATCCAGAATGAAGAAAAGAAGACAGTGCCCAAGGAGAGAAGATGATGTTGTTGAGTTGTTGTATAGAGAAAGGAAGATCTCTAGAGCATAAGAGAGGGAGTTGCTTGTGAAGAAAAAGGGAGTGGGGACATTTAACATGGGATGAGGATTCTATGGTGTGCGGTTTGGGTGACGAGGACATTGGCTACACTTAGCATCAAGAATTCGTTGAAGAAAATGCAGTTTGGTCTTGTTACCTCTTGGATCTGCACACAAGATGCCTTGACAAAGCTAGTAAATGCCTTCATTTTAAATAAAAGTGTATTATAATGTTTTTGACTTACACAAGATGCCTTGACAAAGCTAGTAAATGCCTTCATTTTAAATAAAAGTGTATTATAATGTTTTTGACTTCATTTTTACTGTTGAAGTCTATGGAGGTGTACATACCATGTCTCCTCTAGATTTGAACCTATGACCTCTAGGAATGAAACACATATTCTTAACCATTAGAACCATAAAGTAACCCTAAAACAAAACTTACTATAATGAAAAAAAAAAAACAATTAAATGAAAGTCAATGAAGCATATTGAACCCAAAGCCCTAATGGACACTTCTAAACTCTTGGTGTCTCTAATCATGTCTCAATACTACATTCGAGCTTTTCACATCGTGAGGAACACGACAATATTTTAGCTGTGCTCAGTGCAAAGGGGTCTCTCCTGCTCTATTTCCACGCTCGACTTGAAGTTTCACTGCTCAAGATGTACAGAGCAACAGCTGCACTGGCTTCCAGAATTGGGTCGGTATCAAAAACTTTCAACTGACGTGTCTTTTTAATGTTATGTGAATGCTAGGACTAGTTCTGTTCGGTAGCATTCTGCGACTAATTCAGTAGGGTTTAGGGTTTAAGTTTTGCTGACTGTACAAATGTTATCGAGAGTCTGTATATGCTCGGGAGTTCAGGTTTTCTTGTAAATGATCCTATTATGTTGAAAGCATAAGCTTCAAGGAGGCTTAAACCCTGAGCCCTACATGCATCTCACATGTTATCATACGGATATGTTAAGGCTTGGTAATAGATGCGCGTTTCCATGTTCCTATTTAAGTTCCGTGGCAAATGTTGTTCTACTCTATTGCATAATCCTCGCTGCCCAACTGCTGATTTTTATGTTTGCGGAAATTTGGGGTACATAGTGGTTTTGATCGGGACATATCACATTGTTGTCATTGATGTTTCCTTCAATGTTTGTACAGAAGTCTGGTTTTTGTGTTACAGAGATAATAAGAAAGCCTGATAATTATGCTTTTCGCTATGGCATTTTGATCTCATGTGAATTCTCCATAAGTACTGGACTGTACCATTACACACGTTATTATTATCCCTTTTTGTCTCACCCATATACCTTACCTTAATACTGATGCTATTCCGGATATCATTTTGTGCACAATAAGCCAGAAATTAGAATAGTCAACTGACTATCCATTCACTCTTATTCCTGCAATGCTTATTTACCTTGTTGTTCCGTTGCATGTCTTAAGGACTGATAAGTTTGTTTGTCTTTCCTGGCATTGGATGTCCTCATCTATTTGGGGCATCATGGTAATCCCCATTGGGTCGGTTTGAAGGAGTTGAGGTAATTATAGGGTTTTTCGACTGGATTTTGCCATCTGGGGGCAATACTGCCAGTTTGTCACTTGCAGGTTGTTTTGACTAGGTTTTGATACCTCGGGGCAACACTGTCAATCTGTCTTTTGCATGCTGTATAGAGATGTATTATACATATAAGGCTTCATCTGGTGCCATCTTAGATGGTTGCCTTGTATTAGGGTTGTTTTGGGTGATAAACATGTAGCAGGGTGGAAAAGTTCATTTGCTGAGATTGAATTTTCTTGTCTTTATATTATTTCTTATGTTTTAGATGTTTCCCTTGCAAGGGCATCAATTTCTTGTTCAAGGTCATTGGTGGAATCTTTGTTTTTATTATTGTAGATGTTGATTTGAATTGAACGTCAAACTACTGGCTTAATGTGTGACCTGAAAGGAACATCTGACTTCCAGTACGTCGCAGTTAAAGTAGGTTAAGAATATTGTAGTATTGTAATATATCGCTAGCTTACTTACATAGTTGTTCTTGTCTATTGTTCTGTGCAGAAGCAGGAGTAGTACCTAAGGACATGTGCTTTATCTCTTCCTTCAGTTGGACCTCTTGTAGTTAATTGAAATGAGTTGCAATTCTTCCTCCTTGTATACTTCATCTAATGAACAACTGGATGCCTTTAGGCCTTTTGGAATGGGGAGGCTCTGTTACTAATGATATAATCTGAAAACCAGACTGGATGAGGGAATGAAAATTGCACAAAATTGATGTTAGGTAAATATGATATTGTGATCCTGTATCTAACCTTATTTGGGTTTTTGAATGGTCCAGAATTCCAGCAGACTCAGTTGGAGGAGAAACTATGCTGCAAAAGATATCATATTTGGTGTTGAAGCCAGAGCTGCAAAGTGTTGAACAACTGGCAGACGCTGTAAAGGTGACAATGGGACCAAAGGCATGACCTAGCTGAAACTTTTAGTTTCCTTTTGCTACTTTTGTTAAGATGTGTAAAGTCTATATTTAAAAGTTGATTAGTTGATTACTCATGTTCTCGCTACTGGTTTCTTTTATACCTTTCTATGTTCTTGGGGAACTTTTGATGGCGATCAATTCTTTAGTATTTGAAAAAATCCCTGTGATATGTGCTTTGGTTGTTTGACCGTTTTCCTGATATTGTTTGTTTATTTGTCAAGGGTCGCAATGTTGTTATTGAATAAAGTTATGGTGCTCCAAAAGTAATGAAGGATGGTGTTACTGTGGCAAAAAGTATCAAGTTCAGTGACAAGTTAAAGAATGTTGGTGCAAGTCTTGTGAAGCAAGTTGCCAATGCTACAAATGATGTTGCAGGAGATGGTAATACTATGTTTGGGGGCCTATGGGATTTGTAGTCAAGATCTTATGGGATTTAAATTTATTATTTGGGAGATCAAGAAATTGATGCCGTATCAAGTAGATTACTGGAACTGCATTCATTGATGAGCGGTGCCTCATGTATTAAGTTGGGCTTTCATATTATATTTATTATTGCACCGATTACTGATTTATGTTTTTGAGGCTAGGAGGTGCTGTGAATTATATTGTGCTTGTTGACAATAAAATTGTCTTGTGTAGGCACTACCTGTGCTACCATCCTTACTCGTGTGATATTCACAGAAGGATGTAAGTCAGTTGCAGCAGGGATGAATGCAATGGACTTGAGACGGGGCATTACCATGGCATGAATGCAATGGACTTGAGACGGGGCATTACCATGGCAATTGATGCAGTTGTGACGCATTTGAAAAGTAGAGCAAGGATGAAAAGCACGTCCGAGGAAATTGCACATGTATATAATTATGATGGTGATAGGCTTTTCTATTCTGAATAGATTTTCATATACAAGATGCATCTATTGAAGGAGTTTTTGACTTTGTGATAGTCGATCCTATTTGCATGAATGTTGTTTTTTATAATTAGTCCTTTTTGTGGAGCTATGACTACATCAGTGTCAATTTTCTGTTTGAAGGGATAATTTTCTGGATGAATCTATATTTCTGTTATATGACAAACAATAAAGCTTTTAGTTATACATGCTTGTAATTTCACTGAGAGAAGTGAGGTGCACTTTATACCCGGGTGAGACTGGGTGTGATCCATCAACTCTTTGTGTGCACATGGAAAGTTGTATTAAATATGGACATGAGAATAGGCTCATCTAAACATGGGTTTGATATATGCTTTGACCTTGTAAAACTCTAACCAACCAAGATGCTCATCTATAGGCTAATTAATATGCTTTGTCATTTACTAGCTCAAAACCAACCAACATATGGTGCAATCAATAAAGCAAAGAGATCAACAACAACCATCAAATAAGAGTGAACAACAAACCTTTATCTTCATGGACAAACATTGATTATATCAAGGGGCAAGGAGGGCACGAATACCTCTCCAAAACGTCCTTCCCTAGCATCCAAGCAGTCCACAAGAAGTATGTAAAAAATCTAAAGATATACCAACAGAATTTGGGCCCAACCAAGGCGCTGAGAATATCAGAGGCCTGGGAAGAGTTCTATTTCTGGATGATAGACATTACTTCAGGTTCAAGGCAGGTCTAAGTAATGGTTCTAACAATGATGCAGGATTAGTGACAACTAGATCCTTATTGATGGTTGCTGAGGAAAATTCAGAACACTTTCATATGAACACTTTTGACCTTATATATAGAGAACTGAATATGGATATTGATTCATTGTCCAAGTGGCAAGCAGGGATTACAACTAGCTCTAAGTCATATATGGATTGAGTAATACTCGGATGGGGTTGCATTTGAGTCAAGACAGGCTATATGGTCATATTCTACTCTTTTTTGCTATAGTGGGTCTAGTCCTAGTTTTTTACTCGTTGTCATCTGTATATTTTTGAACTTTCTCAGTGTATTTGGATAACTTTAATTATGTCAGTACTTGCACTTTATGGGGACTTTGGTAGAAGTTGATGATGGATTGAGGTATAGTGATCTCACAAATTCTGGTTTATTATGCTCTTTTTGGGACTGATTGGTGTTTGGATAAGACTAACTGCATGTCAGGAGGGATGGGTTGGGAAGGGGTCTCAAAGGCTTGAATGTCATGGAACTGGGAAATAATACCCAAATTTCTATTTTTAAGGAGTTTTCCCATGCAGTGTAAGTTGATGATCTTTGGAGAGCCTACTATCATTCCTTGGAAAGTGTCACAAAACCCTGCTTTCAATTAGGATAATGACTTTACAATGCTTGATGTAGCCAATTAATTTAAGGGTTCAAAGAGTAGAAATACCAGTCAAGGCATGTAGGGAGATTTGGGGTTCGGGTTCAAAGAGTAGAAATACCAGTCAAGGCATGTAGGGAGATTTGGGGTTCCACATCTGCTTGATCAGAGGGAAGTGTCATCAACTAGTTGAGGAAAAGGTTCTTGAGGGATAACATCACTATCATCTTCCGAAATATCCTTGGAAGTGGCCATACATATTTTCTACTCCTTCCATTTGTGCCCAAGAAAATATTTTTCATCAAAATTGTAGTAGATACATTTAAGTTGACATTTTTCCATTTCAACACGAGTTAATTTATGGATTTTGAGAGGAGGAGAGGGAAGAGAGGGGTTGGTGGGATGAGGATTGGGAATAATTGATTATTTTTTTTATTTTCTATCTACCACTTTTATATTTTAGTGTCTAAGTTTTGGTGTATCGGCAATGGTGATCCATGCAACAATTGTCATTGTGGGTTGGGCTCAACAATACCCTGATCTCCTTGTATGAGGTCATTGAAGGCTTAGCTTAAATACTCTCCTTTCCATATTGTATTCATGTAACAATAAATATAGTTAGATAGTGAGTAGATTAGCTACAATTAGGAGGCTAAAGCTATGATGGTAGTAAGTCTTAGCTTATAGGGCAAGTGCACAAGACTATTTGTGGTAATTATCTTCAATTAATAAAATGGACTCTTAGTATTTGTCATTTTTTTCATGTGACGTGAAATGAAGACATCTTTGATGTGTATGAATCTATTGTTTATTTGTAGTACTTCGTATATATTACATTGATATGTTTCCATGTGTGTGTTTTGAAATATCACAAGGCCTAAATTTCAATGAGGTAGGTGAATAACAATTAGTAGTTGGAAGCATGTGGCTACATGTGCCACACAATCACGATACAAGTGTATGGTTCTTGGGGCATTGATCAAAGAGAAAGGCCACCGATTTGTTGGAAATATTGGTGTGATTTGTACATGTGGCATCTAATGTTATGTTAGTACTACATTTAGTTAGGCATTAAATATAGCTAAGGATATTATTTATTGTTATACTAGGTTATGGTTATGATCAACCTAGTCAACTTTGATACATAATTCACTAACCCTTTTGGGAGTGTGTCCTATTTATGTGGGCTCATAACCCTTCTTTGGAGGAAGCCCTACTTGAATTCTATGTAATTATAAATCAAATCTCGTACATAATTTCATTTTTATCATTACAACTCTCTAAAGAGAGCAAATGAATCTCTAAATACATTTAGGTGCATATTTTTTCCTTCTTATGTTTGCAAGTTGCATTTTTTTGGACGTGGATCATGAAATGAGCTAGTGTAGTGATAATGGTTGGTCTCTCATTTAAGATTTTTGATGGGCATAATGGATTAATGGCAACTCTATATTCAAAGGAAAATCTACTGAAAGATATTATGAGTGCCATGCCAACAAGCTTGACTAGAGAAGACTGCTTATCAGCGTTACCAAGAGCCATGGTCGCAGGTTTTGTCAAAACCGATAAAGAATTTTAGGTCAAAGGTGTACAAATATATGGCCGTAGATGTGCCATTAATATTTTGTTAGCTACATGTCTTGTATATAGTTACTTGTGGCACATCCTGTCATTCTCGTTTTGATATCTATTTGTTTTATTAGAAAAAACATCGGGAACCACCATTTCTTTTGTGATAGTAGATGGTTGGAAAGTCACGATGGCATCTGTAGGTGATTCTCGATGCAATCTTGATGTATAACAATGTAACAAAAATGGTAAACTCTTGAGTTACAGGATCATTGAAAAAATTTCACCAGATGCCCAGGCTCGAAAGGAGCCGTAGGGTCCTTATTCGAATAACCACTCTCTTCAACATGTACTTTCTTCAATAGTCTAAAGGATGGCGATTGAATGGGCGATACTTTCTAGGAGGGCATCTTCAGACCTTCATGTATTTTCTTCAATAGTCTAAAGCTACCCAAACACATTTTTCTCTGACTTCACTCTCCACATTGAGATTCCTTGCCCTAAGTCCTCACAATCTTAATTGAGGGAAACCCCCTTCAGTCGAAGGAAAGTTGTCTTGAAGTGCAGGTTGGTGAGGTGACAGGGGCCTTCCCTCTAAGTTACACATGATTGCACTTGAGCTTTCGAACTTTAGCTCAACAATTGCAAGTTTGTGTGATAACACACCCGAGAAATATCCTACTGATACTAAACCTCATTAGATAAGACCCCCTTTACCATTGGAAGTTAGTCCTCCTCCTCAACCAACCTTGCCTAAGACCGATGATATAGATTTAAATATTGATATGGCTAGTATCTTAGAAAAGGTTAATGTACCATCCCTCTCAGTATTGATATTGTATTTTTTTTTTAAATACCTACAACACAGTCGCTATTGCGACGTCTTGGAGTGTCGCTCCCATAGCAACCACGTCGGAGCGGATACCTCTTAACATCTCTCTTGCCACGTCCCAGACGTCTCTCTTGCCACCTACAAAACATCTCTCTTGCTACCTCCAAGACGTCGCTCTTGCCACCTTCAAAAGTGTCACTTCCATAGCAACCACGTCGGAGCTGATACCTATTAATGTTGCTCTTGCCACATCCCATACGTCTCTCTTGCCACCTCCAAGCCATCTCTCTTGCCACCTCCAAAACGTCTCTCTTGCCACCTCCAAGACGTCGCTCTTGCCACGTCCAAGACGTTGGTCTTGTGACGTCTATATGGGGGTTGGATAGTGAAATCTAAGATGACACGTGTCCACATGAAATGTCGCAATATAGACAAAATCTATGTCGTCAGAAAAGCGACGTCACGTAAAACGATGTTTGAGGGGGTCCGCTATTTGTCGTTCTCCTGACAATATAAAGTGGCAATTGCGTCAAACACGTCAGAATTTGACCCAAATGCACTAGTGCGGGCTGGAAGTAGTCTTGCCAATAGAATGCCAGATCCCATCTTTAAAGTTGGCAGTACAGTTATTTCCAGACACTTCACCGCTTGAAGAGCGTTTATTATATCTCGAGCAACTCAATGAGCAACATCATGACGCGGCCTTAGCTAACGAAGCTCACAAAAAAAAATTCAAGTGTCAATATGATCGGTCCGTTCGTCCTCGGATTTTCTCTGAAGGCGACCTTGTCCTGGTCTATGACCAAGATAAGGACCCCTTGGGGGCAGGGAAATTCAAAGCTATGTGGTTCGGACCTTTCATCATAAAAGAGGTTCTAAGAAAGGGCGCTTATTGTCTGGTGGACTTTGAGGGAAATGTTTTGGCGGAGCCTAGAAATGGGCTCTACCTCAAGAAGTATTACTCGTAGGTAGGTCGCCTCGGGTGACTTTTTGTAACATATGTATAGTCTTTGTACTAATGCTTTTTAGTTTTTTGGTTTTATGGACGTGTCGTTTTTGATGTTATCTTTTTCACCGTGGCAGATGTCAAGTGAATCAAAGGTGTTCGTTGGGTTCGCGGATGGCGCTAGCCGACACACTTGGAGGCTTGCCTCCGCAACTTGGGTGATTTTCACATTTCAGGGCCAGTTGCTATCTTCAAGAGGTATCTGTTTAGGCGACACCACAAACAATGTCGCCGAATACAACGCAATTATTGAGTTGCTCCGTGGCACTTTGTCACTGGGTATCTCTCACCTCCGGGTCTATTTAGACGCTTAGCTGGTTGTGTCTCAGTTAAATGGAGTCTATCGCACTCATGATCCTACTCTACACCGATGGTTCCTTAGGGTACATCTCTTATAACGAAGCTTCGATTACATTACGTATATCCATGTTCCTAGGAGTTTGAATCAGGTTACAGATACTCTAGCTAATCATATATTAGATTGACATCTTGCACACATGTAAGAAAAAACACACACAGGCACATGTAAATACATTTGTAGATAAGTGTAATCCATAAAACACAAAAAGATAAAAAAATCCATATATATATCACAAAGCACCAGAGTACATAAGTGGGGGCAAGCGCCTCAAAAAATAGGTGTCCAGTAAAGAGTCACGGGGCTTATGCACTCAAAAATATACAAAAGGTGCCATTGGCACATAAGAAGTCCAGTCTAAGCTAAGGGCTGGGCCTGTGGGCCCTGTCATAGTGAACAACAATGTTAGCCGGACGTCGAAAACGCTGGACCCAGATCCGTGTTACCCTAACAATGCGATTCTTCACAGATGGTGGGAGATCCTCGATCTCCACCATGGGGACTGTCTGAGTAAGTGCGGTGAGGTTCCGCTCTACCCGTCTCAAAACTCTCTCAGCCTCCCCAGGTAGAGGCCCCCTTGCTGCTGCTGGTTCACTGGCCCCGCCTCTGGCCGAGGATGCCGCCTAGTCCTCGTGAAGTTTATTGGGCGCACTGGCCCCATGTCTGCACATAACCGAGACATACATGTCAGATACTCTGGTATAAAAAAAATGATATATATAAAAAGACATAAAAATTAAATAACGTTGAAAAACAAGCATACCTATCTCTCCTCGTACCACTCTGGAGGTACGCCCATGTCAGGGTCCCTGGAAAAGTCGATTCCGACATAGGGATTGTCCTCTATCACCGGGATCTATTGAGACCACCAGTCAAAAAACTTGTCGTGAAAGGCCTCAATAGTCCTCCCTCCCCCTTGTCGCGGCAACAATGCCACCCATCTACATACTGCCGGAGAAGAGGCTATGTGCCCCCGTACTATCTCCCTCAGACTAAGACTAGGTACCCTCTCGAAGAAGAAAGAGAACATAATAGTCCCAAACCCGAAGTTTCTATGCCTCCGCATACGACACTCTGTATGTTGTCGTTTCATGCAATCTAGTAAAGTAGTACTCCAGTCGAAAACTTGTGCATTTAAGCACTGAACCGCACAATTCATGTGCGCCCAGGAAAACTGATGTAGAGTTGAGGATCCAGTGATCCGCCCAATAAGAAAAACTATCACTTTTAGTGATAGGTTCGAGATCTTGTTTATTAGCCCCTGTGTGCCCATTTTGTCTGTACCAGCTTCACAATGGAGTCCAATCAACTCCGCTATGTTGTGAGGCCCGGAGGGAAACGTGCGAAAGTTCACTAGTTCCCCTCTCCTTGAGAGGCCAGTCAGAAAGTAGATATCTTCAGTCATTGGAGTCAACGACTGTCCCTCAATCATGAATGCCTCTACATCCGGGTGCCAGTAATCAACCAAGGCATTCAGTAGCCTGGGTTGTGCCCGCATGAATGAGCATTGGAAGAAATTTAATAGACCACATTGAGCCAATACAACAGTAGCAGTAGGGTCCTCACCGACCAGAAAATCAATGTCCTCATGCTCTCTCTCTCTCTCCAATGAACATACATCCTGCAATTTACAAATTTAGGAGAGTTTAGCTCTTGTATTTTTTTATTTTTTTGCCACATCTTAGAGGGTATACATGGGCTGTAATACACACAGTCGCATGTGCACGCGTGCAGTCTTTCCTCTGCACGCATGCTGTCATAGGACAACCCGCGTATACGTAGGGCCGACCTTTTTAAAGGTCGGTGCCCCCTCAAAAACCTAAAAGAAATGCATAATTTAAAAGTTGAAATGCAAGAGGGGATAATATGTACTTACTTGGTCCAAGCGGAAGTTCGTTTCGTCCACTGAAGCTCCCAGAATCAATTCTTTTCACAAAGGGGTATTTTTGGCTTTTAGTCAATTTCTCAATTAGCAATGGTGATAATGAACTACGAGCTTCTATTTATATACTTTTTGGCCACTTTTTGTCGTTTTTTGGACCCTTTTGTCGTGTTTTCTAATCTGAAAATCATTTTATATGGCTCAAGAGTTTCTTACGGGATGTTACAATAAGTGTTACTTTGGGTATTTGGAATTTCTTTTGGAGATTTGGGTCATTTTCAAGGTCTTTTGGTAAAAAGTCGTTTTTCCAACTTTGTGCATGTAAGATAGGATTCCACCTCCACTTGTTGCACCTCGTTGCCTTTTTCTCTTTGCCATAGGATCAATCTTACCGAATTGCGACACAGAACCATCATTGCTACTTTAGAAGTGTCGTATTTTAGTGGTAGAGCCTAACCCTCCATGGATGTCCTAGATAGATCCTGGTTGCATTTTGGCATCCATGCTGTTGTTAATGACTATAGACTCGGGAGTCATTGTTAGTTTTATCCTGATTACGAGTTTGAGCCTCATTTGCATGATGCATTATTACTCTTGACCTCACCCTTGGGACTCCCACAAAACACAATGGGTATTCTTTTAAGCCCTTTTCCGACCTTCTAAAAATGAAAAGATTGTCGAGTGACCTTGTTGACTGTCATGCTCGCTAAACTGAAATTTGAAGGCACGTCTGTTCGATGATATTTTACCCCTTTTTCGGTCCGGATGGTCAACTGTACGAACAAAGGTATACTCTAGGAGCTTCGGTTCCCTAGAAGAGTATTATCAGGTATGATTTTAACCCTTTTTGGGCCCGAGGGACTAAATTTATGAAAAAGGAACCCTCACGGAGTCCATAGTTAAGCTCTTTTCAGACTCCCTAAAATTGAAAAGATCGCCGAGTGGCCTTGTTCCTTCACACTCATTAAAATGGTCCAGAAGAACATCCCATACAAAGTCCATAGTTAAGCTTTTTTCAGACTCCTTAAATATGAAATTTTTTTCGAGTGATCTTGTCTTTATCACACTCGTTAAAATGGTTTTGAATAAGACGTCTTTTTGGTGTTAGTTTACCCCTTTTTCGAACACATGTATGCTCATAGAAAAGGGATATATGTAGGAAAATGACACTTGGGGAAAATCCTTCGTGGGCCAAGTTGTCAAGACGCAGAGACAAAGTACTATAGGGCTTGCGTATAAGGCATGCTTCAGATGGTTCAGTTGAGAGCAACATGGAGCCAACATTAGGCCAAAGACGTAGGTATGCAAATGCAATTAATAAGACACAATGATAACGTCCTTCGATGTGATTTTAACAAGCCCAGAGAAGGTAAGCTCAACGATTTTTCATATTTAGAGAGTCTGAAAAAGCGTAAAAGGAGACTCCAGTGGGGTACCTTTTTCAAAGGTAGTCTAGTTAGTTCGAAAAAGACCCCATGTATTTTCTTTTTATTGGCAGCACATTGAATCGCCCTTGGACAAAGCACATCCTTTCATTTGTTCTTCAAACCCTGGGATTTAATATGACCTTAGGAGGCTGTTATCGCTACATAGAGTTGTGTCCTCCTTTGTTTGGTTATTCTTCCAAACATTTGGATAGTTTGCATTGCCTCCTGCATCGTGAACTTATGTCAACATTATGCTGCCTGAGTCTCATCATTTTGTTAATATTATGGTAGCTGCGGAAGGTATTTACCTCTACATGTGAACCTGACAAGAATAGAAGACTCTGGGAAGCAAGAGAAACCCTAATGAATTGGTTAATAACCCTAGAAGCCTTGTCGGCTCAAGAAGAAAATTTATATTAGGCTATTAGTCTCCAAGAGAAGAAGTCGACCAGAATTAATAATAATATACTGAACAGACACATACCCAGAAAGAGAAGTCGGCCCCAGCAAACTGACAGGATTACTATAAATACAGGGTGCCAGTTCTCATTTGATAGTATCTCAGGACTGCAGTTTTCCCAGTTGGTGCGCACTGCAGTTGCAGTTGGTGTGCAGGTTTGGAGGAGGGTTGCAGGTGCAGCTGCAGCAGCAACAAGTTTCAGTATTTGGCTTGGATATCTCTTGGCTAGGGTTTGGAACATCTGATCAGTCTTTTGTGTTGCGCTATCCTTGGGGAGAGATGCACTGCTCTTTGTTTGGCTATTTAGCCTAGGGTTTGCTTCCGGAGGAATTCTCAGGTCAAGGTTAAGGTGCTCAGAGGGAGGCTTCGGCTTGTGGTTGGGTGACGAGGGTATCGTCAATGGTAAAACGAGCACACCATCTTCTATATTCTAACAGGTTATGGGCCCACACCCCTTCAGTCAGCCTAAAACGCTGAAAGGAAACATAACCGCTAGACATTGAGCTCGTTGAGGAACTGCCGCTAGGGTTACTAGCAGGAGCAACTTCCAAAAGCATTGCAGCTAGGGTTACCAACAGAAGCAGTTGCAGAAACCCTAAACCTCTTGTCGAGGCACCTTTAGTGACGAGATTGACCTAATCTCCGGATAGATCAGTGCGCCCTAGCCCAACGCATCTCCTGGTACTCTCAGAAGGCCAAGACGTGAAGTCTGGATTTCTAGTCAAATCTAGGGTTTGACCAAGTCAAGCAAGCCATGATGAACTCTATGAAGTCTGAGAACAAGCTAGATGGAGCCTCTAACTTCAGAGCATGGAAGACAAGGATTGACCTCATCCTTGCTAAGAATAAAGTG